>CM037859.1:55358535-55879836 GCA_021292105.1 Anadara kagoshimensis
CCCCCCCCCCCCCCCCCCCCCCCCCCCCCCCCCCCCCCCCCCCCCCCCCCCCCCCCCCCCCCCCCCCCCCCCCCCCCCCCCCCCCCCCCCCCCCCCCCCCCCCCCCCCCCCCCCCCCCCCCCCCCCCCCCCCCCCCCCCCCTCTCTCTCTCTCTCTCTCTCTCTCTGAATATTATACAGAAAAAGGTTGACAATTAAAAATAGATCACTTAATTGAATAACAAAATGGTCAGACAATTGGTAACGGAAGCATCAAGCTGACACAATTCAAATCCTGCGACAAATCTCTGAAGTTCAGTTGTCACAATACAAAGCACATTACAAAAATTTTGATAGTATAATTAATTTCAACGGAATGTTAATTATCTCCCTTTAAATTTTAAATCATCAGTGTCATATTTCATCGCTAATGTAAATCAGGCCTAGTAACAACTAAATGTCACATAACGTTAGTTCCAATACTCAAAAATTCTTTTGTGTTTTTTCCAAACCAGTAGATTTTCAATATCCCAACACAAAAGGTGCTAAAAAATTACGGGATAGGTTGTCTCAATTCAGTCACATGACCCCCACACAAAATAAAGGCCTAGAATTTAATTGGTAATGGCTGACAATATAATAATAAACAGCTCACAGATGCTCTCCGATATTCACTTAAAAGATCAATAATTTAAATCATAATCTTTAATGCTTTACTAATGATAGTTTAAATCATGTGGATTTTTCCATGCAAAATAAAGTTTCAAGGGAATTAGGAACATTTTGAACTCAGAAATGCCTATTAAGAAACATTTTATGAATTTTAAAAAAAAAAAAAATTAAATAATAGTTTATTTAAATAATTTACAGTAGTTTTTATAATTTATTGATTATGTCTGTCAATAATAGCTTTTTAATTTAGAAATATTTATATTAGTAGGTCTACTGAATTTAGAAATTTTAAGAAGCAGATGGGCCTTATCACTCACCTAAAAAAAATGCCCAATGACAGCAGGGATTTTTCTGACCTTTTTGGGAAAAGGACCTTGGGATGAAATTGGGAAAATGCTCAACAAAAATGTAATTTTGGGAAAAATCACAACAAATTAGAAATTCTAGAACACTAGAAACTGGTAATTGAACAAATTTTATATTGGTGTTCACAGCAAAATAGCGCTGTCTCTTTTGTCTCTATATAAATAATCGGGATTCTAATGAATGAACACTGCAAGGAGGCCTGATGTAGTATCAATTATATCACAAAAAGCCGATAAATATTTATGTAAATATAACACAAAAAAGATAAAAATAACAAAAAATAATGTATTTATTCAGTTCAATAATAGCAGTGCCAAATTTAACTTTGAAACATCACTTAAGGTATTTTAAATATTATTGAATCAGTCAAGCTCCCAAATGCGCCTCCGACAAGTACTTCACAAATGTATACATTTCGTTACGTCACTCTGAAGTTGTCAACACGGGTTTATTCAAAACAATGATCGCCTGCAGTCAGATGTTTAAGAGATTCTTTTGGATTTACGGCGAAGTGACAAATGTGATGTCAGAAAAGATGTTTGTAAGAAAAGTTTTTTGTTATACCATGTATATTTGTTCGAAAAAAAAACATTGCAGTTGCAAGATCCTTCTGAACAATCTTGCCGATTGACATATTTACAACTTGAATCTCATTCACTCATGGCCAGCAGGAAGACCTGCCTTAAAACAGCAGTAGCTGATGACAATGTTTCCACATGGAAATTTATTTTTCTTCAATTGCATAGTTCTTAGACTACCGTGTTAAGACTACAATGTCGGAGACAGAGTGAAGGTTCTTTTCTCTCGGGACAATGTTTGTAGTAGGATAATGTACCTTCAATCGGACATTTGGATTTATTTTATTTTATTATTTATAAAACCCGCTATTTATTAGGAAAAAATCTCACGTGAGTAGTACTCTATCTCTTGTTTTTTCTTTTTTAAGTCAAGTGAACTACAAAATTCATAAGTTTCAGTAGGATTTCAAGTCGCGTGACCGTTATCCGAATCAAGTTCGCTCCGTTTCCCGGCTTTGATCTTTTAATCAAACATATTGTTTAAAAATCACGTGACCGCTGTCCGTCGCTACCTTAATATAGATTAAAATCGTTATCAGAAGGAGATATCCTCCGAATATGATGTTGATGATCTTGTGGAAATTTTTTTTCTGAAAAAATTGATAAACATAGCTAATTGGGAATTTTTTACTATAGAATTGGGAAAAATGTATGTTTTTTTGCATTGGGAATGGGTCCCTTTACCGGACCCTGTGGATGCCCAGAAAAATCCCTGGACAGGCAGTTTTTTTTAAATGAACAGGCTTTTTAATGTTTTCTGTTTGGGGCTAACTGTGCAAATTACATATCCCTATAATTCTTATATGTTTTTGAACAGATTTTAATAATTTTGTTTTCAAGTGTTCATGAACTAAGAGGAAATTTGAAAACTATACATTTGGAATATCATTTCATCTACTTTCACTGTCTACACTCAAAAGTATATTTATCCTAGTCAAAAATATTCCACATTTTGTCATAACAGCACAACAACATTTCTACTTGTTTTTATTCAATTGAAAGTGTTTCAATATGTAGCACTGTAACAACTCCTAATGAAGTCCGACGCCTAATGAAGTCCACAGATTGGGGCTCAAGACGAGGAGACTTTTTGATATTACCAAAAACAACAGGCCCATGGGCCTTAACGCTCACCTGAGGATGAGTACATATCTTATGCAGAGGTTCAATGGTCAATGACATTAATAAAAGAGAATATCAAAATTTTCAGCAGTAAGGGCCAATAATATGCAAGTATTTTTGCAAATTAATTATAATAATTATTATATAAGTATGCTATATATAACATATCTAAAGTCTAGCTACAATATATTATTTATAAACAGCTAAAACATCTGTATATTAAAATGTGCATTAGGCCAATACCTACAATATTCCAATATACATGCCTATTTAAAGAGTTTATAGTTTTTGAGATAATTAACCATTTAAGTATTCGTTTGCATTTATGACCTTGACCTTTGAACCTATAACCTTCATTCATATATCAAAATGATTGTTGTGCAAATGCCTACAATATTCCAACATACATGCATATACAATAAGTTTATAGTTTTTGAGATAATTAACCATTTAAGTATTCGTTCGCGTTTATGACCTTGACCTTTGAACCTATGACCTTCATTCATTTATCAAAATGATCGTTTGGCCAATACGTACCTTATTCCAATATAAATGACTATATAAAAAGTTTATAGTTTTTGAGATAATTAACTATTTAAGTATTCATTTGCATCTATGACCTTGACCTTTGAACCTATGACCTTCATTCATATATCAAAATGATCGTTAGGCCAATACCTACAATATTCTAATATACATGCCTATACCAAAAGTTTACAGTTTCTGAGATAATTAACCATTTAAGTAATAATTTGCATCTATGACCTTGACCTTTGAACCTATGAACTTCATTCATATATCAAAATGATCGTTGTGCAAATGCCTACACTATTCTAATATACATGCCTATACAAAAAGTTTATAGTTTTTGAGATAATTAACCATTTAAATATTCATTCGCAGCTATGACCTTGACCTTTGAACCTATGACCTTCTTTCATATATCAAAATGATCATTAGGCCAATACCTACAATATTCCAATAAACATGCCTATACAAAAAGTTTATAGTTTTTGAGATAATTAACCATTTAGGTATTAATTCAATTCTATGACCTTGACCTTTGAACCTATGACCTTCATTCATTTATCAAAATGATCATTAGGCCAATACCTACAATATTCCAATATACATGCCTATACAAAAAGTTTATAGTTTTTGAGATAATTAACCATTTAAGTATTTGTTCGCATCTATGACCTTGACCTTTGAACCTATGACCTTCATTCATATATCAAAATGATCGTTAGGCCAATACCTACAATATTCCAATATACATGCCTATACAAAAAGTTTATAGTTTTTGAGATAATTAACCATTTCAGTACTTGCTTACATCTGTGACCTTGACCTTTGAACCCATGACCTTTGTTCATATATCAAAATGACCATTGTGCCATTACCTACAATATTCTGATATACATGCCTATACAAAAAATTCATAGTTTTGCAGATAATTAACTATTTTGGTATTCTTGGACATCTGTGACCTTGACCTTTGAACCCATGACCCTGATCTATGTATCAAAATGATCGTCATGTCAATACCTACAAATAACTGAAAATCCTACGCCATTATCACAAGAAATGTTGAAAAAATAGCATTTTTTATCAAAGGTCAAAAACTGGGACATGACCTTGACCTTCGACCTTGACATCAATTGGAAGAAAATTGCAAGACAAGATCAACAGTGAAAACTCCATACAATTATCTGCAGCCGTTATGAAGTTATAACAATAAATGTCTCATTTTAAAAATTACGTAATTTTACGCAAAAAACGCGTAACCTATTTTTCATCTGATTTTTATGAAAAACACAATTTTAATGTTCCCAGGTATGCTGAATCCAAATATCCAATCAAAATTTGCCTGCACCTTTTGGTTTCAGAGAAGAAATTTTTTTTGTCTTTTTGCTATTTTTAGTAACAGCGGCCATCTTGTTGGGCGTGGCCAAACCCCGAACACAATTTTGAAAGGCTGTTACCTAGGCATGATAATCGACAAGTTTCATCAAATTTGGCCCAGTAGTTTTGGAGGAGAAGATTAAAATGTAAAGTTAACGCACGACGGAAGACGCACGACGCACGACGGACAGTGATAGATTGCAATAGCTCATCTGAGCCTTTGACTCAGGTGAGCTAAAAAGTCTCAAAATTTTACAACTTCGATTTAGACCAACTAGCAATAGCAACGTACATTCAGGCACATACATCTTGTGCTTTGTCCAACCGTACCATACCCCGCAAAAATGTTTAGGGGGTATTTATACGAATCACCCTGTCCGTACGAATTACCCAGACGCCTAATGAAGTCCACTATGTACGTGTAATGAGATATAATAAGGGAATTCATTAGGCGTTATGTTACCTCAACGCCTAATGAAGTTTAGCTTCAGAAAGGTATACTACTACTTTATCTAATACGATCCTCGTTTTAACTCAATAAAACACTTGATATAAAGTCCACTGCAAAACTTTTTTTTCATGATAAAAATAAATATATCTGTTGCACAAAAACTATAAAACGGATGAAATAGTATGGGACATCGTAAGCCGTGTTGTTGCCTCGAAGCTTAATGAAATCCATCACATGATAAAGTAAGCATGGGAGTTTGGGGGAAAATAATCACATTTGATTTTATATACTTGTACGTATGATGGATTCTAAGAAACCTTGTTGAGAAAATTTAGCAGAGAAGATAGATAAAAATAAAAATAAATAAATCAATAAATCAATAAATAAATAAATAAATAAATAAATAAATAAATAAATAAATAAATAAATATTATTATATTGTGGGCACCTTATTACATGCATGGTAATGCACGCAAAATTAAAATATTGTAAAATGCAAAACAATAGCAGAGTGTTGCTAATGTCATTTACATGTGCAGCTCGGCATTTAGCAATGAAAGTCACGGGGTCCTTCGGAAAAGACCTGATAAACCAATGCATCACATGATAACAATGTATCACAGAAAGTTTGGCTCGTTGGAGACCCTCCCTGTACACTGTACGCACCTCAACGGTAAAAACTTCAAACATTTCATCTATAGCTGGTGACGTCTCGATATAAGTAAATATTCTTGACTAGATCTAAAAAACCCATTCAACAAACCAATCAATCAATCAATCAATCAATCAATCAATCAATCAATCAATCAATCAATCAAGTTGCATCCGTAAAATTCTTAGATTACAATTATTTAAACAATAGTTCTCGATTGGTACCTTTTATGCCTCCCCAAAAAGAGTTAAAACTATAACGGTCTTTGGAGAGACAAATACCTCCCTTTCCCAACATCCAGACGGACGAACGGACAGACAGACGGACAATAACTTTGGTTCCAAGTGTGATCAAAATCCATTCATAGGCATGGAAGCTACATATGTAAAGCTGACACGATATTTTGACGGACCGACGGACCGACCAACGGACAGGGTGATTCATATAAATACCCCCTAAACATTTTTGCGGGGTATGGTACGGTTGGACAAAGCACACGATGTATGTGCCTGAATGTACGTTGCTATTGCTAGTTGGTCTAAATCGAAGTCGTAAAATTTTGAGACTTTTTTTTGGTAATATCAAAAAGTCTCCTCGTCTGGAGCCCCAATCTGTGGACTTCATTAGGCATCAAAATTGTCAACGCCTAATGAAGTCTGGACTTCATTAGGCGTCGGACTTCATTAGGAGTTGAATGGTTCCAGCAAAATCGCATTCAGACATCCAGATTTAGATGCAAAAATTTGCCACTCAAAATTAGAGGAAAGCTGAAAATTATTTAAATTTTGAAATAATGGTATCCAAAAACATAAGATCACGGTATATGTCCTATAGATTCTACATCTAAAATATCTAAAGTGGAGATATGGTATGCAGGGGTTCAAAATTTCCTGGGTCCAGGGTCTAGTACCTTCTGATTTTATGTTGGGACCCTTGATATTTAAACTGTTAAATCTGATGGATCTGCCATGTTTTACCTGGATAACCCTACTTTTTCTATATGATAATATAATTGCACATAAACCTTATGTCAATGCTGATATTGGACTTTCCATACTTTATTTTGGATTTGCCAAAAATAAAGACAAAAGGTCCTGGACCTTCCATTACAAAACATAATTTTGAATCCCTGGTATGTTCACCAAAAAGTTTAAAGGGACCTGTTTACACCTTTTCCATTTGGGGCCCCACAGCCAAGATTTGTGTAAATTAGCTCCTGCCATAAGGATGCTAAATGTGAAATATCTTGAGTATAATCTTTTGCATACTCATCAAAAAGGATATACACACAGACCTGCCATTTGGATTTTGTGAGAAACAAATTCCATAAATACAAGCCAATGTTTTTCAGAGCAATGACTTTTATAAAATCAATTAGTTTTAAATATCCTAATATGCCTATACAAAAAACATTAAATGAATAAAGAACTAAGTGATAGAGTAAAAAAAGAATTAAATAAGAAAAGTAATATTTCACTGGACACAATATTGTAACGGAAAACCTAAGATTTGACCTCCTGACCTTGACCTTAGAACTATGCACATAAATTTGGTATGCAACACATCTTCTTATGTTGGTTTACATTTGTGCCAAGTTTGATCAAAATCCATCCATTATAAGACATGGAAGGTATGGAGCAGACACTATATTGTGACAGATAACCAGACAGACGGATGGACGGGAAGTGAAGTGACGGGACAGGATTGATGTGACAGGACAGGACAGGATGGGATGGACCGGCAGACAGACAGACGGACAGACAGACAGGGTGATTCCTATATACCCCTAAACTTCGTTTGTGGGGGGTATAATTTATAGGGTCCCCTGTACAGTTTCCCTTTTTGGGACCCACAACTAAGGTTTTCACAAATTACAAACTTTCTGCCATTAAGTTGTTAAATATGAAATATCTCAAGTCTATCTTTTGCTCATCAAAGACAATATTGAAACAATTTTATTTAGAGGACCCCTCTTCAGTTTCCCCATTTGGGGCCCACAACTAAGGTTTGTGCAAATAAAGAACTTCTTGTCCTGCAGATGCTACAGATGACAAATTTAAGGTCAAGCTTTGGTACAATAGCACAATATGATTTTTATCCTACATGCATAAGCAACTCTATAGAGTTTTTAAATTTGGATCCCGTAATGACCATGTTTTGCAAATTGAATACCTCTTGATCTATGGATGCCATATTTTAGACATGCAAGGTCTAGCTATATTGTATATTAGTCAGATGTGTTTTATACCATTTATAGGGTCCTTTTACAGTTTCCCCATTATGTACCTCATTGCTTTTGGACACTTTATCTATAACACCTAGCTCTATAAACACTTATATCAAAATATCTAAAAGTTATTGCTATTGTCATAATGCTCACCAAGGAAGATTATTTTTTTTTAAATTTATAAGGTCCACTCCATAGTTATCTGATTTAGGACCTCACAACAACCAAGTTTGGTGAAAATTAAACAGTACAAGCCCAATAAGCATGCTAGATGTGGGATATTTAAGATCTAGCACTTCTACCTTTTTCCGAGATTTTCACTTTAACATTGGCTTAGCTACTTAAGTTACTTCTGTAAGGGCTACATATCAGGCAAGAATTTTTCACTCAATATAAACGCAACCATATATGGGTAAAATTGCAGAAATGTCAAAAATATGTCTTGACAGTCCTGTGGTTTTGAAAAGGAGGACCATCACAGGTAATTGTGTGCACAATATTGTATGCATGAAGGGTTTTAGGGAATGTGTCCTCTGATTGGTTTATCTAGCCAACCGGTAAATTCTCTTGTTTGGTTGTCGAAGACCATTGCCTATGACAGTTTTGAAATTACTGCATAATTTTATGTAAAAAGTATGTTTATTGTAATAGAATTGCCAATTCCCATTTAATGTACACAAAGCAACAAGCAGTAAAAAAACACCATTGTTTCTGATCCTGAATAACCTTGTGAAAAAACCAAAGTGGCATCTGAGTGGCTAAGTGGTCTAAAGAACCAGCATTCAAACCACAGAAGCTGTGGCTGTCCACATGCAGTTTACATCATTTGGGCCGGTTTCTTTAGTTTGAAAAAGTATGCCAGTGTACCTAAGGCTGATGGTTTTCCATAGAAAAGTCCAGGTCAATATGAATGCAATTATCTTGATGGGGCATAAAAGACCAATCCACTGAACTAGTCAACCAACAAAAAGCTTGAAGTTTTCAGGTCTCAATTTAAGGATCAGTGATTTGCTTATATTTGTTGACCAATGATTTTGTCTCAGTTTTTAGACCAGCGATTTGCTCTAAATGTATAAATGCCAGTAATGGCAACAAGGCAAATATTGGATAAAAACAATTATTCAGTGAAAAATGTCTATTTATTTGGCATCGCGACAAGTTGCTTAAAAATTCCTATCAGAAGCCTGCATTATAAACTATTAGCTAATCTAATTACGTCAAGGAATGTCTCCAGTATTTGTCATTATTCAGTGCAAATGTTGTCATGACGATCATCAATATTAATGCAGCCATTAAAAAAATCTCGTTATGACACAGTTTTTAACGAGTCATTAAGTTCGTTAAATCTAATTAAAACTTGCTGGTTCTAATCTGAAATACTTGGGGCATAAAACAATAAGTCTTAATTAAGAGCCATTAGATTCTTCAATGTTCTCTCTAAGCTAGTCCAATTACCATTTTTCGGAAAAATTCCCCCGTGTCTGGCCATATCCCTAAAGATATTACTATAAATCCCCAACTAAAATATATCATTATAACTAACTTGGAAAAAACAACTTTTTAACATTTAATTTATTTTTATCCAAATCAATAATTTTCATTTAAAATTTTGACAAATATTGATTCAATTAACTCAAAATTTTAACAAATATGTCATCCATTCACTAAAAAGTTAATTATCTTAAAATTAGCCATTACTGTTATTCAATTATAATTCATTCATCTGTCTAGAAACACAAAATACTCTTTCAAAAAAAAAATATTAAAAACAATTATCAAAATAAATCAACATGATTTGTATTTTTCTTTTTTCCACAGGCAGCGTTTTCTAGATATTAGAAAATGTCTAATTAAATTTCCCCCCTGAAACCTGAAGGATACTGTAAAGGAATTTCTCTAAGTATTATTAATGGGTATGACTCCTCCATTTTAATTTCATCTGTCTTGTCATTTCCAATTACAAAAAAATTCTTCTATGCAAACAAAGAAAGCAAGAATGCATCAAGTCGAGTTTTTGATGGCCATCTGGATCCCATGGGAGATACTTCATCAAGTTTCTCCCGAAATCCCCTATAATTACTGCTGAATCATAAGGTAGTAATGGCGATAAGCATGTTATCACAGGAAACCGGACAAGCAGCACTCGCTCGGATTCCGTGACATTTTCAATATGTATTTGACTCTGAATCGGCAATCGAGTACGAAGTGGGGCGGAGTAAGGCAGGATAGGGGTATAATTAGTGTAACATGATTAAGATTTTATCATTTGTTACTTCAGTAAATGTGACTTTGCAGAGAATGGGTGACAAATATTCTGGAGAATATTAATCACTTAAAATCGTCAATTTTGTGTTCAATTTTCGAAATGAAAAATGGGTTTCATGTTGGTTATTAATCACCCCTATGTGATGTGTATAGAGTAAACGTCTTATGTGTCATCATTTTTGTCTTAAAAAATGTTTTTTGGTTTCCTAGACAATACGGTCATGCAGGTACAGATTTTTTATGTAAAAACAGTCATTTTTTATAAAAAAAATAACTAGGTTTTTACAGATTTATTAGAAAATTCCAAATAATACAAAGGCAGACCCAGGAAATTTTGGAAAGGTTTTTTTTTTGTTGATGTAGGGGGTGTTTGGAGACATGCTCCACCAAAAAATGTTAGAAATATAGCATAACATCCTGCAATGTCCTTGAATCTGAGCGAGCAATACACACATAATAATGTCATGGACATGAATAACGAGAATTTGTTGACCTCCTGGAAACCCCCTCTTGGTCCGCCATTGTAATATTCCATTGCTTATTGAAACAATTTTTTCCTAAGGCTAAATAATTTAAGAAGATGACACACCAAAATCAAACAAAATCTTTATTAAAATTTTAATAAAGTAAAGTTAAACTTTTAATAAATGTCACCATAATCTGTAGACATGATATAGAATCCAAGTATAAAAATAATTAATCGGGATTTAATAAAATTTGATAGTAAGTTTTTGAAATGAAACATTATGTTCAACTCATTGCTCAAGTTAGAGTTTTAAATCCAAATTTCTTTATTTACATCATTTAATATTGATGATGCTAAGCAATTTATTGATAGATCAATCACTCCTTGAATGAAGAAGAAGCTCAATCACTAAAATATCCTAATGCATGGTACAATGAAGGAAACATAGTGCTTTCAGGACTCTCACACTTTTGTGAATTGGGTCGGGCCCTTGCAATTGTGAAAATAAACATCAAAATGACAACATTATGAAAAAGAAAACTCAAACTATATGAATTTGAAAGCTGAAATTTCCATAATTGTAAAATTGGCTAAGCGATTGCATTGTGAATGAGGCAGAATATTGGCCCTAATAACAATCTAATGAGAGCCCTTGTTTTATAAATAGATCCAAAATTATCCTAGACATATTTGATGTCCCATAATTCCATGTTTCTTTCATTCTTAAATTTACTTCACACACTAGACAAGAATTGCTTACTCTTTTCTTTCATTTTCACTTTTAATTTCAGACGTAGTGGGTGTGGCTAGCTAGACAGGAGGTGCTTACCCTTCCAGAGCATGTGGCCTGGCTTCTCTGGTGAAATTTTGTGTTTAACTTAATTTTCCAGTTTTTAAAGTTTTTACTTTGCTATTGTGATTGTGATTTGAATATGGACCAATGCATCTCTGTTTGACTGATTTGACCTTGATAATCAAGGTCAATTCTGATTTGCAATGATAAATCACAGCGCTGTACAATAGAACATAATAAGAAAGAGACAATATTTTTTAGGAATTCAGTAAAATAGTTTTTTAATAACTTCCTTAAATCTAAATTTCATAACTTATACTGCGATATCACCACTATATATCTGTGAGCAATGAGAGTTTGTTTATGATTCGTTACACAATAACATTGACTTGGGAAAAAATTATAAGGTCCTACAGAAAAATCCCCCATCTTGCATTTCTTCTGATTAAATTAATGGTAACATTATGTAATGCTATTTTTATGAAATCAACATTATACTATAAATGCTGTTAATTTTGTGTGTGTTAATTTTCGTGGTAAAGGAAATTTAGAAAATTCTGCTGTAGTTTTAAAATATGCATTATAACACAATAAGCATAATATTATTTAAATTGCCGCTAGGTTTTAATTTTCGCACAAAACAAAAACGACCGCCAAATAAGCAAACATTAGTACTCTGCAAAAATAAATATGTTTACAGTATTACACATATTTTTTATTTTATTTGCAAATTACAGTACAAATGCAAAAAGTACAATGATCGTAAACATTATAAGTGCTGTATTATCTCCCTTTATCCCTTCTACTATAATATTTTTTCCCAAAAATTAGAATTTCATCAATAACTTTTTTTTTCCAAAATTTTGATCCCTAGGTCCCCAAATTAAAAAAAGCCAAAACATCTCTAGAATTAACCCATGGCTCTTCCCTCTTCCACTGACAGAGACAGAGACAGAGAGAGAACTCTTACCAATTTGTACTATTGAAACACAATATTCTACATTATAAACACCAGAATATGTATATGCAGTGGGCCATCTGACATTGATGGATGTGTCAGTAATGAGGTGTGAAAGGAGAAGATCAGCCCTGTAAAATTCTACCACCTTTACACAATAAATTAATGTTCAAAATTATTCCTCCATATCTTAATATGCTGCTACATTACACTGTACAATCAATTGTCTTCTATAAGCAATTCTCAATAATTCTTAGGCCATCTTTGAAAAAGATTTGTTTCACATCCACTTTCATGAGAGCATTTGAACATGTGCACATTATTATAATTTCCAAATTATTATCTGTGGACATGTACACATTTTTTCATGAAATTTTGCATCCATATGGTTCTAATGATACACATTTATTGAACCATAAAAAGTATGGTTATCATAAATTCGGATACTGGTATCTCAAACTTCCAGATAAGTTGAATGATTTTAGGTCCTTTAATGAAAATTCAAGAAATTATTGTGTATTAACTTGAACTAAAGTTTTTAGTCAATTTGAACTAAAATCTTAAGTCCTTCATAAAACATGTTTTGATAAAATTTAATTCTAACTACTAACGGAATTTTGCCAGGATCTTAAGTTACACATTCCATGTTGGTTGAAACAAAGTTGATCAGTACTAATAACAAACACCAGAAGTTTTGGGTGATTACAGTATCCAAAGTACAATTGGAATACTGTAAACATATTTTTTTTGCCGTGTACTCATTTTCAGTTATTTTGTGGTCTTTGTTTTGCACGAAAATGCATACCGAGCCAAAATCATATAATGCTTATGGTGTTGCAGTGCATATTTAGAAAACACAAATATTTTACTATGCGGACATGACTAAATTTCCTACACCGCAAACATAAATACATGCAATATTAAGTAGTGGTTTACAGAAGACACAAAATGGAATGATTTTTTTAGTCAGAGAAATAGATGTAATAATTTAGCAAAAAAAATTCTAAAATTAACAGAACTGGAGCAAATTAGAAAACTGTATAAAATAGTTAATGCAAATGGGGGTGAAAATAAGTTACTTCCAATCTGCAACAATATGACCTGACCACATCCTCCATCCTCCCCACTTATCACTGCTACAAACTCATTAGTTGCTTCATTTTTTGAAGGTGGGCATGACAGCAAACAAACAACTTTTTAAGGATGGCCTCATTTACACTCTAAATATGAATAATAATAAGGTTCATTTACTGTAATTCTACATATAACTTTGTAACTATGGATGATAAATGGTTTCTGCAACATCAGTAATTGTTATAATCACCAAATATAAACAAATAAATTGATGGTAAAGTTTACAAAACATTTACAAGGAATCGTGGGTATTGTACAAAACATTTACAAGGAATCATGGGTAATGTTAAGATCTATTATAAATCATGTACAGATGGCAGACGATTCTTCATCCTTCCGTTATTATGATATCACACAAAATTTATATCATTTTTTGCTCAATTGCATATATATCATACAGCTATACAATAACGATATCCCAAGCTAACAAAATGTCTTTATTTGCTATATCCATGCCAGTAAACTGCACCGGATGTGTTGCTGCATTGTGAGCAAACGTGCTAGAAACTTGAACTAGTCTAGTAAATTGAAGATCTGTAACACTTGTGAGGCTGAATTGTGAGCCAACATACTAGAAATCTATATAACCTTGTAATAAATTTTAAAATTCTGGTACTATATAGATCAGAAACACTTGTGCAAACTTGCATGCTTTGAAAATTCTTAAAAGACTTAGAAAATTAATGAATCTGAAAAATTGCTTACTGGACAACATCTATACATAGCAATGATGCATAAGAAAGGAACAGTTTAAGCCATGCTATAAGGATGCACTGGTGTTGTGAAATGAATATCAAAAACACTTGTGCAAACTCATGTACCATTAAAATCCTAAAAGATTTAATAAAAAGACAAATCATTGAAATAAATCGCTGACTGGATAACATTCATGGAAAATAAAACTATACGGACAATCTTAAACCATGTAATAAACATACACAAGTCTAAAACGGCGCAGATCAAAAACACTTGTGCAAACTCATGTACCATTAAAATCCTAAAAGATTTAATAAAAAGACAAATCATCGAAATAAATCGCTGACTGGATAACATTCATGGAAAATAAAACTATACGGACAATCTTAAACCATGTAATAAACATACACAAGTCTAAAACGGTGCAGATCAAAGACACATGTACAAACTCATGTGCCATAAAATTCCTTAAAAGAGTAAATAGCTTCAAATAGTAAAAAATTTGCTGACTGCACAAAAGGTATTATAACTTAACCAGGATGCATATATAAAAGCTTCAAGGAACATATTAAACTTTGCTATAAGCATGAATTAGGTTAGTATAATGAATATCAGAAACATTTATTGTGTTGTCACAAACATTCTTAAAAGATTTATTTAAACTTGATGTATGTAGCCATAAACACTTGCAAGAATGCTGACCGGACAAAATTCATACAAAATCATGCTGCATGTAAAACTTTCATGGAACATGCACTAATATGGTATAATAAATTTTAGAAACACTTTTGTAAACTATTTATAAAATTGTATAGCATCATCAATAGTTGAAAAATTGCCGACTTGACAAAAATCATACAAAACAAAACAAAACATGCATGTATAAGCTTTAAAGAACATCTAAAAGAATTAAGTTATTGAATGTGTTGCAGATTCATGTTCAAATTTGAAATGCCCCTATAAATGACTGTCCATACTTGCCAATCAACTAACCTACCACATGGATTACATAGACTGAGCTTCAATAGATAAAAAAAAATTTTGTGTGTCTGTGAAAAACTGTAAAATATATAAACCAACCAACAATAACATTTTCTAGGAATATCTAAGATGAGCAACAAACACTTTGTAAGTAAGAGGTACTCTATGATCAAATATGAAATACCTTATTGGCTTTACAAGCATAAAATACTTCAAGTATTAACTTACACACCAAATTGACGTATCGCTGGCCACGCCCATAATGTTCCGTCACTGGCCGCCATCACGGTACCAAAGCAGCTTCATGGCAACTAATGATGTTCTAGTGTCAGTGACGTCATTAAACCGCACAATTCAGGCCGAGTTTTCATTCTTTTTGCATGTAATTCAAGCATGTTGACCCTTTGTCGGAACATAGTTGGCGTGGCCAGCGATCCGTCAGTTACATACTACATAAGAAGAAACATTCATGAAGAAGAAATATTCATGATTTTCATGGCGACACTTGTACCATGAATATATCTTATCAGTGAAATTTTTTATTTCCCTTGGTACACTTCACCATGAAAATTTCTAACTATGAAATAGTTTTAGAAGATCATAACTGCGAAAGTTTCCTACCTCTAACATTTCTTCTTATACAGTATATAAATTTTGTAGAAAATTGGTTGAAAGGTACTCTATGTTCCATGAACCCAGTTCTGTATCTTTAATAACTAAGTTTTTTTTAGATACAGAATTTTTTTTACATACAATTAACAGTCAAATATGCTAAATGCATGCAGCTTCAAATCCCACTAAATTTTAGCTCAAAGAACAGTACCTTGAGCCTAAGTCCTTGGTGCATGACATAACTTATGAAAAATGACCACTAATTGACCATAAAAAGGAACTTCCCTCAGGAACATAAGCTATAACTCTGTGCCATGCATAAGAGGTTAAATAAATTTAATTAAGTTCTTTTGTTTTTATCATTTTTTATCAAAACCTGACAAAATATAATTTTTACACTTAATTTTATCAAATTCAAGCTTAAGCGATTTTGGATGATACTTTATTTTATACTGTTAAAACATCCTAAATGATACCGAAATTATTCAGTATTCCTTTTTTCATTTAGCCACTACACTGTCATTCAGTACACATTAAAGGGAGATAATGATTTATTACATCTAGAGGTCTCTAGCCAGCATTGACTAGCTGCTAATGGATGACGATCTCCCCACGGATATCAATACCTTCAATACAGTAGACTTGTTATCTAATTATAAAAAATTCCTTCCAAAGTTTTTTATTTCTCTGAAAATTTACTTTTTTGTCTCATCTTAATTTTTTTAATTAAAAAAATTAAATTTTTTAATTTCGCTTTATCAATTTTAATATTTTAGAAAAAAATTTAACTTATCTTTAAGTTCTGAGACTGCTCATTTACCTTAAACATTTCTAAAAGAGAAAGAGATAGAAAGAGTTGAGTAATAGTGTTTGACATCCCAGTCAAGAATATTTCACTTATATCGAGAGGTCGCCACATGTAGGCGAAGGTGCTGAAATTTTGCCTGTGCCTTGCGCTGATGCATGGCATTATACAACAGGGTTCTGTATCGTGCCAAGCCTACAAAGACACGGGACCTTGTTTATTTTAAGTTCTCATCTGAAAGAACTGTGACTTTCATTTCGTAGTGCTTGGCGAAAAAACAGTCACTACCCACTTTTGAGTCTTGGGTCAGACCTGGCCAGGGTTCAAACCCATGACCTACCACTTATACAGTGAGCAATCTACCAACTTAGATACTGTTTTAGAAAGAGAGAGAGAGAGACACACAGACAGATTGTAGACAAACAGTCAGATAGATATTAGATAGACAAACAGATACTGTAAACCTAGAAAAATTAGTGATGGTTTTATTTTGGCACAATTGACGGTTGAAGCACTAAATTAAATAAATTCATTAATTCTCAAATGATACAGGTTTTAATTTGTTTTAATTTAGAAACTACCGGTTGTGGAATTGTAATTAAAGTCTCTCTAGTGTGTAAATTGTAAAACACTAATACAAAGGGAATAATAAAATTACTAAAATAGGTATGTGCCAATATAAAGTGCAAATATAAAGTGGTTTACAGTAGACATAGGTACATAGGTAAAAACAAACATAAAGATCCAAATTACAATCCCAATGCCAATATGAAGTGGTTTACAGTAGACATAGGTACATAGGTAAAAACAAACATACAGATCTAAATTACAATCCCAAAGCAAGTAAAAACAAACAATCCAATCCATGTCCAAACAACAATCCCAAAGTAAAGTAAAAACAAACAATCCAATCCATGTCCAAACCACAATCTCAAAGTAAAGTAAAAACAAACAATCCAATCCATGTCCAAACCACAATCCCAAAGTAAAGTAAAAACAAACAATCCAATCCATGTCCAAACCACAATCCCAAAGTAAAGTAAAAACAAACAATCCAATCCATGTCCAAACCACAATCCCAAAGTAAAGTAAAAACAAACAATCCAATCCATGTCCAAACCACAATCCCAAAGTAAAGTAAAAACAAACAATCCAATCCATGTCCAAACCACAATCCCAAAGTAAAGTAAAAACAAACAATCCAATCCATGTCCAAACCACAATCCCAAAGTAAAGTAAAAACAAACAATCCAATCGATGTCCAAACCAGAATCCCAAAGCAAGTAAAAACAAACAATCCAATCCATGTCCAAACCACAATCCCAAAGTAAAGTAAAAACAAACAATCCAATCCATGTCCAAACCACAATCCCAAAGTAAAGTAAAAACAAACAATCCAATCCATGTCCAAACCACAATCCCAAAGTAAAGTAAAAACAAACAATCCAATCCATGTCCAAACCACAATCCCAAAGTAAAGTAAAAACAAACAATCCAATCCATGTCCAAACCACAATCCCAAAGTAAAGTAAAAACAAACAATCCAATCGATGTCCAAACCAGAATCCCAAAGCAAGTAAAAACAAACAATCCAATCCATGTCCAAACCACAATCCCAAAGTAAAGTAAAAACAAACAATCCAATCCATGTCCAAACCACAATCCTAAAGTAAAGTAAAAACAAACAATCCAATCCATGTCCAAACCACAATCCCAAAGTAAAGTAAAAACAAACAATCCAATCCATGTCCAAACCACAATCCCAAAGTAAAGTAAAAACAAACAATCCAATCCATGTCCAAACCACAATCCCAAAGTAAAAAAAAAACAAACAATCCAATCCATGTCCAAACCACAATCCCAAAGTAAAGTAAAAACAAACAATCCAATCCATGTCCAAACCACAATCCCAAAGTAAAGTAAAAACAAACAATCCAATCCATGTCCAAACCACAATCCTAAAGTAAAGTAAAAACAAACAATCCAATCCATGTCCAAACCACAATCCCAAAGTAAAGTAAAAACAAACAATCCAATCCATGTCCAAACCACAATCCCAAAGTAAAGTAAAAACAAACAATCCAATCCATGTCCAAACCACAATCCCAAATTAAAAAAAACTCTGAAACTGACAAATCAAGTTTAACATGAGAACTTCCACCAGGGAAGTGAGGACAGGTGCTCCGGAAGGACAAACTCCTTCTGTTAAGTTAGCTAAAACCACCACATGTGAAATCAAAATTGAGAGTGAATGGAACTATGGGACATCAAATATATCAAGAGTAATTCTGGAAACAGAGGCATCATACCTATCATCAATATTTAGATGACATGTGATTTGTAAAATTACTATAAATCTGACATTTAATCATAGATCTAGATTATCCTGAGGGATTATCTCTATCCTATGCTTTATAAATTAACTATTCCTATAGTAGAATTCAGTAGCTAAATAATGTTTTATAAATGCTACTCGCTAGCCTATCAATAAATGGAGGGACAGCGGATACTGTGTAAAGTTGACAGTGTAGACAATCTGGCGTCGACTTTCAATAATGTTCACACCATTTTCGCATCAGTTTCAGACCCCTATTCACTTTCTACATGCCAAAATACACAGATTAAATGATTATGAAATTGATTTTTACATTCCGACACGCTGGTGGAGAAAATTGAACATGGTATTAGCAACACAATTGCGAAGATGTTTCCCTATGAACGATTTTTAGATTAGTCAATTACAGCTATCAATATTCCTCCAGAACGATATGATTTATTTTTTTAGTTGTAATCTTACCCTATGCTCTCATTGTCAGAGGAAAGGCATATAAATCAATCCGATACATTAATATAACAAAATAAAATATTATAGCATTGTTAACAAGTCATAATTCACCATCACTTACCACAAGTTTAAGAGTAAACCAGAAAATATCAATATGGTAACAGTGGTTTAAATTACATCATATTCCAAAATAACTTTATAATCATCATTTTAATTTTGAAATGTCATTATTTATTTAGTTATTGGGTTGCAATATTTTACAATATTGTGCCAACTTCTGACATAATGATCGATTGATTGAAAGGGTTGAGTAATTGAGTTGAGTAATGGTATTTAATGTCCCAGTCAAGAATATTTCACTTACATCGAGACGTCGCCAGCTATAGGTAAAGGTGCAAATATTTCCCCTGTGCTTTGCACTGATGGCATTATACAGCAGGGTTCTTTATCATGCCAAGCCCACCATGACTTGGAACCTCATTATTTTAAGTTCTTATCCGAAAGAATCATGATTTGTAATGCAGAGTGCTTGGCGAAAGAAGTCACTACCCACTTTCAAGTCTTAGGTCAGACCCGGTCAGGGCTCGAACCCACAACCTTCTTCTTATGGAGCGAGCACTCTACCAACTAAGCTACTGCAGTGGTGGTTGAATGGGTAAGAATATTCCAATTATGTTGAGACATCACCAGCTATAAGTACAATGGCAGAAGTTTTGAATTTTGCAGTGCACTCAGGGCATTATGAAGGGAGGGGTCTTTAATATGCCACACCTGCCGTGACACCTGACATGGGTTTTTAAAGTCTCTTCCTAAGAACTCCATGACTGTCATTTTTAAAAGCCTATAGTGCTTGGCAAAAGAATAATCATTACCTAATTTCAATTGATCTGGGTCCGGCCATGGTTTAACCCATTACAGGGATTCATCAAGAGCCTATTTAGGGCCGAAATTCGGCCCCATTATTTTTTTCGGCCCCATTCCCAATGAAAAAATGTTGAGTTTTTCCCAAAATTGGCTGAGAAAATTCCCAATTAGAAAATTGTGTTGTTTTTAAACGAAATTGAAAGTAAATTTTGTGAAACCTCCCAAATAAGCAAAACCAAGTAAAAGGTTCTAAATTATTTTACAACAAAGTCTGCAAAGGAAAATGAAGATACTGCTTCTACATCAAAGGCTTCCGAGGTAGTGAGTAAACCAACTTCTGACATGATGTCAAAGTTTTCTCAAAATGAGCAATCAGTTGATAGTTTTTCCCAATTTTTAGTTTAGGGCCTTTTTTCCAAAAGACCCTGATAAATCCCTGCATTACCTCCAGGGTTTTCCCTGACACACAAAAAGTTTTCATCACCAATGTCCCGTAAAAAGTTATCAAATGCGCCCATGATAGGGCAATCTTGACCGAACGCGAGATCTGGAAATAATCCACTTTAGTTCGTATTTCGTTTTTGCCAAACGGAAAAGTTGTAGTCCAAGCTAGTTAATCCATATATGCATAGCATTTTCAGTGATTGTTTCCACAAATACTGTCATGTCATCCAAAAGCTATTTAGTATATTTTGACCAAAAATCACACAAACGTACTGAGGGTGAAAAATCAGATTCTGAAACTGCAGCCACTCTGTCTGAACCCCCCCCCCCCAAAAAAAAAAACCAATATTTCAGAATTACACATGGTTTACTTGAACACTTGAACTTCACTGAATTATACACTTGAAGCTCCACTTGGATTTCAAAAGGGGCGGACAATGCTGAAAAAGCAAAAGACGTTCATGGGTAAGATGACGTGACAAAATTTAACTATCTTCATTATTTAAAATTATTTTACCAGTATCACATCTGCTATGTCCATAATTAATTTTGGTAAATGTTTCTGGCCAGTTCCAAATTTCCTTTTGCTTTAAACAACTTTGTTGTTATGTCACCAGAAAATTTTATTTGTCCCTCAAAATTTTCCAGCAATGGGACATTTGTCCCCAAGTTTTAAAACTGAGGGAAAACCCTGTACCGCCTACATACCAAGCAAGCACTCTACTGAGTTACCTTAGTTGTTTTAATAAATATCAAATATCATGCCACAACCATAATGTATCCTGATATGACAATACAAAAGACAATTGTCTTAGTTCACGTTGACATGGAAACATGATAACAATTCATATAATACTTATAGCAATTATAGCAACATATATGTATCTGCATGTGATATATGTCTGGTAATAAAACAATGGCGAGTATTATGTATAACTAGGTGACATTGTTGGTATATAGGACAAAGTGTCTGAAACTAGTATAAATTCAAATACTGTAAACCAATTTTTATGCGCTGATATTAACGTTTGCGATTCTCTTACCAAAATCAATTTGCGACTGTAAATTTTCGCCATATGGACTTAAGATGAATATTTGGTATTAATATAACCATTTTCAGAAACAAGTTTTCAGTGATTAATTTTCACGATTATTTTGTCCTCGCGAAATACGTGAAAATTAATCGCACTCAGAAGTTGGTTTATAGTAAGCAGGCTCCAGTTTCCAGATTCCTTACCTTAGACTTCCCTTAACTTAAATTTCACAATTTTGGCAATCTATGGATATACATTTTTATGACAAAACTACATATATGGCCAATTAAGTGCTTGAAGCAATCTTCAAAATGACAGCTAAATTCCTAAGTATCTTTAGAATTTGCAAAATTATCAAGTTTCAAACTCGAGCCAGCCCAAATTTTAATGTTTGTAAAAGAAAATGTAACAGAACATACAAAATATCACAGGTTTGACAAAAGAATTACAGGTCTGACTGAATGTGACTAGAGGGGTAGTTTACTTATCTCCACATTCTGGTGGCAATTGTGGTCCTTGGGGTAGTGAACTGGCAAAAGTTGGCAATATATAGTCAATCTAAAGGAATTTGAACCAGGGTCTTTTGGGAAAAGGCCCTAAACTAAAAATTGAGAAAAACTATCAACTTTTTTCTCATTTTTGGAAAACTTCGACATCATTTTTTATGCCATTAATGATTAAATCACTGGCCTCTGCATCCCCATAACAGAAATCGTTACTTTCAGCTACCAGGAATTCATAATTCTCGTGATCACTTGTTGAATCAGAATAATCTTATTTTGACACCAAGTGTTAATCAGTGATTAGTTTACTCTACTTTTTATTTAAAAACAACACAATTTTCTAATTGGGAATTTTCTCAGCCAATTTTGGGAAAAATCAATGTTTTTTCCATTGGGAAAGGGGCCGAATTTCGGCCCTAAATAAGGCCTTGATAAATCCCTGTGAACGAGACTTCCTACATGTGGTACCAGGACCACTCCATAGTGACAGGTGAGAAATGTAGTAGCTCACTGATAAAGATTACACCTATAGCGTGAAAGGTCCATGGTTTGATCCCGAGACAGCCCCTACATTTTGTCTCTAATCTGTTACACTAAGATAACCATGGAAGATTGTATCCTTAGCACCCACATAAATGTATATCAGACAATAATTTCCAATAACTTGTAATTAAAATCAAATGTCACCTGATATATCAGCATTTTAAATGTCAAAAAATCCGTAATACAATGAATAAACTGATATTAAAACTTAAAATTTAAACTAAAACATTATTACAAACTTTAAAATAACCATAAATTCAGATTAAAAAATTTAAATCGAAACAAGATATCACTGTGAACTTTGATATTAAAATAGCAGCTTTTCCTGCTAAATAAAGGTTTATGAGTGAATAAAGTATTTTTGTGGCAGATAAAAATATTATGAATGCAAAAATTAGAGTGCATAATTTAGTCCAAGCTGGCTTTCCAATTGAATTAAGACTTAAAATTTGATATATCATTTCATATCTATGTAGTAAATGATCATTATTAAATTCCTTTTTGTAACCCCTCCCTTATAATTCTATGTAAAAATTTTGAAAACTTGTTTTTTCTGTAAAATGTTTAAATTAATGACTTGATTCCAGAATTTTGAGGCTTTGTTAAGAGAAAAGTAAAATTTTAGTTAAGGCTAATTATGGAAGTCGTCTAAAGCACACACATATGTATTGTAGCCTCTCATTACCTCCAAGTTTGGTTTCCTCTTAAGACACTTCTTAGTGTGAGAAAATCTGTCAGTTCACTTGTAAAAGTCATAATTATCTCTGGTTTCCTCCACCATACTTTAACAGACCACCCCAATACAGGTGAATGGTTCTTGACTGAAGTGTAAAACAACCCCTCTCCACTCACTCCACAAGTATAATTTAATATTAACATTGATATTTAAAACAACATAAAATCATACTACTTTGTTCAAAATAAAATTTTTAATTGCAATAATTATAATTCAAGAGAATTTGAGAAGTAACAATAATTTTTTCTATACATTATATTTCAAATTATCAATTGCAAATTATTTTTTGGAAGCAACTGTTTATGAAACATCAAGGTTTGAATAAATAACTTTAGAGAATCTCTAGACAGTGTTAACTACCCGGTACTACTGTATGCTCATCAGAAAAATAAGCTGAATGACAGATTTTCAATTTGTCATTTTATTTACAAATTGGGTGATTTAAGCAGATTTTGGGTGAGTTTTGGGGCCCCTACCAATACCTACAATATTCTTATATAGACATATATTCAAAAAGTTAATAGTTTTCCAAGATATTTAGACAAATATACTTATTCCAACAATATCCCCTCTTAATACAATACTATTTCCGCATTTTGAGCCCCATGGCTAACATTTGTGCGAATCTGAAACTTGATGTCTTAAGAATGTTATGCATGGAATATCCAAGATATATCTTGCATCTCCAATGGAGAAGATTTTTTACAATTTCACTTTTTCCTCCCTACAGGGGCCCCAAGAGATCATACCTCCTTCACTTGTGCCAATCTTAAAGCTCTTCACCTCAAGACATGAAATCTTAACCACAAGTTTGGAGGTGATGACTAAAACCTTAAAATGTTAATAAATAAACAATACACAGCACACCACAAGCACAAAGGTGGAGTTGAACTATCACAGCAGCCGTCCAAGGGAGTTAAAAATGCTATTAAACAGTCCTCAAGGGTGGCAACTAACTTTTTCGGGTCGGTGTTAAAAACTGCACAGGCCTTTAAATCTTAGGTGTTAAATCAACCTGTGCAATTTTTACCATAACTAATACAGTAATGAAACAATTTGCATTTATAGCAGGTGAGTCCAACCTGCCTTAAAGGCCACCTCTAAGGGTCACCAGCTTGTAAAGGTCAGTAGAATTGTATCCCAATTGTTCTTTATTCATATTATTTGAACCTGTATATAAAAGCCACCTGCCCATAAAAACCACATTTTACTGGTTCCCTTGGGTGGTCTTTATAGACAGGTTCGACTGTACATGATACATTTTGTGTTTGTTATCCTGATTATTTAAACTCCAGCTGTTTAGAATGATTCTTTTTCTCAGAATATGTATAGATTACATGGACCAATGCCAACACCAACAATTCCAATTTTAAATTGAAGTTTATATTTTCACAATAAAGAAAGACTAGTCGTTCAATTATCACCTTGGGTCGACTTTAAAGTCGCAGTTTTCAAAATTTACATTGGATTTAAGACAAATGCAGGCTTAATTTTGAACCCTGGTTTGGGGTTTAGGTTTTATATATATAGACACTATGTTTGTTTTTAACAGCATCTTTTTTCCCTGGTGAGAAAAAAGCGTCTTATACACTTATTCAATATACTTCTTTCTTGGAACCCTACAATCGAATGCTGACAGCAATACATCAAGCTGGAACAATTGTGTTACAGCCAGATATAGGAGACTCGAGAATTGATAAGAATATTTACCCACAAAACATTTCAATTTATCTTCATTTTCAACATTGATTATTCTAGCATTTATATTCTATATCTAAATGTTACCAGACGGCGTTTCTTATATTGCCAATCCGCATCAATAAGAAGCTTTACAAGTATAGTGCAACAAGTTAACCTTTCATTGAGATAATCCATCTGATACATGTTATGTGTTAGGATTCACAGTAAATACATAAACAATACATGTTTCCAAATTAACGAAATTAACTTCAATGCTCCCCATACATATAAATGCACTACTACTTAATAAATATTAAAATTAAAGGTCAAATGGACAGGTCAATGTTGTTTACCTGTATTGTCAAATGTCAAAATGTAAGCCAAGGAAAAAGACCTCAGTTATTTGTTTTCTTTTCTGTTATAGATGTTTGTCTTTCGTATTATAAACATTAAGACTGTTAGCTAATACATCACAACGGTTTCAATAGACAAATTGTGATTCCACGTTGGCGGTGAAATACTTCCAAACCCTCAATTCTGATCACTAAGTAAATTCTGTATGATTGAGTTTGTCCTATTGTTATCAGCAGGCCAATAAAATTATCTATATAACATGAATTGAGGAGGTCTTAATACTAAACTCTTACACAAGCGATATAAACAGATATCTAGAACTGTCTCTTGAGAGCAAAATAGCCCCAAAAATATTTAATGTTTCTCTGCGACCTTGAGCTTTCCGATATGACATTGGTTCAAGGTCACAACACACCTTTGGACCATGAAAGTTATTAATGCAAAGTTTCATGACAGTCATCCAAAGCAATTATGATATATGGCCAGGACACAATTTTACACAGACAGACAGACAGACAGAGGAACAGACAGACAGATGGATGAACTGACAGAGACTTTGTGATTTCTAGTTTGCGGGAGTATAAATACGTCACATATGATAACAAAACTTTTAAAAAAAACCAACAAAGAAAATTAATCTTTATCCAAAGACTCTCTTTTATTAGATAAAAATTCAAAAGTAATTTCTAGTTCCAAAATTGACATGGCCCCATGTTAAATCCTGAGATGGTTGAAGAAACTTTAGTAGTCCCTGGAAAAAACATACATAGTACCTGTATGGAAAACCAACAAACTATTTCTTGACATCTGACACAATGATCTGCCTAAACATGATTTAAAGCTAGGTTGTCATTTGTAGTGGCATTGTGATCTGGTAGCTGGTGTTTTTGAACTCTGGGAAACCTGAAGGGTCTTAACTGACCAAAAATATTTGACTAATGGGAAACCTGAAGCCCTGCACTAACCAGGAAAATTTTGACTTCTTAGAAACCTGAAGGCCCTTAACTGACCAGGAAATTTTGACTTCTGAGAAATCCTTTAGTCCCTCAAGAAAATTTGACATCTAAGGAACCTAAAAGAGCCCTTAACTAACAAGGAAAATTTGACTTCTTGGAAACTTGAAGGACCTTACGGGATAAAAAAAAAATTGACTTCTTGGAAATCTTAAAGACCTTACCAGATTGAAAAATTTGACTTCTCGGGAACATGGAGGCCCTTAACTGGCAAGGAAAATTCAACTTCTGGGATCATTCAGAGTCATAAACTAAACAGGAAAACTTAGCTAATGGGAAACCTGAAGGCCTTTAATTGACCAAGAAAATTCAACTTCTGGGAAACCTGAAGTCCCTTTAGAAAATTTGACTTCTCAGAAACCTGAAGACCCTTTAGAGTACTTAACTTTTCAGAAACCTGAAGGCCCTTAAGAAAATTCAACTGCCCGAAAATCTGAAACCCTTAACTTACCAGGAAAAAAAATATATCACATATTTCTGGTTTTGAGTTATCTATATTTATAAATATTGACAGAACACATTATATAACTAATTGATTTATCCACTCCATTACGGCTGCTTCCAGACCAATCCATTTTATAACAGTCTATAATACTGTCTAATTGCCTGATCTCTTGTTAAAGGTCAATTAATGGCGGATTTCTCGTAGATATATTTTTATTCGAAGAAACATTTTAAATTTATTTTTCAATCAAATGATCTATAAACCGTCCAATTCATTGACCTCTAGTAAAGGTCAATTAAAGACAGATTTCATATAGATATATATTTTTATTCAAAGAAACATTTTTTTTTTTTTTTTTCAATTGAATGATCTATATCCCTGACCTCTCTAGTTTAGGTCAATTAAAGACAGATTCTTGTAGATATATATTTTTATTCGAAGAAACATTTTCTAATTTTTCCAATCAAACACCCACAGTTTCTGATCAAAAAAGATCAAAAGGTTGACAATATCAATTAAAATCCCTTAGTTCTTTCTGGTGATTGATTATGACAAATTTTTCACAATTACGTTTTGGCTTCAGATAGATTTTTTAAAATCCTTATCTTATTGACTATAGTGAAAGAAAGAAAACATCGACATTCAGGACTAAAACTAAAACATATAAACTGCATTAAATATGCCAATTAAATCTCCATGGCGGCTAAGTGGTAGAGTGTCCACCTTAAGTTGAAGGTTGTGGGTTTGAATTCCAGCCAGGTCATACTTAAGACTTGAAAATTTGAGAGATTGCTTCCTTGAATGGTGATCAGTATTAAGAGAACAGCTAGGATGTTAATTGGTTCACCCAGTGTCAGTAAAATGTGACTGGAGGTAAAGTATACTTGTTAGCAGCATACAAACTCTGTGAGCTAGCCCTGAGTGTGTACTAGTACAGAGATTTTTCTGACCTTTTTGGGAAAAGGACCTTGGGATGAAATTGGGAAAATGCTTAACAAAAATGTAATTTTGGGAAAAATCACAACAATATATTAGAAATTCTAGACCACTAGAATACTGGTAATTGAACAAATTATATCGGTGTTCACAGGAAAATAGCGCTGTCTCTTTTGTCTCTATATAAATCATCCAGCAAAATGTGGGTTAATATAGATTGAAATCGTTATCCTCCGAATATGATGTTGATGATCTTGTGAAATTTTTTTTCACAAAAAATTGATAAACATAGCCGATTGGGAATTTTTTACTACAGAATAGGGAAAAATGTATGTTTTTTTGCATTGGGAATGGGTCCCTTTACCGGACCCTGTGGATACCCAGAAAAATCCCTGTAGTAACAGGCAGACTATAAAATATTTGAAAATCACACACATACATAAACTTGTTCTTAGATTAATCCTTACTATTCCTTAGTGATTAATAATGCTCTCGTTGCAAATAGTTGAAAAATGTTAATGCTGCATAATAACATTGCAACCACCATTTACATTGCATAATGTCACTTAAAAGACAATATCAGTTGTATACCTGGAATGTTGGCCTTTAAAGATTGTTTGTGTTTTTATGGCCACTGTTGGCCCATCAAGATAGAAACTTAGCCATAGAAAAGATTACCCTACCTCTGACTAAATTCTTTGCAAGTGATTGGCTAATATGAATCACATGACCAACTCGGTATCATTCCATACATAGCCGCACAAACAAAATACTGTGAGGCTCATGCAGGGTGGATTAGAGTTGTGTCCCCTGTCCCTAACATAAACCTCAACCAAAATGGTGAACATAAACATTCTGTAGAAAATATTAATTTAAAACACATGAAAGGATCATCTGATGAGACTTTGAGAGCCAACAAAAAGGCTGCAAGACTCCTACAATAATGTTTTAAGGAAACGTTTTGGATGAGGATTTTAAGAACTTTGATACTGTTCGTTTAGTTGAGGTTTTGCATTGAGGCAGTGATTTTGTTACATTTTTTAAAAACTACCTCCTGCCTTTTAAATTGGGAAAATTTGAAGTTCTGAAATTCAGCAAGCTGCATAATGACATGCTTGCAATAGCTTAGGGTTTTCATTGCAAAGATGTTATATTGTTACAACAGTTTGTTGTTAGGGAAGACTAGAAATTAATTTGCTAGTATATCAGTGTTATTTTTGGGGAATTTTAATGATCAAATTTGGAAAATTTTGTCATTTTCAGGGGTTGAAAATTCTTTGAGCCCGAAGCCCAGGACTAGAAATTTGGCAAGCAGGACTTTGCAAAATTTTTACTGAAAAGCCTGTTGGGCTTAAACACTTAAGACCAATGAATTTTATTATCGACTGTCGCCTGGTGTCTAGAAAAAATCTTGACAAACCATTCGTAGTCATGTTGCCCTGTTGTTGTTTACATTCATTCTTGATCATTACAGCGCTTGTAAGAAGTGCTAATCATTAGGTAGACAACTTAAGCATTCTGCTGATAAAGAAAAATCTAGATAGTTATTGCGCTTGTAATCGCTACCAATGTTCAGTCTTGTCCGATGATGTAGCCGTTTAATTTAAATTTCATACCAACAAGAAGGCTACAGTGGCAAGAAAAGAAACTCCATGAAAATAAAGACACACACCAAATGCGATCGGAAAAGTGTGTCCGATATCTTCAACAGCCGTCACGTGGGTTGTAAATACTGCCAAAAATACCATTTAACTGCATGCCGATAGAAATAAAACATATTGATTTCTGGTTTTCTCCTTCAATTTCCTTGTTAACTAAACTCTGGACTTGACAAAAAAATTGCGGGCTTTTGATTTTCTTTGTCAAAAAGTCCGGGGCTTTACCTCATCTGAAAAAAATTCCAACCCCTGATTTTTCCCCAGGGGAAACTACCTTTATTTGGTAGTAATTTTAGGCAATTATAATCATTGTGAGGTTTTGCATTGGAGTTATTCACTTTTTTTAAATAGTTACGGGTCATTGGTATGGTGTTTAAGTATCTTGTACAAAATGATACAGGGTCAATAGAAAACACACAGAGTTCAGCTGATGCTTCACCAAGTATTGCTTCTACTGACCCTGTTTGGGTAAATTTTAATAGTAAGTGTCACAAAATCAATAGTAAGGATTTGAATAAAATATCAGGTATAAAAAGCCAATTTTTAACAAATGTACAACACTGAATAATTTGATTAAAACATTGACCTTCACCCAAACTGAATGAGGGGATCTTGTTATTTCACTAATTTACAGACTAGAAAAACAGTTTCAACTCCAATTTCTAGAATTTTTTTAGTCGTAAGTTTTAACTGGCAATTGTATGATTGTAATTTTAGCTTCAAAATTGTGGAAGTTATGCCAAAATTGTATGTGTATGTGCAGATCAGTTACAGATGACAAATCACAATTATAAAGCTTGACAAAAAATTCAATAATTCACAATTTATTGTTATATCTTAGTGAAAAGTCCTCATCCAATCAGAAATGCATTCATTATACAGATTAATTTTGCATAAAATTTGCTTTTTTCTCGAGGGAATCGCTTGTCATAAGAATCCTCAGGAAAACAAATATTGAAACTCTCTAATGAGATGAAAACAGAAAACAGCATAAACATTTAATAGGATTAAACAAAGAGCAGCCAAGAAATTGAGTTATTACGATGCACAGAAATCAGTCGAGCGTAAAATTATCATCTCGCACAATTGGAAACATCAAAAACCTTGAGGACAACTTGGTATGAAGGCATGTATGTCATCATGCATATAATTTATTAATTTAGTTGTGGGTAAAAAAACTAATACAATTTAAAAGCTTCTATAGTTACTAATGGACAGAAACTATCACTAATTGGGATATGGAATTAGACAAAAATAATTTTTTTTTCATTTAGAAATACTACCAGACCATGTTCTATTGGTTTACTATTTAAACCATGTTTCTGTTTTTGTTCCAGAAAAATATGATTTCTAACCACAAATTAAATAAATAAGGGAAAATTATTTTATATCTAAAAGCCTCTATTATGTCCATATTCATTGGGTTTAAATTTTGTTTTTAAATGAAAATAAAATCTAAGGCTGTGAAAAAAATTGTGTGTTTCTTGGGTTTTTTTGTTGTTTTTTTTTTTTTTTTTTTTTTTTTGTCCTTAAAGCTTTTTTGTAAATTCTGAAAAAGCACCAATAGAGGAAAGAATTTATGCCACATAGATCTATAGCTGGTGTTTTATATCATCATCATCATCATCATCACATCATCATCATCATCATCATCATCATCATCACATCATCATCACATCATCATCATCATCATCATCATCATCATCATCATCACATCATCACATCATCATCATCATCATCATCATCATCATCATCACATCATCATCATCACATCATCATCATCATCATCATCATCACATCATCATCATTATCATCATCATCATCATAACTGCCCATTCTGATTATTTTTCAACTGTAGCAAGTCAAATTAACAGAAAACATTTTTGTTTGGCTAAATAAATACATTTTAGTTCAATCTACCAATAAGAGCAAAATGAATGGAAATTGCAACCTTTTCTAGCTCTACAAACAGGCATTTGGCTTATACTTTAACAGGGGTGGATGACATTTTAGGATAAGTTTGAATGACTGTGTTAATGTCTAAAATTCAATTCCATCCACAAAAGAAGGCAAGATGTATAGTAAGATGTATAAACAATTCTGTAGATATCAGTTAATGAGCCTCCATAATACAGAGAGGTACCTCACTGGCTAATGGCTTGGCTGGTCCACATTTTGAGAATGGAAAACAACTGTAGGTACACAAAACTGGTACTTAGCTGGACTCCAGAGGAGAAGAGGAAATGAAGATGACCCAAAGAGACTTGGAAAAAGAAACATTGAAAGAGAGCCAAAAGAGTTGGGGTACAATTCATGGACTGAGGCAACCAAAAATAGCGACAGACAAGATGCAAAGTGACAGGAATTGTTAACGACCAGATTCTCCTATCGGAGAGATGGAAATAAGTCAAATAAGTTGCCTCACTGGCTAAATTATCTAATGTGCCTGATAACAGATCAGTGTGCCAGTAACCAACAAGATCTGAATTCCATTCCGGTACCTTAAGTGGGAAAGTTTTCAGCTTGATGCTAAAAGTAGTTTTCTTTAGGTACACTTAAGTTTAATACACAGCTTCTGTACTGACTGCTTCAATTTTGACTTTACATAAGCAAACACGGCTCTTAGAACAACCTATTTCATAATGTAGAAAACAGCAAATGAAGAAAACAAATATAATCTGTTATGAATACATTGCTTGATGTTTTTTTTTTACAAATTCCTGAAAACTATTTGAATGATTTTACTTTTAAAATTATTTTTGCATAGTCCAAAGTTGGTACAGTCAGCACTCTTTATAACGGCCATCTCCGTGATCAGCAGTTTTGCCGTTGTAAAGAATATGCTGTTGTAATGAATTTAGCATAATTTTGTAAGAGTTACGTCCCCTGATTCAAGTTATGTACATACGCTAGGCATGCCGGTTGTAGTAGAGAGCCAATGTACAAGACAACGTAGTGCAATGTAGACACAACAGAAAATGATTAATTCCTTTAAAATATGAACAAATTATCACTAATATGATTTTAATAAAAGGATGATTCCCAAAACGCCGAGCTATCCGCCTATAGGAATAAATACGCAAGAAACTAGGTTACACCCTTTTCGAGCCTCTATAGGCGTCATTACTTGAGGCCAAATATAAATAAATCTCTGTGTAAATATATATGTTGCATATGAATAACATTTTCCTTCCCTTTTTATAATGACGTGCCTTATTTGACAAAATGTCTATTCTTGCCTTTATTAGTGCAAGTTTCGTAAGGGAACTTTTTCTTTGAAAATAAAGCAAATGGCATTTGATTTGCCACAACTCAGAATGAGTAGGTCTATACATTCAGATTTCAAGTCTATTGGAGGAGCCACAGGCTCATGATCTTCAGTCTTGCTCAGCTAGTGACATTTATTACATATGATACCTACCCCGACTTTTCATTTATAGCATTTTTTTGTGCGAAGATTGCACTTTGAACAGTTTAATGTTTTGGCATTTTATTAACTAGTACGTGTTCATCGTTCAGGAAACACACGGGTAATGACATATGGCCTGAAACTGGACTGTAATATCGTTGTATGTTATATTCTATTTTTGTATTAAGCAAATGTATGTGCATGTCTTTATTTCTATTTTGTTATTTGTTGCAGAAATAAATATTTCAATTCTAACACAAAGTAAGATAAAAGAAAGCCGGTATATCTCATTCGAGTGATAATCATCCCGATAATTACCGCCAGGTAAATTTAATTATGGGTACCTATTAATTACTGACCACACACATGCAGGTGTTCTATCGACAGTCAGTGTCACTGTCACCTGTATACACAATCGGTCAAGCCATGTGCAGCGATGCCTGAAGGCATCGTGTGTTTGATACCGTCTGATCTTCTGCCGGTTAGCAGTGCCATTATAACGAACAAAATTAGTGTTTATTTTGTACATTCGTTCCCGACTTTTCGTTGCCGGAGCCAGTAGCCGAATATGCCGTTATAAAGTGTTATAATAACGCTGTGATGGTTTTGTTCCCAACAATTTTTTTGCCGTTAACTGAATATGCCGTTATAAAGGGTGCCGTTGTAAAGAGAGTTGACTGTACTAAAAAATATAACAAAAAATAAAATTTTCATATTTTTGTCCTAAGGTGGACATGCACAACACATGATAAATGTAAATGTGTGTCTAAAGAAAGATAACTCTTATAGACATTGATAAATTCTGTATGAACTAATACTAAACCCAGTGATTTTGTTTGCCTAAAATTACTACCTAATAAAGGTAGTTTCCCCTAAGGAAATTGACTAAAATTTCCCAATTTGACTTCTAAAATTAAAAAAAAAACAGTGATATACTAGCAAATGAAATCTTAATGTCTGATTTACCCACAAAATTTCAGATACTGTTACTGTACGTCATCTTTATAATGAAGATCATACCTATTGTTAGCATGTCATATTGATATTTGCTGTATTTCAGAAGTTCAAATTTTCCCAATGTGAAAGGCTAAAGGTAAGTTTTTTAAAAATGTGTCAAAATCACTGAAACCTGTTTTAATGTTGCAGCATTAGATGACCATATCAGAATAAAATTCCTGGATCAGTAGTAAACAGGAATGTTTCAGTTCATTAGGTAGGATTCTGATTCATATTCTTAAAATCTTCCATTCAGAAATTGTTGGGATTTGTAAGTGAAATACATCAACACCACAGTTATTTGAATTAAGATCCCCTTAAAAGAGATAATCTTTTCTCTGAAGTTCAATAATATGTACACCATCTTTACTGTTGAAACATTTCATCATTAATGTTTTCATACTATTGATGAATAGTTTTTGGCAATAATCCCAAACTAAAAAATTTTAAGGGGCCACAACTCCAAGAAAATTGGCAAACAAACTTGGGTTACTGATGTGCACATCTCCCCAATCACTGTTGATATTGTCCACCATCAACAATTAATGTAAATGTCTGATAAATAATTTTGGAGCAGTGATTTTACTAGTTTTTTAAAACAACCTTCTGTCTTTAAGACTGGATAAATTGAAATTCTGAGATCTACAGGGGTCTTACCAGTTTTAGGGTAAAAAAATATAGGAAAAATGAGAAAATATAGGAATGGTAGGACCCCTGGATCTAGCAAACTGCATTATGATATGCTATCAATAGAATGTATATTCAGTGCAAAGACACAATATTGTGATACTATCCGATATTTTGTGGGTATAGAAAACTATATTAAATTTGTCAGTGTTATTTTGGGAAATTTAGAGGACAAATTGGAAAACTTTAATCATTTTTCTCTAATGGAAACTACCTTCCTTTGGTAGTAATTTTAAGCAAACAAAATCACTGTGGAGATTTACTCCAGAAAAGTATTTCTTACTGGAAACTTCAAAAAGACTTTACTGGCAAACAAACTGAGACTAACATGCACATTTTATGTATTTAGATAGTTTAATTATTCTTGTTTTACATGTAATATTTGTATTATACTGCAACCAAAACAAATAGATAAGACTGATTTACCTATGTCTTAATTTTTATTTTTCAAAAAAATATACAAACAATGCTGAAATATGGGATTTTGTCACTTTTTCTTGAATTTTAATTCCCTTTTAATTTTAATGTAAATTCAATTGGGAATTTTGCTTTACCTGCAAAACAGGAAAAAATTTGCATTTTTTTTTGGCATTGAGAATAGGTCTTTTTATCCAACCCTCTGACTGGCCAGAAAAATCCTTGTATCACATTTATTACAGAACAATGTATGTATGAATCACAAGTAACTAGATCTCTGTGGTATAGCGACTTTGAGATGAAACAATAACAGTATGTCAGTGAGTCAGATCTCCTCCGGGAAGAAACTTGTCAATATCCTCAATGAAGCAAAAAATAAACATTAGATCTCAGAATCCGACTCGGTTACATCATCAATTATTTGAAATGATGTGCCCTTGAAAATCAAAAAAAATAAATTATAATAATTATTATAATAATAATATTAATAAATAACATTCAAATTAAAAACTGTATAAACCACTTTTTCCAGATATGAAAAATCTAACATTCATTTTTTTTAAAATTGAAAGCCACACAGAAAACAAAAGAAAACAATAATAGCAATTTAATTAGGTTATACCGGGTAATCTGAATTCTGAACTTACATAGTGATTATTGGATCTGGATTGTGGTCAATAACTGTGATGATGTCAAAGCGACATTCAAATGAACTCATCTTTTGTGCAATTTTAGGAAAATGAATTCTAAGCAATTATTAAATAAATTCAATATTTTCATTCCTAGTGGTTTTGTTAAAGATTTAAAAAAAAATTATCTTTACCCTTTTTAATTGGGAAATTCAAAGTTCTAAAATATAGAAAATTGCATTTCACAACAATCTGATGAAAAACTAGGAATTATTATGCTATGGCCTCAAAACTAAGTGACTCTAGTCAATACTTTAAATCATTAATGCACAATTCAAATTATACCCAGTAAAAGAAAATAGCATTAAATAAAAGGGACAAAATAATAATCTTTAAAATAAATAACTAAAGTTTCAATTGCAGAAGTCCATCCCTGCACCAAGGTATCAATACAGAGTTTAAAATTTGGAGTTCAAAAAATACAAAATATTCCCAATTTGGAATATTGTAACTTGCTAAGAGTAAATTATACCCAGTTCCAGGACAGTGTATAAAATTTAGGGGTTGAAGTTATTTTAATGGTGATCCTATAACAGGGCTTTTGAGGTCCACATAACATTTGCATGAAGCCAGTAGATCCAGTATTTGAAATTGTCAGACACATCAACCATATCAAATAGAATATGCCTTTCACATATTTCAATTTATTACGAATTCCGATTTTGACATGGATTGATTAAGATGTAGCGATCATACAATAGCTGCTATACTGTAGCGGGTCAAATAATCACGCACGATTACGCATTTTTGTGAATAACTGATTACTCACATATTTTTGACAAATATATACAATGGTCAGGGACATGATGAAAACTGTCCCAATCTATTAGTTCCCTTAGTAACAATTTTGCGAAATATATAGAAATTCTATATATTTTTTCTCCGTAACATCCGATTATCGGATCACTTTTCTAACCGTGACAAAATTTAATCTGCATTGTAAGTGTAACCGCTGTTAATTACTTATATTATATTGTGTCTTTACTTACCTTAAACCTATTGTTCATCAGACATCAATTTTCATGAGCAGATGGCTCCTGTAACTGGTCTGAAACGCTAGAAAATTCCGCCATGCTCGCCATTTTCGCGCCAAATTAACTGCGTGCTATATCTATATATCCCTCCGATTTTTTTACTTGGTTTGACAGCTCGGCTAACTGGCGAAATCGGATCTAGTAGTTGATTGACTGTGTACGTCTGTCCGTCCGTCCGATCTGAATGGTGCATACTTTGTGTAATATGTAACTCATATGAACTGTCCCAAAGTTGAAAAAAAATATAACCGAGGTAATTTTCACATACCAGTGACGCGCACCTCCCATTTGGGTGACGTTTGAGGATCTGTTCCTAAAATTAATGCTCGTGGAACTTTGACATTTTACAACCTGAGTCAAAAACAGGTCTATTAACAGCTTGACATTTTTCTTCAGTTCTTACGAAATGTTTAAGTGAAATAGATTGCCATTTTTCTTCTATCATTAAACATTTTACCCATTTACATATTGCACACATTGATGACGTGCAACTCTTCGTTTTATTGATTTTTTTCTTTAGTTTTGCCGTTTTTTGGTAAACTTTGATTTTAATTTTGACGATTTTCAATGTGGATTAACACTTGTGACTAAAACGTCAGAATGAAGACTTACGAACTTTAACTGTTTATAATTCCTAATGCCTATTGTCAAAAGTTTGGAAAGAGTTCCATTTGTATCCTCCACTAAAATTTAAACATGACAGATTCAAGCCATTAAAACACTGTGACATGGGGAATCGTTTTTTAAGTCGCTTCCGACGAAATTGCAAAATAAACTGTTGATTTGGAATGCGCATTGGTTTTTTTCCTCAAAATTACTTTTGATGTTGTTTAAACTTTATAGCAAGTAAATAGTGGACAAAATTTAATAATTTTTAAACGCCATACCTTCAGTTATCTCCGGGTCCTTACTTGGTAACTCTGTCAAAGATAAATAAAGTCTCTCTTTTCTATGATTTGGGATCTTTTGCTGAACTCCAACCATCCAAATTATTCTAAGTGTCCGTAGTGATAACAAGTTCTTCCATAACGTATTAACTGTGAAACAAACACACTATAAGCTTAAAAAGCAGGTATATTGCTGCATAGTAAAGGAAGGTTGAAAAAGAAAAATTGAAGTCATCACGTTTGTTATACAGCTTCAAATGTAGCCTTTCATGGGCGTCAAAATTCAGGTATAAGTCTAAATATGAAGCAGAACTTGAAGAATAGCAAATGTTATGTTGTGCGTGAATGGTCAAAAATAAAGTTGGGGAAATTAATAGAAGATGTTCTTGTACAACGGAAAACTACCAGTAGAATACTTGAATTATTTGAATATTACTAGATAATTCATCACATACCTAATTTTTCGACGTCAATCTGAAAAACCATTAAACTCGAATTAAAATGATTATTTTAAATACAACAAAATAAATATATCATCGATTAACCATAACAAAACACTAATTATTATAATCAAATACCAACATACCAATCCATGTCCACATCACAATTCCAAAGCAAAGTAAAAATTTTGAAATCAAGTTAAACATTGGACTTTTACCAGGAAAGTGAGACCGAAGGCTCTGCAAGGGTAAGCGCCTTCTGTTTAGCTAGCTATATAGCTACATGCATTGTAACACGTGTAATCAAAATAGGGAATTAAAGAAACATGGAACTATGGGACGTCAAATATATCCAGGGTATTTTGGATACAGTGACATCATATTTATCAACAATATTATGATGACGGCCAACTTTCCAAGGGTTTTGTGCGCGTGCTCATTAGAATCAAGAAAAGTTTGGAATGAGCCAAAGTGACAAAACAAAGTGTTATTATTTTCTAATTTGCCAACTTGCGACCAAATCTGTATAAGTTCTATTATTCAATCGCTTTTTTGCTTTCTTTACCAGGCAATTTGCTTGTAGAATTTAATTACCCCCCATCCCCCCAGGGATATAGTGATACCTCTCTCTCTCTCTCTCTCTCTCTCTCTCTCTCTCTGGATAATTTTTGTTTTATTTTTCGTATAGAATCTTAATTTATATTGAAAAATAGGTACATTATATGTTGTCTTTTATGAATCACTTTGGCACTTGTATTGTACACGTTGTCTTGTCTCTTGCAATTGAAACGTTGTTCCCCACTATCGGACAAAAAATCCCGTACATTCATTACGCTTTCTGACGGTAGTGAGAATGTTTGATCTCACATCATGTTTTCATTCTGTCCTTCCCTGACTAATCCAACATGTAAAGTAAAAACTTTGAAAACTGGCAGTGAAGTAAAACACATGAATTTTAGCAAGCGAAGTGAGGGAGAAAACTCCGGAGGGACATCAGCTAAATCCGTAATGTGTGGAATCAAAATTTAGAATCATCCCTATTTTTAGCTCACCTGAGCCAAAGGCTCAGATGAGCTATTGCAATCTATCACCGTCCGTCGTCCGTCGTGCGTCGTGCGTCGTGTGTCGTGCGTCGTCCGTCGTCCGTCGTGCGTAAACTTTACGTTTTAATCTTCTCCTCCAAAACTACTGGGCCATATTTGATGAAACTTGGTGATTATTATGCCTGGGTAACAGCCTTTCAAAATTGTGTTCGGGGTTTGGCCACGCCCAACAAGATGGCCGCTGTTATTAAAAATAGCAAAAAGACAAAAAAATCTTCTTCTCTGAAACCAAAAGGTGCAGGCAAATTTTGATTGGATATTTGGATTCAGCATACCTGGGAACATTAAAATTGTGTTTTTCATGAAAATTAGACGAAAAATAGGTTACGCGTTTTTTGCGTAAAATTACATAATTTTTAAAATGAGACATTTATTGTTATAACTTCATAACAGCTGAAGATAATTGTATGGAGTTTTCACTGTTGATCTTGTCTTGCAATTTTCTTCCAATTGATGTCAAGGTCGAAGGTCAAGGTCATGTCCCAGTTTTTGACCTTTGATAAAAAATGCTATTTTTTTAACATTTCTTGTGATAATGGCATAGGATTTTCAGTTATTTGTAGGTATTGACATGACGATCATTTTGATACATAGATCAGGGTCATGGGTTCAAAGGTCAAGGTCACAGATGTCCAATAATACCAAAATAATTAATTATCTGCAAAACTATGAATTTTTTGTATAGGCATGTATATCAGAATATTGTAGGTAATGGCACAATGGTCATTTTGACATATGAATAAAGGTCATGGGTTCAAAGGTCAAGGTCACATATGTAAACAAGTACTGAAATGGTTAATTATCTCAAAAACTATAAACTTTTTGTATAGGCATGTATATTGGAATATTGTAAGTATTGGCCTAATGATCATTTTGATATATGAATGAAGGTCATAGGTTCAAAGGTCAAGGTCATAGCTGCGAACGAATATTTAAATGGTTAATTATCTCAGAAACTATAAACTTTTTGTATAGGCATGTATATTGCAATATTGTAGACATTTGCACAACAATCATTTTGATATATGACTGAAGGTCATAGGTTCAAAAGTCAAGGTCATAGATGCGAACGAATACTTAAATGGTTAATTATCTCAGAAACTATAAACTTTTTGTATAGGCATGTATATTGGAATGTTGTAGGTATTGGCTTAACGATCATTTTGATATATGAATGAAGGTCATTGGTGCAAAGGTCAAGGTCATAGACTCGAACGAATACTTAAATGGTTAATCATCTCAAAAACTATAAACTTTTTGTATAGGCATGTATATTAGAATATTGTAGGTATTGGCCTATCGATCATTTTGATATATGAATAAAGGTCATAGGTTCAAAGGTCAAGGTCACAGATGTAAACAAGTACTGAAATAGTTAATTATCTCAATAACTATAAACTTTTTGTATAGGCATGTATAATGGAATAAGGTACGTATTGGCCTAACAATCATTTTGATGTATGAATGAAGGTCATAGGTTCAAAGGTCAAGGTCATAGACGTGAACGAATACTGAAATGGTTAATTATCTCAAAAACTAAAAACTTTTCGTATAGGCATGTATATTAGAATATTGTAGGCATTTGCACAACAATCATTTTGATATATGAATGAAGGTCATAGGTTCAAAGGTCAAGGTCATAGATGCAAAGGAAATATTTAAATGGTTAATTATCTCAAAAACTATAAACTCTTTGTATAGGCATGTATATTGGAATATTGTACGTATTGGCCTAATGCACATTTTAATATCAAATGTTTTAGCTGTTTATAAATAATATATTGTAGTAGACTTTAAATTATGTTTATATATAGCATACTTATATAATAATTATTATAATTAATTTGCAAAAATACTTGCATATTATTGGCCCTTACTGCTGAAAATTTTGATATTCTCTTTTATTAATGTCATTGACCATTGAACCTCTGCATAAGATATGTACTCTTCCTCAGGTGAGCGTTAAGGCCCATGGGCCTCTTGTTATTGTTGCATTCGAGTATAATTTTGCGAAGAATAAGCGAAATCATACGCTTTCTTTATTTTAAATCAATTTGTTATATCATGACAAAACGTTAATTTTTTTTCATTCTCATTGAATCATCATGATATGTTCAATAGGTTCCTATGAAAATAGCAATCACATGACGTCATCTTGCGGGGAGAATGAACAACGTTAACCTGGAGTAGAAATGACCTTCTCGCCGAATAGTAAAACATAAAAAATCCATGCTTTGGCGCCAGAGCAAGCCCCTAACAGCGGCAAATATTGGTATCTCTTTTATGACGTATGAAGCTAGAAAGTAGATGCTGTTTTCAAAGCTTGTCGTCAGAGTTGCAATGAAAAAAATATTACACTGCTATTTGTTTCTGACCGATTTTTAAAAGTTCTGCTGCAAAATGATCTCAGACTCTGGGATAGTTTTGTCAACACTCTTCGATCACACACCCATAAGAATGTAAGATTCTTTTTCTTAAATAGTGTTTTCAATTTCCACTGACAAATTCGTTACGGAGCTTTGAACAATCGGACTCTGATATATAACTTATGTTTGAAATGTGTGTCTAATAGTGAATGTATAAACAACTCCAAACTCAAGATAATAAATTTAATAAACGAAAACAGGGTTCGTATTATTGCATTGTTCATACATATAAAAATGAATTGAAATAATTAAATGAACATTTTAACATCTGAAAAATTTTAATTTTGGCAATATTTGTAGAATAACTTCAAACGTCACTTGCTAAAATAAACGTAAGACAAACTGTTGTTTTGCCTCTATCACGGTTATAGCCCGTCCGCGATATTTTGGCAGAGTGTTTTATAAACATAGAAGAGTCTTTATAGTATAGGCAGACAACATTGACATAGATTAACATGTGAACGAATTTCCACCAGAGAAATGAGACCAAGTGCTCTTGTTTAGTTAGCTCTAATCGTCATGTCTGTAATGAAAATTGACCAAAACCTCTCGACTTTTGACAGACAGAAAACATAATAAATATAATATGGTGTAGCATTGCATAATTTAAATATCGCATCAGGTATAAACAGAAGGTCATAAATTATGCATTCATTATGCAAATAAAAGTAAAAAAACCTAAGAAAATATACCAATCTATGTTCAAATCACAATCCTAAGGCAAAGTAAAAGTTTTAAAAACTGGCAAATTGAGTTAAACACGTGAACTTCCCACAGGGAATTCCGCAACGGTAAGCACCTCCTGTTTTGCGAACTACATCCGCCACGTGTGTGATGAAAATTGAGAATAAGAGGAACTATTGGACGTCAAATATAACATACCAGAAATATATTATGATAGTCTCAATTTCCTGCAAGTTAAAATTTCTCAAAAACTAAGATATACTCCCTCATGCAAAGTATTTCCTTAGATTAATTTGGTCAAATATGCATTTTGGTTCTTTGGGTAGCTTTTCAACATCTTCAAAACAAATTTGGTTTTATAATTTTGGTCCAAGCACTACTGATGAGAAATTGTATTCTGAAACGGCCGTCTAGTGCTGTAAAATTAAAACGGGTATAATATGTAATATCATACTTATGAATAATATTGCGATAACGGCCATAAAACTTTTTGAGGGTCTTGATGAGCCCGGACTGGCAATGTCCGTGTGTCACCAATTCACTTGTAGGCAGCTTACCCTTCTGAAGCGCCCAGCCTCACTTCCCTGATAGAAGTTCACATGATAACTTAATTTGTCAGTTTCAAAAATTTTGTACTTTGCTATGGGTTGTGATTTGGACATGTTATAGAACGGTATATTTGTTTAGATGATTACTGTCATTTTGTTGACTTCTTGGTCTTCTTAACAAAAAAGGTTTAGAATTAAAAAAAATAATAATATAAATCCATGTATGCTGTTGAGATTAGCAATTTCCTGGAGCCACCTCAGGGGAAATAACAACCTTGCCACAGTTTAAAGGTTATGGTGATTGTTGGAGTTTAACGGCTACACAAGGCTTATCGGCCGATGTGCTGACCGTTGTTTCAAGATCAGATTTTGAATGCTGACGGAAGCTGATTTGTCTGCTACATGTAAGGACCATATCAATTTGGTTACACGCGGACACACGCAAGCTTAAAAAATCAAGACATTGCTAAAACCCGACCAAAATAATCATGTGGATAATTTAGGGGTAATTATAATGTTTTACGTCCCTTTCAAAATTCTTAATAATTTAATCGAGGCAGTCAAATTTTGTCGCAGTGATGTTTTTAAAAACAGCAAACGCACTAACAAATTTGCACTGGGAGCTCGAATTCAAACCTAGACGGACAGTAAGATGTAATCCGTAATTGTGCGCTTTGAATTCCCGAGACCCCAGTCTCTACAATATGAATTCTAACGAAAAACTAAAATACCAATCCATGTCCACATCAAAATCCCAAAGCAAAACCATTGAATTACCGAATTAGGTGAGACACGTGAACTTCCACCAGAGAAGTGAGGATAGTTGCTCCAAAACTAAGTATTTCCTGTCTCCAGTCTAACTTCACTTGTAACGTTAGAAAACAAAGTTGAGAATGAAATGAACATGGAATAATGGGACATCAAAAATACCCAGCGTAACTATGGATATAGAGACATTATACTTATCAACAATATTGTGATGACGGCCAAAGAATTTTTAGGGCCTGGGTAAGCCTAGGCAAAACAATACATATATTTTATAACACATCACAAACTGATTATTTATTATTTAGTAGCGAGACACTATTTACGACACATTTCTAATCAGTCATTTATCAAACGTAAACCATATCATTTCTGCCCTACATAGAAGACTGCACTGAATACTTATAACTATTTTATAGCCGAAGTACTTAGAATTCGTCTGGAGTTTTAAGACAAAAAATTAATGTAGTTTTCTGTCAACATGCATCTTTTTCACGTTATTCTCGGTAAGTGGGTATTTTAAATTAGAATTGCTCTTGTACAAGCCAGAACGTTTGTTCAGGTCATGTAAGTGTGCCTCTGTGGATTTATTACTTTGTGCTTATCACCATTCTCTATAGGTCATCAGATCTCATAGTCTATCCTATACTCCATTTACATATTCATACCCTCATACAACTTATACAAATCAGTTCAATACTCGCGTGTTTATTGTCTATAGAAAATACACTATTGTTCATCTTTAAGGGTCATTTAAGTAGGAAAATTCAAGTGAAAACCATTTGGTTAAAAAGCGTGAAAGAGGGGTGTAATTATGAAATTACCTACACAAGTGTGAAGATTTATAAATAAAAATAAAATAGGAATTGATAATTTAAGAGTTTTTAAATATTTGTTGCATTTTTTAAAGAAAATTGTGCAAAAATACACGTGTTTGGGAAAAAAGCTTACACCTTGTATAACGAATTAATTTCTAAAAATGAAAAGATATTAAGATAGTCAACGTCATAGAGCAGTGCAAAGGGAGCAGAGTTTGCTAAAGAAATACGAAGTTTTTGAAAACTCGACAATTTACGGTGGAGGTTTTCTATGATTTGTTTTCCTTTCAAAAATGTGTGTACCAGGCGTGATAGTTCATATTCTGAGGCTACCAACGATCCAAGGTAAGATTATAAAAGCTAAGCTTGTATATTACTTAATTATTGTTGAAGCATATTCGGCTTTATATAGTTCAACATTGTTGAAACCAATTAAGATTCACCTAAATTCAAATAGAACAGTATTGTGTGACCGTGCACTTTTAGTGACTTGTTATATTTTGGATTATTAGTGGTCTTATCACGCCTAGTACACGCATTTTTAAAAGGAAAATAAATTGTAGATAACCTCAACCGTAAATTGTCGAGTTTTCAAAAACCTCGTATATCTTTAACAAACTCTGGCCCCTTTGCACTGCTCTAAGACGTTTACCATCTTAATATCTTTTCATTTTTTAAAATTAATTCGTTTTACAAGGTGTAAGCTTTTTCCCCCAACACGTGTTTTTTGCACAATTTTCTTTAAAAAATGCAACAAATATTTTATAAACTCTTAAATTATCAATTCCTATTTTATTTTTATTTATAAATCTTCACACTTGTGTAGGTAATTTCATAATTATACCCCTCTTTTACGCTTTTCAACTAAATGGTTTTCACTTGAATTTTCCTACTTAGATGACCCTTAATGTTTAGAGGCAGTCGTTTTCATAAATAAATTTTATACCTTTTTAATTTTAGAAACTGAACATTCATATTTTGTTTTGAGAACAAAAAGTTCATCTAAAATATTTTTACCCTTTACGTTATTCTCCTACATAGAGACAATTTTACATTTTTACTAGAAATCAGCTGTGGTATCTTCCTTAGTGACCCCATAAGCATATATTAAAAGGTTCAACTAAGGCCAACAATTACAATGTAAATCACTTATATCATACTAGTTATTGACATTGATTCAGACAAAATTATGGAAAAGAAATATCCATTTCAGATGACGTGAAGTATGTAGTTTTGAAGTATAGGATCACACTATTTGAAAGTTGACAAACTGATAAAGTCTATGATACAGGCGTGATTCAGGCGTGAATATCAAAGGTCTAGGACATGGAGTTCAAAGCGGGTGTTTTAGTTCTTAGTCTACTCGCGATATCTGAAATTATCTGATTTTTTCTCTATATACAGAAATTATTGTAATGGTTTCAATTTCTTATGTATTTTTCCTTGTTAGTATTTTTGTTTTTAAACACAATATTGTGGCTATTTTATGAGACACCTAATGACAGTATAGCAATTTAGTTAAAAACTGTCCTTAAGTAAAAAGACGGACAATAATATTTGGTAATATATAAGGTGCCATATATAATGGTAAGGTGACTACATGTAGTTTAAACAGGACTTTCACTCTTGTTCCAGATGACTTTACTGTATATATTTTGGATTGTGTTATCATGTATGATTATAAAAAAGTGTTTAAACTAAATTATTTACACTCCTAATTACATCTTGTTTCTATTTCAGTGTATACACTTCAGTTTAAAGTAATAAACTCGTTCCTGATACAGCCAGGTCTCAAAGTATTGTTTCTTAATAGCTCTTGCCGTGTCTGTTTTTAATTTGGTTGTTGTTATTGTATCTTTTTTGTTTGTTCTCATTGCCCTGGTTTGTTTGTTTGTTGCCATGATTCTTTTTGTTTGTTGTCATGGTTACATTTTGTTTGTTATCAATGCTCTTTTTATTTGTTGTCATGACTTTTTTGTTTGTTGTCATGACTCTATTTTTTTGTTTGTTGCCATGATGCTTTTTGTTTGTTTTCATTGCTTTTTTATTTGTTGTCATGACTTTTTTGTTTGTTGCCACGGTGTTTTTCTATTTATTGTCATGACTCTTTTTATTTGTTTGTTGTCATGACTATTTTTACTTGTTTGTTGCCATGCTTTTTAAAAAAAAATTGTTGTCATGGTTCTATATTATATGTTTATTGTCATTGTTCGTTGTTTTCTTGCTATGGCTACTTGTTTCTTTCATTGCTCTTTTTGTAATTTTTTGTTTGTTGTCATTGGTCCTTTTTTATTTGGTTATTTGGGATTCTTAATTGGTTTGGTAACTTTTTCTAGTTGAATGTTAGCTCATTAACACAATGTTTCATCATCCGTTGTGTAGTTTTTGCATTTTTGTTATCCTAAAATACTGTTACAGTTAATTAACATTTAAGTAAAGGCTCTTTAAATTTCTACTATAGACCGGTTATGATCTATTGGCGAAATAATGAGGAGGGAGAGGTAGTGAAAAATCCTTGGTGACAAGAATAAATGACAATCTTTAGACATTCTTAATATCTAGGTGTGCAAATGCCTTTGCTGTGGAATTCAAATGGTTAAAATATAATGGAACCTTCTTAGGGAAAGTTCCCCTAAACTGGAGGATATCTGAAATGGAAAAATGTCGGTTGATTAGTACAACTATTTCAGAATTTCATAACATAACTTTCAGAATATGTAGATATTTATCGTTTTTTTTACATTACACAAATTGTCAAAATTAAGATATTTTAAGCTACATACATGTACATGCGCTTTCTTGATGTAGAACCTTTAAGTTAGGTAGTGGTGCTACATATTTTATTTGCATTTTAGTTCCATGGGAACTATTTAATATTTTCTAAGTATCATAAATTGTTTGAACTGGGGTATTTTTATGTTATTAGGATAAGTGGGACATTATTGGCAAAAAGTTGGACAGTGGAATGGGGCCCAAAAGAGAAGAGGATACATAAATATTATTTATCTAAAATCCCTTTTAAATGAGCTTACAATAGCTATACCTTACATATTTTAGACGTTACATCGTTTGAACTTAAACATTACTTTTGCTTTGACCTCGAAAGTGGAAACTTTAGAAAGAAATTGTTAAAAATTATCTGTAACAAATGTACATTTGTCGGGGTTTTATAGATGTAGCATCCTTAAAACAGTAGAATTTTATTTCTGTTTATACCAACTGTAGTTGTGGAGTCATAATACGGACAGATTTAATTTCATATAAATATTATTATAAAATACTTAGAGATATAATGATCGCCAGGTGAGCAAAAGGCCCATTGATCTCTAATTCACAAAATCACGGACATTCGCCACACTTGGATCTGTCCAAAGAGGGAATTGATCTTACGCCGCGAGATGCGCTTTGACCCGTAAGGTTGCACGCGTCTAAAACCTGTGCACTTTCGAGGCGTATCTTTTCACAAGAGGGGAATCTGATCATTCACTAGTGTCTACATAACTTTGTTTTGCCTTGTCCTAAATGACTTGTCTGTTGTGTCTTTATCTTGAATTTGCTATTGTCAGGTATATTTTTAGCTTAAACCTAGTTTAATCTATTTTGGCACAGGAACAGGTTACATGAGAAAGTGATTTCTTATCATTACAGACAGGATTGTTTGGTTGATCTTAACTAGTAACTAAGTTGGTCATTCATTGCTTTTGACGTCACTCAATTGTGACAAAAAAGACTCAAATAATAGTCAGAATAAATAAAAATAAATATTGAATTTGTTTTGCTCAGACTCCAGTTTCACAATCAATTCTAAATTGAAAATTTTCCTTTACATAAATATGACAAGTTTGACCATTGTTTTCGAACAATAAATAATAATTAAAAAAAATTAAAATACAGATGCTATTAACTTAAAGTGATCTTCAAAAAGACACACACCTTCAATCCATTAATATCTTGGACATTAACAAAATTATTCAGTTTTATTAAATTAAGCCGATTTAATTTAAAGAATATCGTTGTGCAACTAAGGCCTGGACATTGAATACTATAGAAACTAATGCAGTGTGAAATAAAAAACATAAAAGAGCAAATGCCATATGCCATTATTTAAAATTATTAATTACAATGTGTATTTGTTAAATTATTTCATAATTGTAACTTTTCAACTGTAGGTTCAAGTTCAGAACTACGTTGTATGTTATGTATAGACGCCCATAGTATTTATAACTGTTCGGGAGTAGCTGTATGTGATGCTGCAAATGATGTAATGTATATCTATATATAAAACGTGATGACTTCATTTTTTTAATTGTCAACTTTTCTTTTCAATGCAACAATATACCTGTGTTTCTCCTGCTTTTGTTATATACTTCTCAATTAACACGCTATATATGGTAGAGCTTGTTCTTACTACGAAAGGTGTGTACAACAACGAAGCAGACTGCTTGAAAATAAATTGTTGACCCAGGGATATTGCAAGCCTATGCATAGGTTGTCTTTACAGTATTGTTGATAAGTGTGACGTCTCTGTGTCAAGGATTACCATATTTAATATACACGTAGCGGGTGTAGCTAGCTTAACGGGAGGCTCTTACCATTCCAGATCATCCGACATCACTTACCTGGTGGAAGTTCAGGTGTCAGTTTCAAATAATTTGCTTCTGGATTGTGATTTGGACATGGAATAGTATGTTTATTTTTTATTAAAACAAACACATCGGTATATGTTCCAATCACAGTGTACAAAGCAAAGCAATTTAAGTAAAACACTTGAACTTTACCAAAGTGAGGCCGGGTTTTCCGAAAGAGTAAGCATCCCTTGTGTAGATGCATTCTCATTGTGTGAAATAAACATTTAGAATCATTCTTATTTTTAAATGAAATGGTCTTAACCTCTCCATTAAGCACATTCTGTAATTTGTTTTCACAACCTTGCCCCCAATAAACTACAATACTACAAGACCACGTTTCAGGAATATTTTTGGCTTTACTGACCTGAAATGATAATATAACTGATATTCATACGTGCTGGGTGTATCTAGCTAAATAGGAGGTACTAACCATTCTAGAGTTGCAAAAATGTTGATATATACATAAAAAGGACATTCGATTACATAAATAATGTGTGACTTCGGTAAATTATGAGCTTCGGAATGCCTCACTCTATTGTTGCTGTAGTTGTTGTAGTTGCTCAACGTCGCATCAGCAATTTTTCAGCTATTCGTGACGATAACTACTATATTACTCTCTATGGATTAATCTATGAACAAGCTCGTGTATGCATGTGAAATGTGAGTGTGTTTTACGGTCTGGCTTGTACCGGTGCTTACTCAGAGAGACTTTAAGGCACTTACTCACCGAGTCAGTACGCTGCAAACAAGCGTTCCCCACTTAATCATACTGACACCGGTCAACCAGTAAAAATCAAAGGCAAGGAAAATTTACTTCACGCATGTGGTCTGAGCAGGTCTCAAACTCACAGCGGTGAGATACCATGGGTATGTAGACTAGCGCCTTATCCATTAATCCTCGCGGCCTCCAAATCACTGTATTTTTGTGACAGGTGTATTATAATTGAGTAAATACAATATGTAACTTTGATAACCCCCACTCCCGAACAAGTTTAGGTCAATTATGAGTGACCCCACTTTGACTAGCGGAAATCACTTGTAAGCTTGTCATTCCCTCCCGCCAGTGAAAACAATACACGTGATTGAAACTGAATTTGTGTTTATTCATTATTCTTTTTATGTTATCAACATAACATTTCAACAGCGAAAACTTTCAAGTTAAGCAAACACTACTGATGAGGATTTGTATTCTGAAAAAGCCGTCTGGTGCTGTAAAATTACAACAGACTTGTATAATAAGTAATAAGTACAAAATGCCATTATGTACAGATGAGCTTGCAGAATGATTTATTCTTTACACTATGTGTAATATGCTTTTTGATTTGAAGCTTTCCATTGTTAATTTTTTCAAAATGACGATGCCTTTTGTTTGACGTAATGGCGACAAAGTACTTTAATAGAAATTTGTTTTTTATAGTATTGTTATATGGAAAAGAGCCTGATTGGAAATATAGCCGTTTTTAATGGTGGATGTCGGTCTCGAAAAGTATGTATATATTTATTACTTTATCGATGACATATCGGGTTAAACCCTCTTTCTACCAAACGGTACCCTCTTCCAATAGCCTGTCACACGTATATATGCCTCTTCAATGGACAGTCTGCCACAAGAGCACATATATCATTTCAATGAAACTGACACATCATTGTTAAAAGACAAAAAGATATGAATGATGTTTTTTTGTGTAAAAATAAACATACAAATGAAAACTATTTGGATTGAAAACTACAATTCACTACCATTCACTAATGATGCCATTTACTAGCAACTACAAATCGCAAGTGACGTCATAACCTATTGTTAACGTCAGTGTGAACTTCAAGTTAGCACTTACAACTTTACATTAAATTCGATTCCGCACTGTCAATGATATTTTGAAATTCAATTTAGCGGAGAGTTGAAAGGAAACACCATTATGGATTTTATCTTACCGTTATTAAAGATTAAAGATTTATTGATAAAAGTTGAAATACATGTATAAATCAGTACCTTACCTTTCTAAGAAGATATACCTTAACCAATGCTATTACAGCTGATTGATCTAATTTGATGTATAGCATAATGTTAAAATGAAATAAAGCACAAATAATTTATCACAATTCTAAACTGGACGTTCGATTCCAGTTTGGTATATATATTTTCGAATCAGATCAGCCGCTTTGAAAATAAATAATGTTTTTGAGTATTATTATTATTATTCTATATTTCTGTTGTAGTTGTGTCATACTAATTTATGCCTGAAAGACATCACGAAAAGAAATTTTGTCACATGTTCCGATTGCTGCCGAGGCCATTTTTGCAATTTTCATCTCTGCGGTAGTAAGTTACATATTATACCAGTGTTAATTTTATAGCACTTCACGGCCGTTGCGGATAACAATTCCTCATCAGCAGTGATGGAACCAAAATTGTGAAACAATTGTTTTCTAAATTTTCAATATTTTCAAATTTTTGCATTTGGAGTAAAACTTGATATTAATAAGGAACTAGTGCCATATGGTGTATTTAAACAAACTGTTTTATATATAGCAAGCCTGTAGTTCGTAGTCTAAAGTTGATTTTGTACATTGATTGTTTAAATGTACGTACTAGTATATATGAGCCATTTGAATGTTAAATAAGTGGAATGGTTACACACACGTGGCGGGTGTAGTTAGCTTAACAGGAGGTACTTACCCTTCGGGAGCCCCCGGCCTCACCTCTTCCCTGGTGGAAGTTCATTTGTGTAACCCGACTTGTCAGTTCCAAAGTTTTTACTTTACTTCTGGATTGTGATTCGGACATGAATTAGTATGTTTGATCTCCTTTAACCACACACCACTGGACATTTACCATTAAATGCGATTTCCTCCAAAAGTCATTTGTCTGCATTTTGTTTTATTGCCTATTTCATTCACAATCCTTTATTGTCCATGTTCTAGCTAGGTTGCAATGGCTGTTGCTAAATGCATTTTAATTGCATTTTTACATTTTCAAACAAAGTTCCCTTTTAGCTTCCTTGAAAAATCGTATTTTACAGCATTCATTTTATCTTTTTTTCCAACGCCTAAACAACAACATACCAATGCATGTCCACATCACAATACAAACGGAAAGAAAAAACTGTGAAACTGACAAATTAGGCTAAATAACAACATGCTAATGCATGTCCAAAACACAATACAAAAGGAAAGAAAAAACTTTGAAACTGGCAAATTAGGCTAAACAAAAACATACCAATGCATGTCCAAATCACAATACAAAAGGAAAGAAAAATCTTTTAAACTGTCAAATTCAGCACAACAACATACCAATGCATGTCCAAACCAGAATAGAAAAGGAAAGAAAAAACTTTGAAACTGGCAAATTAGGCTAAGAACAACATACCAATGCATGTCCAAACCACAATACAAAAGGAAAGAAAAAAACTGTGAAACTGGCAAATTCGGCTGAACAACAACATATCAATGCATGTCCAAATCACAATACAAAAGGAAAGAAAAAACTTTGAAACTGGCAAATTAGGCTAAACAACAACAGACCAATGCATGTCCACATTACAATACAAAAGGAAAGAAAAAACTTTGAAACTGGCAAATTAGGCTAAACAATAACATACCAATGCATGCCCAAAGCACAATACAAAAGGAAAGAAAAAACTTTGAAACTGGCAAATTAGGCTAAACAACAACATACCAATGCATGTCCAAATCACAATACAAAAGGAAAGAAAAAACTTTGAAACTGGGAAATTAGGCTAAACAAAAACATACCAATGCATGTCCAAATAACAATACAAAAGGAAAGAAAAAACTTTGAAGCTGGCAAATTAGGTTAGACATGTTAACTTTAAGTGAGGCTTGGTGGCCAGGAAGGGTAAGCACCTCCTATTTAGCGCACTACTCCCGCTCTCTGTGAAACCAAAAGAAAATGTTAAAATAAATATAAAAACACATTTGTTTAAGTTATGTATATTGATAACATATATATGTAGGGAATGATGGTTTTTGTTTGATAAAATAAACGAACATACTGAACTTCTGTTAAATAAGTAAGTTGGTTATATACTCAAGACATATATCCAAAGTGTGAAGTTTTATAGTCACTAATACTAATATATATTTGTCTATTCATTCATTTCCTATATGTAGTTTTTATTAAAAACAGAACTGTTTGCAAATCTTATATTAAGTAACGAAAATGTTTTATTAGAATTTTATTTAATTCTACAGTTGATAGAGTAGACAATATTACAACAAAGTTTTGTCACACATGTCAACATAAAACAAACCCAAGAGAATGCAGGGATAGGATTGTATGTGGGCCAGGAGAGGTATTGTAAATATTACTTCATAATCTGAATTTTACACCCATAAATGGATATATTTGACGCTATATGACAAACGTGATAAACACAATTTTTCTATTATAATTTTTCTTTTCCTATGCAGCGATCCGGCTTCTCCTGTTTATGGTGTATTTGTTTCCAGAGAGAAGACTGTCATCAAATCATTCAACACCACACAGATATATAGATGACGTTCTATCAATTAATAATCATGAATTTGCGATAAAGTGGATGCCATCAATCCAAAGTTCTGTTTCATATTTAGACTTATACCTCTAATATGACGCCAACGAAAGGTAGCATTTGAAGCTGTATGACAAACGTAATTTCTCTTTTCTATGCAGCAATATACCTGGTTCTCTTGCTCATGGTGTATTTGTTTCACAGTTAATAAGCTATGGTAAAGCCTGTTCCCACTACGGGGACATTATACAACGAAACAAGCTGCTTACAAAACATTGTCGACGCAAGAATATTGCAGAGCTAGGGTTATCAAGGACCTCAAACAGTTTTTATGGTCTTTATCACCATATCGTTGATACGTATGGCTTGAGCATGGATTGGTGTATTTGTTTTTCATCAAAACGCTATGGTAGACCTTATTCCCACTTTGGGAACTTCATGCTACGATAAGAAATATTGTTGAGTAAGAGATATTGCAAGCATTGGCCTATCATTCAAGGCCCCTGTAAAAAGTTTTATGATCTTCTTCACAATATTAATAAAAAGTAAGATGTATCCGTATCCAAAAATATCGTAGAAAAATTGACGCATCATAGTTCCATGTTCTCATCTCACTATGAAAGCTCACTTGTTTAACGTTTTTAAATTTTTAATTTGCTTTTGGTACTGTGATTTGAAAAAAGACAGATATGTTTTTGTTTTATATATGATATGTATAAGATCATATATTATATCAGTCTTAATTTTACAACACTGGACGACCGTTTCGGAATACAATACCTCATCAGTAGTTCTTGCACCAATTTGCATTCATACTTGCATATATAAAATAATGTTCAGCGATGATATCTTTTCGAAAACAAAATATTTTTCAGATATGCAAAATTGAAGTTGTTGCAGATGTTCATACTTTACCTGTAAGGAAAATCTATTACCAAGGTTGTGAAAAGGAAACGGTGAGATATTTTTATCAATTAATTACGTAGTTTTTATTACTTATCATTCCTGACTTGTTCGGGAACACTCGGTCTCACTTCCTTCGCGGCAGTTCAGGTGCGTGAACCTAATTGACTAGTTTCAAAGTTTTCACTTTGCTTTGGAATTGTAATTTGACATAGATTATTGTTTGTTTTTGATTAGGAATTTCAATTATAACATGCTTAATACATGTACTAATTCTAACAAACATGCTGATCCATGTCCGAACCACAATCTAGAAGCTTAGAAAAAACTTTGAAACTGACAAGTTATGTTAAAGCAGGGAAGTGAGGCCGGGTGTTAAAGAAGGGTAGGTCCCTCCTTTATAGTCAGCTACACTCGCCAAACGAGAACATGAACCAACACGATAAAGAAAAACCGTACGCTACATCAAAATTAACTAAATAATGAAGCGACCAAGAATATATAATAATAAACGACATAGGGAAGAGAACGAAATATGTAACATCAAAACTAACAAAACAACATAAACAGTAAGCCAAGGTACACATACTTTGTCAAGTACCATGAGGATTCCAAACAAAAATAAACTGAGATACCACCAACCATAATAATCCTATGTTTGGGAGATTATGGATATATCATCTATCCTAAAAGATACGGCTGATTCTTCACGTTCTCCTTCATATTTAAACTTATACCTCATTTACGAAGCCAACGAAAGGCTACAATTAAAGCTGTATGGCAAACTTGATGACATCAAATTTTCTATTGTAAACTTTTCTTTTCTAAGCAGTAATATAGCTGCTTCCCCTGCTTATAGTGTATTTATTTCACAATTAATATGTTAGGGTAGAGTTTGTTTCCATTACGAGAACTAAGTATAACGAAACAAACTGCCAACAACTAAGTTGTTGACCAACGGTATTACAAGCCTATGTTTATCAAGGCCCTCAAAAGATGTGTAGCACGCTAAACAATAGGTTCTTACCGTTCCGGTCAAACTTTTCTCGTGGAAGTTCGCGTGTTTATCTAAATGTGCCAGTTTGAGTGTTTTTGCTTTTAGATTGTGGTTTGGACAAAAATTCATATGTTTGTTTTTATTTTGGATTGTCCATCCTACTAATTTAACTTTTTAAATTTAATTTTATCTTTTTTAAATCATTTTTATGATTACATATTATAACTGTTATTTTACAGCACTAGGCGGCCGTTTTGGAATACATTTCACCATCTGTAATGCTTGGTCCCTAATTTTGAGTGTTATGTAATACACAGTAATGATGTTTTAACATTTTATTTTAGATATGCACCGCCAGTGCCAAGAAGAGATCTATCGAGTCAACGCATGAAGGAGGGGACATAACCTTAAAGAGCGTTTGTTGTAACACTACGCTTTGTAACTTTTTCGATCCAATAGCAGGTAATACTTCAGTAAAGGCCCAAAAGCAAACTACTTTTGAAGTTATTTGATACTATAGCAGTGTTTATTTACAACAATAAACAGACTTTTTTGGAATACAATTCCTCATCAGTAGTGCTTGGACCAAAACTGTAAAATCATTTTTAAAGAATTGGAAAAAAATACCCAATGGACCAAAATATATATTTAACCAAAAGCTAAGGATATACTTTGCATGAGGGAGTATACCTTAGTGTTTGAGGATTCAAATTTTAAATAGTAGTAAATTTAGACAGTAGAGTATTTCTGACAAATTTCTGTTAAATAATACCGTTTACTCATTAATGAAATTTAGCACAATAGTATTAAGATGTCCGATTCAAGAACATCTGCAGTGCGACATCAATCTGTTAGGACAAAATACTTCAAAATATCCAGATTTAGAAATTTAAAACAAAAATTTTCTTTATTTACGTTAACAGAGACAGCTCCCAATGGATTCGAGCCAGGTGCAGTTATTCAACCAGATAACTTCGCCTGTCCAACATGTAAGTAATCACGTAGGAAAATGTGGAAATTGTCATGACCTTGAAGTGTGCCTGTTATGCAAACTTTTAGTTACACAGAGGTATGAAACGACATAATCACTTCTATTCGACAATTCACATTAAATTTGTATAATGCACTTGAATGAAGGTAACTTTGGTGCCCTAAAACGAAACTAAATTATAGAAATTTTTCATTCTCGGTCATTACTTTAATTATGTATTCATTATGCGAATTATCGAATAAAAGTGATTACGACGTTCAATTATGACACGCCGCAATCACTTTTATTCGATAATTAAAAGTTCCTAAACAGTAAAACACGTTTATAACGAAGTCCTGCGACTTCGTTATGTAGACTTATATATAGAAGCGGTCGGGTGCAATATGAATTCAATTTGTTGCGTCCATCATCTGGAATAATTTTAATGATTTACATACAGACCGCATATTCTAGTCTAGAATTTAAATATTTCGGCATGTATGATGTCTTGTCGTGCATGTGCCTATTGTTTTCATTCAATCATTGACTTAATGAATTTTATTTGAAGATATAAAAGAAAATGATTATTTTTTAAAAATTTTAATCTTTTAATTTGCATGCTTACAATACCGCTGAACTTGCAACTATTGATTAATTAAGATGCCATATTGATTGTCTATATTAATATAATCTATCACAACTTGTGATGCAAGATAGGGAAATCTCATCCCGAGTTCTAATATATTTGGTCCACAACGAGGCTTGGCGCAATGCTATTACAAGCCTATGTTTATCAAGGCCCTCAAAAAGTTTTAAGACAGCTTAGCTGGCACTACAAGTAGTGATTGATTCTATTTCTTGTATTATTCAATTTAAAATCAATTTCAATTTATCGATACAGCTCTGATTTGTAGATAAAATTTAGCGAAAAAAAAAACCAGCGTGCAGGCTATCTTGCACAGGGCGTATAAGATGACGATATCTTGCACCTCTCATTTTATCGAATTTTATCTGAGGTGCAAGAAGAACATCTCCAAACAAACCGAGTTTGAGAACCTACCAGTGATTTTGTTTGCTTAAATCTACTACCGAATAAAAGTAGTTTCCCCTTGAAAAAATGACTAAAATTTCCCAATTTGTCCACTAAAATTCCCAAAAAACAACAGTTATGCACTAGAAAAATTAAATCTATTTGTCCTTATCCACAAAATATCTTGTAGTGCCACGATATAGTGTCTTTGCAATGGATATACCAGCTATTGCAAATATCGTACTGCAGTTTGCTAGATTTTAGAACTTCAATTTTCCCAATCGTAAAGGCAGAAAGTAGTTTTCAAACGATGTAACAAAATCACTGACCTACTCTGATATAATGTATTTTCGCAGTGTCCAATTTTCGCGGTTTTAAGAAAACATACCATTACGTGTACTGACAAATATGAACCGGTACCGTTTTCAGACTAAGTTTGTATTTCTTACGTTGATATGTAAATTTGTGAGTGAGGTTGTCCACAAATTAAAAACAATTCAAATTGAAACACCACGACAATTTAAAATGCTACGACAGTATTGGGGTTTACATCATTAGCTATGTTTCAAGTTCATCACATATTTAAATACATACTCGCATCCCAAAAAATTACCCAACCGTTGGGTACTGACAATATGTTTGGCGGCCACTAGGGGCGCTGATGTCGGTCTACACAGCTTATAAGATTTTCATCTGTGGCTGTATATAGGATTAACGTTGAAAATGTTGCATGTTGTTGCAAAAACGATCATAACTTTTTTATTATTCATAAAAGAATATCTTTGTTATCTTTTTAAAATATGGAAAAATACCTTTCAGAAATTATTTTCAAAAACAAAATAACTTTATGTTTACTTGAGTAATTTTAACTTTGAAGTCATGGTTATGTTTTACATTGAATATATAGGGAATTACAATACCGACGTTCTTTTAAAAAATTATTAAAAATAGTTCCAATTTTCAAAAAATATTTTCCTGTTTCGGTTATTTAACAAACATTTCAAAGTTTCTAAATCAGTTTTCAGAATAAAAATAAGTTAATGTTTACTTGAGTAATTTGAGGTTTGAAATACAAAAGTTGAATTTTTTTCATTTTCTGTGACGTACATGTAGCTGTCATAATATTTACCTGTGTATGACGGGTCAAATTGTAATATACATGTATAGCTGCTGAGGAGTCGATACATGTATATTGCTCCGGGCTAATATCGAGATTTTATTTACAACTGATCAATGTTAGCCCGGAGCAATTATTTTGTGGTTAAAATTATCTAATTTCAAGTTTGGCAATGATAACTTTATTTTGAAGAATTAAAAAAAGTTATAAATTTATTTTAATTCCATAAATATTTTTTTCATTCAGTATTATGAAATTTAATAATGGTGTATTTAATTCAAATAAATGTTTTATAAATATTTTTAAAAAGTTGTATTTAGATAATTTTAATAAATTATCAATTAGCAAATTTTGTATTTATCAAAGTTTAATAAATTAGGAATCCATAAAATTTCATTAATCTAAAATCTACATCTTCATAAACAAAATCAAATTCATAAAAAATAGACAATACACACTCAGCACCTCTAAAAAAATTTGCCAGTATAGATAAATGTGCTATTGTTGGCTTATAATATACCGCCTTTATATACCTCGCGAAAAAAAACTTTAAGTGTGCACTGAAAAGCTAATTTCACTTCGGAATTTCCACAGCCTGAGGTCGGAAAGTGCTCAAAGGATCAAACATTCTCTCTCTCTCTCTCTCTCTCTCTCTCTCTCTCTCTCTCTCTCAGTGTACGCTATCGCCTAACGGATAAGCTAATTTCCCTCCGGACTCCCCCACCCCAAGCTGAACAAGTGTATAAAAGATCTAACATCTCTTTCTCTCTCTCTCTTTTAATAAATTTATTTATTTATTTTTTTTTACAATTGCGGAATCATTTTCATTAAATATTTACATGTATTTTAATTTCTTTATAGACTATTCATGTATTTATTATATATATATATATATATATATATACATATATATATATATATATATATATATATATATATATATATATATATATATATATATATATATATATATATATTTTTATATCTAACTTTTTTTATCCCATGATACTGCATTTTTATCATATATTTAATTTATTTACAAATCGAATTCGTGATTCTTTATCAATAAATATTTATTTATTTTAATTACATTATAGACCATTCATGTATTTATTTTATATATTATTTATTTCAGTGATTAAGTAATTAACTACTTTTCATCACATGATATCTCTGCATTTAACTACTTTAAGACTACTCGTGTATTTTTAACATATTATTTATATCAGAGACTGGGCATTTATATATCATTATTCTATTATTTAATTGAAATAAAATATATCCATGGTAATTAAAATATAGTATTACAGATATGATTTAGTGTAGAATGTTCTTATATAATATGATTGGAAATGAGATTCAAACTCTAGATCACTATTTGTCAATCCTCTCATATCTTAGGATATTACACATGTCAGAAAGTGGTCTTTACAATATACATGTTACTGATGGTATCATCACCTATTGACGTATAAACACTAAAAGTTTACCTGGGAACCTCATCGATAAACCGTCCAGTTATTTTATTACCTGATATAGCTTTGGAATACAGAGTTTCCGTTCTTGAAATTCTTAGAACATATTCTTGATAATGAAGCAGTAAAACGTTATACATAAAATGCTTCTATGCTTTTATTCGGGTTTACATTAATTATGATTAAAACTGTGTAAAAGGAACACGAAACAATGGGACGTCAAATATATCCAGGGCAATCCTGGAAACAGAGACATCAACCTTACCAACAATACTAAAATTTATTTTATAAAAGTGATTTGTCACAATTATGTTTTTATTAGGGTTTACATAATTTTGCTCTTGCTCTTCCCATAAATTTTTATTTTCATTATTGTGTTGCACATAAAAATTGTTACATGAACCAGATCTGTAGATCTTGTAAACTCGTATCTTACCATCTCCGGTTTGATTGGAGATGATCATTCAGTATATCACTATAAAATCTTTAATATACATGCATAACGTAGAACTGCGAGTTGAGTCACATTTACCCAACGATAGGATTTTCAAGAGTAGGTCTAAATAAAACTCCAAGTCCGAATAACGATCCAGAAGCAGAGTAAAAACTTTGAAACTGACAAGTTAGGTTACAATATCCCTGTGTCAACCGTGAATTTATTTGTAAACAGCTTTTTCATTTTAACGCGGTGGTAACAAGCTCTACTAAAGCGTATTAATTCGGAAGCAAATACTAGTACACCATAAGCAGGAAAAGATTAAGAGCGCCGATTTTCTGTTATTTAAGCTGAGTGTCACAGTTCATGTAATCCTCTTGACAGGACACTTGATAGCAACGAGAATGTTACTAATGACATTTACCTTGACTATATTTTAAAGGCCTTGTTATATTTTAAAAAACAGCAAAACCTGAAACAACTCTGTCAGCCACAATTAGACCATTAACCACGCCTACCACTATGCCAACCACGCCCTCTACCACACCAACCACAGCACCAACTACCCCGTCTACAACGTCAAAGGCAACTACAACGACGCCTACAACAACCACAACACCAACGACCACGCCCACAACAACACCAACAACAACAACCAGAAAACCAGGTATATATTTATAAACTTATTGATTGCTATCTTGTTGTTTGAAATTTTACGTTATAAATGCAGACGCTAATGAATTTTATTTTAAGTTTTTGGTTATCTTCAAATTACAATGCAAACTTAATAGACATTTCAAAAAGCGCTAGCGGATATAGGGCGCCATACTTACATAAGGTTATAACATTCAAAATAATGCATGAAATAGTTACTACACAGCGATTTCCATAACATGTATAGCAGGAGGTAGATTGACAAAACCAACAACCAAGGGAGTCACGTGATTTTTTCAAAATGGCAGGCATAACAAGACGAATTTAGGCTAGGAACAAATTCAGAAAATGTGACTTGAAGCGGCATTTTTTAATAAAAGTTGGTAACATGTTTTTCTAACATAATTCGAGGGTGCTGAATTAAAAAATGGCGGATACCAAGCTTAATTTTGAGTTTTTAAGCCCATAATTCCAAAAACAAAATGGCGGCTAAAATTAATGGTGTACCAATGCAAAAAATGTTACTTGGGTTGAGAAATTTTGGTAAAAGTTGGTATCATGATTTATTTAACATAATTCGAGGATGCTGAATTCAGAAATGATGGATACCAAGACTAATTTTGAGTTTTTGAACTCATAATTCAAAAAACAAAATGGCGGCTAAAATTAATGGTGTACCAATGCAAAAAATGTTTTTTGGGTTGAGAAATTGTGTTAAAAGTTGGTATCATGATTTATTTAACATAATTCGAGGATTCTGAATTCAGAAATAACGGATACCAAGCTAAATTTTGAGTTTTTGAACCCATAATTCCAAAAACAAAATGGCGGCTAAAATTAATGATGTACCAATGCAAAAAATGTTACTGGGTTGACAAATTTTGGTAGATTGACAAAACCAACAAGCAAGGGAGTCACGTGATTTTTTCAAAATGGCAGGCATAACAAGACGAATTTAGGCTAGGAACAAATTCAGAAAATGTGACTTGAAGCGGCATTTTTTAATAAAAGTTGGTAACATGATTTATTTAACATAATTCGAGGGTGCTGAATTCAACAATGACGGATACCAAGCTCAATTTTGAGTTTTTAACCCATAATTCCAAAAGCAAAATGGCGACTAAAATTAATGGTTACAATGCAAAAAAATGTTACTTGGGTTGACAAATTTTGGTTAAAATTGGTAACATGATTTATTTAAAACAATTCGAGGATGCCGATTTCAAAAATGATGAAAACCAAGGTCAGTTTTGAATGTTTTTACCCATAATTCCAAAAAAATGGCGGCAAAAATTAATGGTGTACCAATGCAAAAATGTTAGTTGGGGTTTCAAATTTTAGTAAAAGTTGGTAACATGATTTAACATAATTTGAGGATTCCGAATTCACATATGACGGATACCAAGCTCAATAACGAGTTCTTGAACCCATAATTCAAAAAACAAAATGGTGACTTTTAGTGTACTAATGCAAAAATGTTATTTGGGGTTTCAATTTTTAGAAAAAGTTGGCAACATGCTTAATTTGACATAATTCGAGTTTGCTGTATTTCAAAAATGACGAATACCAAGTAAAATTTTGACCTTTTAAAATTTGAACCCATAATTCCGAAAACAAAATGGCGACTGTTTAAATTTATTGGAATATAATTTCAGGCTCAGTGTTATTTCCGTATATATAAATATATTTATTTTCACTGAAAGTTTTACAACTTATGAGTGTATATACAATATAATACAATATTTGGCAATGTTCATGGAAATGGTACATTAAATTGAAATGTTTACAACAAAATAATTATTCTATAATATACAAAATGGTTTTAGTTTTATTTACAATTTTTGCCTAAACTTTACAAGTAGAACTATAGAACATGGCTGTCTGACTGCTGAGTAAAAACCGTAAACAATTTAAGTTCCATGTTTTAGCAAAAGATGGTGTTTTGTGACATTTCAGCGTAACTTGCAGACTTTGGGTTGTTGCATTAAAATGAAAAAGGCTAAATCGAAATATAAATGCTGAAACCAAATTTAAAATAATTTCTAAAAATAAAGTGGTGGCTATAGTTAAGTGTTTGTTTATTATGTGTGTCTTTTGCATAATACACTGATCAGGGATTTTTCTGACTTTTTTGGGAAAAGGACCTTGGGATGGAATTGGGAAAAATGCTCAACAAAAATGTAATTTGGGGAAAAATCACAACATATTAGAAATTCTAGACCACTAGAATACTGGTAATTGAACAAATTATATCAGTGTTCACAGCAAAATAGCGCCGTCTCTTTTGTCTCTATATAAATCATCCAGCAAAATGTGGGTTTATATAGATTGAAATCGTTATCAGAACGAGATATCCTCCGAATATGATGTTGATGATCTTGTGAAATTATTTTTCTCAAAAAATTGATAAACATATCTAATTGGGAATTTTTTACTACAGAATTAAAAAAATAATGTATGTTTTTTTTGCATTGGGAATGGGTCCCTTTACCGGACTTTGTGGATACCCAGAAAAAGCCCTGCTGATAAATCTAAATGACTAATAAATTGAGTTCATAACCAAACCATACTGAAATACTGCTCATGGTGTGGAATTACCAGTCAAAATCGAAACTTGTGGTTGAAATGCAAAAGAGCATATTCGATAACACTCTTTTATACAGAGTTTGTCACAAGTATAATTACTATGTCATCATGCGTCAAACTTTTAAGAATGATATAGCTTAAATAGGTAGAATCACAACCATTATTTAAAAACATATATCGATTGATACGTTGTGAATCTCATATGTAGTGGTTTGAATTTTGACGGTTATATTGCATTATTTTACAACATAGTATCAGTCTCTATACAGTTTTGCCAGGAGCTCAATGCAACTTTTAAATAATTCATTTTCTTGAAAATTCAGAAAGTCCTCCAATGAATACTCACTATAAAACTGGGTACCGGTAATGTAAATAGCAAGACTGACGTGCAAGCTTAAGCAAAAGGTTGGCCACTCAATTTAGAATTTAAAGGCACAATCGTTAATTGCAGTCAAGGCAATGGTAGAATTGTGTCAGTGGACCAAGACACCTTCACTGAGTTTTCCACAACACTTGAGTTGAATATTTTTCCGTAACCGCCTGAAAAGTAATACAAATTATGTGCCATTTATTTTTGTCCCTTTGAAATAATCTACATGCACCATCAGAATACCATCAGTATCTAAGTTAACTGTGGTGATGGAACAGTCTTTCTCTGCCTTCTTTAGCGGAGATAAACCAGGGTGATTCCATTGTTTAGACTGTTATTTGGGCTCAGGGATGAAATCATGTCCCGCTTTGCCTCCATAGAAACAAAGCTCTTATGGGAGCTAGCAGGATATACCACTAAAATGTTTAGATTAACACACGACAAAGTGCATCTTGTGTGCTTCTGTGCAAGAATCCCAACAGACCATAAGCTTTCTTATTGCAAGATGTCAGAAAAGAATGTACTGTTCTCTGTGAAATGCCAACTCACTGCCCTTATATTTTCTGTAACTCACCTGTTAGTCATAACAATATCATGGTTTTTATCTATGTTTCCACAATTTTAAAATGATTGGTGGCCAAACTTTCAAAATTTGTGAAAATATTTAGAGTATTTTTGTTTTTACAGATTTGCAAAAACAATTTTTTTGTTTTTGAAAGAAAAATATTTCTCAAAAATAATCAACCAATGGTGATTTCGGCTACCATGAATGGAATGAAAACAAAGCTCTATCGACCATTTCTGGGGTTGCAACTGTAGCATACCTTCTATGACTGGGGTCATCATTAATGTTCTGCTTGTCCTGTTCATAATCCGCCACCCACCTTTTTACTCTTGCCTATGTAGGGGCATGTTGCTATCATATCAGTATGAATAACCTTAGGTGCCTAACCGTTTTTGTGCAGATATTGAATCCTGCTCTTTCACCATTTTTTACATTTGCCAAATCAATAGTCCTATTTATTTTAGAGTATTACCTTGCTGATATTAACTTACAAAATTACACTGGTCTTCGGATACACGGATTTAAATAGTTAGGGGATAGAAGGGTTGCAAAGGGACACCGGCGCTAATCTCCTTAAACAGAAGGCTCACGGTATATTATTCAGCCCTCTTACTTCTTACCAGTTTTAATAAAATAAAATGCAGTATAACCTTTGCTATAATTGAATATCAAACTTCACATCAACATTTTGTAGTGCAAGTTCACCTTTTTAGCAAATAGTCAGCTTAGAGTTGCTCGGTGATGACTTAGCACCCCTAAATAGGTTTGGAAGGCTAGAGTAGTTTACTTTGCTTTGCTCTTCCACTGCAAAAAAAAAAAAATCTTAAGCATTTGGTGCAAACACAGGCTTCAGTTTTGTAAGCTATTTCATTCACACTCTAGACTACATATATCAATGTTTCAGCATGTTATGTGCCATACATAATTCATTGAATTGAACAGAAACATACAGACCTATGTTCAAATTACAATCCAAAACCAAAAGCGAAAACCTTTAAAACAGGCTACAATTAAACATGTGAACTTCGAATTCGTTCATGAGTCAAATATATACATTTTTTCATAATGATCAGGTTGCCAGGCCACCTGAGACGAAGGTTGACCGGCATGCTCTTTTTACAGAGTTATTGCCCCTGAAAAATGCTTGATTTTTTCGCAAATTGTGCTGGTTGTTTGGCTATTGACAAAAAAACTACTAGTGTTAAATAAAGAAGACATTAAAAATAATGAACATGACAAACTAAGTAGCAATGTTTGTAAGAATACGGTGATCCATAGAGAAGTTGTTACCCCTGGAGTATAATGTTTTGCGAATTTGTGTTTTTGACCATGTTTTTTTAAAGAGTATTATAAATAGATAACAAAACCAAGTTGCAAAAATAATCAACATGCCAAGTTCTTACTTCGTAGCAAATTTTGTGTATGATAATCAACGAAGGTGGTGTTGCCCCTAAAATTTCAGTTTCTTTTAAATGTTTTCAGGTGAGCAATAAGGCCCATAGGTATTTTGTTTAAATTCTATGTTCATTAACACCCAAGTAAGCCTTGAAATATTACAATCTTTGATTAATGGTTGTTTGTTGTCACCAAAACAACTTCTATATCAACTTTTATGCAAAAATGCATTTTGATTTTGGCGGTCATTTTGTATTTAAATTTTGACCTACTTAGAGCAATTTTTCAGCTTGGTATCCGCCATTTTCGGACTCGGCACACCCAAGTTAGGTTTGCTTTTACTGAAAAATGCCTCTTCCTCTTTAAAACGACGTCTTTTCTGAAAATGTGCCTAGTCTATTTGTGTGTCCCGTTTAAAACGGTCTCTTTCAATCTCAGACGGTATATTTGGAAAAAAAAGTTTTCTGTTTTAGAACTGCAGGTTAGTTGATAAATATGCCGATATTTATTTGTTGGAAGAATAGAATATGCCAACCGGCATGACTCTGTTTAAGTTGTTTGTTGCCATATTTGTTATTGTTTGACGACATGGTTCTATATTATAATTTATTGTCATTGTTCCTTTTTGTTGCCTAGCTCTGTTTTTTTCTTGCCATGGTTACATTCTGTTTGTTTTCATTACTCTTTTTTATTTTTGTTATTTTTTGTTTGTTGTTATTGGTCCTTTTTTATTTGTTTGTCTTGGATTCTTAATTGGTTTGGTAACTTTTTCTAGTTGCATGTTAGCTCAATAACATAATGTATCATTATCCGTAGTGTGTTTTTTTGCATTTTTGTTATCCTCTAAACTCTTACAATTTAATGACATTGGAGTGAAGAATCATTAAATTTATACAATAGACGGGTTATGATCGATTGGCGAAATAATGAGGAGGGAGAGGTTGTGACAAATCCTCGATGACAAGAATAAATTAAAATCTTTAGATATTTGATATCAATCTTTTTAAATACCTAGATGTACAAATGCCTTGGCTGTGGAACTCAAGTAACTAAAATATAATGAAATCTTATAAAAGAAAGTTCCCCTAAACTGGAGAATATCTGAAATCTCGATTGATTGGTACAACTATTTCAGAATTTCATAACATAACTCTCAGAATATGTAGATATTTATCGTTTATTTTTACATAACAGAAATTGTCAAAATTAAGATAGTTTAAGCTACATACATGTACATGCGCTTTCTTGATGTAGAACCTTTAGTAAAGTAGTGGTGCTACATATTTTATTTGCATTTTAGTTCCAAAAAGTTTGTTAAAAATTATCTGTAACAAATGTACATTTGTGGGGGTATTATAGATGTAGCATCCTTCAAAACAGTAGGTTTGCATTTATATTTATACAAACTGTAGTTGTTGAGTCATAATAGGGACAGATGTAATTTCATATATATATATATTATTTATAAAATACTTAGATATATAATTATCGTCAGGTGAGCAAAAGGCCCATTGATCTCTAATTCAGAAAATCACGGACCTTCCCCACACTTGGATCTGTCCCAAGCGGGATTGGAACTTAGACCGTGAGTTGCGCTTTGGTCATTTAACGCGCGCGTTTAAAACCACTCCTCTTTCTCACAAGAGGGAAATCTGATCAATCAATAGTGTCTACATAATTTTGTTTTGTCTTGTTCTGAATATTTTGTCTGTTATTTCTTTATCTTAAATTTGCTATAGTCAGGTAAATTTTTCAGTTACAACCCAGTTAAATCTATTTTGACACAGGAACAGATAACACAAGAAAATGATTTGTTATCATAGCAGATTGTTTGGTTGATCTTAACTAGTAACTAGTAGTTGGTCATTCATTCTTTTGACGTCACTCAATTGTGACAAACAAAATGACTCAAATAATAGTCAGAATAAATAAAAATAAATATTGAATTTGTTTTGCTCAGACTCCAGTTTCACAATCAATTCTAAATTGAAAATTTTCCTTTACATAAATATGACAAGTTTGACCATTGTTTTCGAACAATAAATAATAATAAAAAAAATTAGAATACAGATGCTATTAACTTAAAGTGATCTTCAAAAAGACACACACCTTCAATCCATGAATATCTTGGACATTAACAAAATTATTCAGTTTTATTAAATTAAGCCGATTTAATTTAAGGAATATCGTTGTGCAACTAAGGCCTGGACATTAAATACTATAGAAACTAATGCAGTGTGAAATAAATACATAAAAGAGCAAATGCCATGTGCCATTATTTAAAATTATTAATTACAATGTGTATTTGTTAAATTATTTCATAATTGTTACTTTTCAACTGTAGGTTCAAGTTCAGAACTACGTTGTATGTTATGTATAGACGCCCATAGTATTTATAACTGTTCGGGAGTAGCTGTATGTGATGCTGCAAATGATGTAATGTATATCTATATATAAAACGTGATGACTTCGTTTTTTTAATTGTCAACTTTTCTTTTCAATGCAACAATATACCTGTTTTTCTCCTGCTTTTGTTATATACTTCTCAATTAACAGGCTATATATGGTAGAGCTTGTTCTTACTACGAAAGGTGTGTACAACAACGAAGCAGACTGCTTGCAAATAAATTGTTGACCCAGGGATATTGCAAGCCTATGCATAGGTTGTCTTTACAGTATTGTTGATAAGTGTGACGTCTCTGTGTCAAGGATTACCATATTTGATATACACGTAGCGGTTGAAGCTAGCTTGACGCGAGGCTCTTACCATTCCAGATCATCCGACCTCACTTACCTGGTGGAAGTTCAAGTGTCAGTTTCAAATAATTTGCCTCTGGATTGTGATTTGGACATGGAATAGTATGTTTATTTTTTATTAAAACAAACACATCGGTATATGTTCCAATCACAGTGTACAAAGCAAATCAATTTAAGTAAAACACTTGAACTTTACCAAAGTGAGACCGGGTTCTCCTAAAGATTATGCATCCCTTGTCTAGATACATTCTCATTGTGTGAAATAAACATTTAGAATCATTCTTATTTTTAAATGAAATGGTCTTAACCTCTCCATTAAGCACATTCTGTAATTTGTTTTCACAACCTTGCCCCCGATAAACTACAATACTACAAGACCACGTTTCAGGAAGGAATATTTTTGGCTTTACTGACCTGAAATGATAATATAACTGATATTCATACGTGCTGGGTGTATCTAGCTAAATAGGAGGTACTTACCATTCTAGAGTTGCAAAAATGTTGATATATACATAAAAAGGACATTCGATTACATAAATAATGTGTGACTTCGGTAAATTATGAGCTTCGGAATGCCTCACTCTATTGTTGCTGTTGTTGTTGAAGTTGCTCAACGTCGCATCAGCAATTTTTCAGCTATTCGTGACGATAACTACTATATTATTCTCTATGGATTAATCTATGAACAAGCTCGTGTATGCATGTGAAATGTGAGTGTGTTTTACGGTCTGGCTTGTACCAGTGCGTACTCAGAGAGACTTTAAGGCACTTACTCACCGAGGCAGTACGCCGCAAACAAGCGTTCCCAACTTAATCATACTGACACCGGTCAACCAGTAAAAATCAAAGGCAAGGAAAATTCACTTCCCGCATGTGGTCTGAGCAGGTCTCAAACTCACAGCGGTGAGATACCATGGGTATGTAGACCAGCGTCTTATCCATTAATCCTCGCGGCCTCCACATCACTGTATTTTTGTGACAGGTGTATTATAATTGAGTAAATACAATATGTAACTTTACTTTGATAACCCCCAACCCCGAACAAGTTTAGGTCAATTATGAGTGACCCCACTTTGACTAGCTAAAATCACTCGTAAGCTTGTCACTCACACCCGACAGTGAAAACAATACACGTGATTGAAACTGAATTTGTGTTTATTCATTATTCTTTTTATGTTATCAACATAACATTTCAACAGCGAAAACTTTCAAGTTAAGCAAACACTACTGATGAGGATTTGTATTCTGAAAAAGCCGTCAAGAGCTGTAAAATTACAACTGACTGGTATAATAAGTAATAAGTACTGTTTATTTATTAGAACATGCCATTATGTACAGATGAGCTTGCAGAATGATTTATTCTTTACACTATGTGTAATATGCTTTTTGATTTGAAGCTTTCCATTGTTAATTTTTTCAAAATGACGATGCCTTTTGTTTGACGTAATGGCGACAAAGTACTTTAATAGAAATATGTTTTTGTTTTCATAGTATTGTTATATGGAAAAGAACCTGATTGGAAATATAGCCGTTTTTAATGGTGGATGTCGGTCTCGAAAAGTATGTATATATTTTTTACTTTATCGATGACATATCGGGTTAAACCCTCTTTCTACCAAACGGTACCCTCTTCCAATAGCCTGTCACACGTACATATGCCTCTTCAACGGACAGTCTGCCATAGGGGCACATATATCATTTCAATGAAACTGACACATCATTGTTAAAAGACAAAAATATATGAATGATGTTCTTTTGTATAAAAATAAACATACAAATGACAATGTTAACTACTTGAATTGAAAACTACAATTCACTACCATTCACTAATGATGCCATTTACTAGCAGCTACAAATCGCAAGTGACGTCATAACCTATTGTTAACGTCATTGTGAACTTCAAATTGGCACTTTCAACTTTACATCAAATTCACTGTCAATGATGTTTTGAAATTCAATTTAGCGGAGAGTTGAAAGGAAACACCATTATGGATTTTATCTTACCGTTATTAAAGATTTATTGATAAAAGTTGAAATACATGTATAAATCAGTAGCTTACCTTTCTAAGAAAATATAATGTGAAAAATTACAGGTGTCTAGGAGTGGTCTCGAGCAACCTTTGACGGATAACAGCGCCTCTTATTACCTAGATCAGAGCAGGATATTGAAGGTCCTTTTGTGATCACTTTGATTTGTTATATAGATAAAATTGTCCAGGAACTGCAGTTTTTTCACAATGCCTGCACTGAATACATCAATATGTAAGAAAAAAAATTGGGCGTACAACACCATTATTCCATGCCGCTCCAACAAACATCAAAATATTCTGTTATTCAAAGTCTTACCTTAACCAATGCTATTAGAGCTGGTTGATCTCATTTGATGTATAGCATAAAGTTAAAATGAAATAAAACACAAATAATTTATCACAATTCTAAACTGGACGTTCGATTCCAGTTTGGTATATATATTTTCGAATCAGATCAGCCGCTTTGGAAATAAATACTGTTTTTGAGTATTATTATTATTATTCTATTTTTCTGTTGTAGTTGTGTCATACTAATTTATGCCTGAAAGACATCACGAAAAGAAATTTTGTCACATGTTCCGATTGCTGCCGAGGCCATTTTTGCAATTTTCATCTCTGCGGTAGTAAGTTACATATTATACCAGTGTTAATTTTATAGCACTATACGGCCGTAGCGAATTACAATTTCTCATTATTAGTGATGGAACCAAAATTGTGAAACCGTTATTTTCTAAATTTTCAATATTTTTTATTTTGCATTTGGAGTAAAACTTGATATTAATAAGGAACTAGTGCCGTATGGTGTATTTAAACAAACAGTTTTATATATAGCAAGCCTGTAGTTCGTAGTCTAAAGTTGACATTGTACATTGATTGTTTGAATGTACGTACTAGTATTTATGTGCCATTTGACTGTTAAATAAGTGGAATGGTTACACACACGTGGCGGGTGTAGTTAGCTAAACAGGAGGTGCTTACCCTTCGAGAGTACCCGGCCTCACTTCCCTGGTGGAAGTTCATTTGTCTAACCTGACTTGTCAGTTCCAAAGTTTTTACTTTACTTCTGGATTGTGATTCAGACATGAATTAGTATGTTTGATCTCCTATAACCACACACCACTGGACATTTACCATTAAATGCGATTTCCTTCAAAAGTCATTTGTCTGCATTTTGTTTTATTGCCTATTTCATTTACAATCCGTTATTGTCCATGTTCTAGCTAGGTTGCAATGGCTGTTGCTAAATACATTTTTAATTGCATTTTTACATTTTTCCCTTTTAGCTTCCTTGACAAATTGCCTTTTACAGCATTCATTTTATCTTTTTTTCCAACGACTAAACAACAACATACCAATGCATGTCCAAAACACAATACAAAAGGAAAGAAAAAACTTTGAAACTGGCAAATTAGGCTAAACAACAACATTCCAATGCATGTCCAAATCACAATACCAAAGGAAAGAAAAAACTGTGAAACTAGCAAATTAGCCTAAACAACAATATACCAATGCATGTCAAAATCACATTACGAAAGAAAAGAAAAATTTGAAACTGACAAATTAGGCTAAACAACAACATACCAATGCATGTCCAAATCACAATACAAGAGGAAAAAAACTGTGAAACTGGCAAATTAGGCTAAACAACAATATACCAATGCATGTCCAAACCACAATACAAAAGGAAAGAAAAAACTTTGAAACTGGCAAATTAGACTAAACAACAACATACCAATGCATGTCCAAATCACAATACAAAAGGAAAGAAAAAACTTTGAAACTGGCAAATTAGGGTAAACAACAACATACCAATGCATGTCCAAATCACAATACAAAAGGAAAGAAAAAACTTTGAAACTGGCAAATTAGGTTAAACAAAAACATACCAATGCATGTCCAAATCACAATACAAAAGGAAAGAAAAATCTTTGAAGCTGGCAAATTAGACTAAACAACAACATACCAATGCATGTCCAAATCACAATACAAAAGGAAAGAAAAATCTTTGAAGCTGGCAAATTAGACTAAACAACAACATACCAATGCATGTCCAAATCACAATACAAAAGGAAAGAAAAATCTTTGAAACTGGCAAATTAGGCTAAAAACAACATACCAATGCATGTCCAAACCACAATACAAAAGGAAAGAAAAAACTTTGAAACTGACAAATTAGGCTAAACAAAAACATACCAATGCATGTCCAAATCACAATACAAAAGGAAAGAAAAATCTTTGAAACTGGCAAATTCGGCTAAACAATAACATACCAATGCATGTCCAAATCACAATACAAAAGGAAAGAAAAATCTTTGAAACTGGCAAATTCGGCTCAACAACAACATACCAATGCATGTCCAAATCACAATACAAAAGGAAAGAAAAAACTTTGAAACTGGCAAATTCGGCTCAACAACAACATACCAATGCATGTCCAAACCACAATACAAAAGGAAAGAAAAAACTTTGAAACTGGCAAATTAGACTAAACAACAACATACCAATGCATGTCCAAATCACAATACAAAAGGAAAGAAAAAACTTTGAAACTGGCAAATTAGGGTAACAACAACATACCAATGCATGTCCAAATCACAATACAAAAGGAAAGAAAAAACTTTGAACTGGCAAATTAGGTTAAACAAAAACATACCAATGCATGTCCAAATCACAATACCAAAGGAAAGAAAAAACTTTGAAACTGACAAATTAGACTAACCAACAACATACCAATGCATGTCCAAATCACAATACAAAAGGAAAGAAAAATCTTTGAAGCTGGCAAATTAGACTAAACAACAACATACCAATGCATGTCCAAATCACAATACAAAAGGAAAGAAAAATCTTTGAAGCTGGCAAATTAGACTAAACAACAACATACCAATGCATGTCCAAATCACAATACAAAAGGAAAGAAAAAACTTTGAAACTGACAAATTAGACTAAACAACAACATACCAATGCATGTCCAAATCACAATACAAAAGGAAAGAAAAATCTTTGAAGCTGGCAAATTAGACTAAACAACAACATACCAATGCATGTCCAAATCACAATACAAAAGGAAAGAAAAATCTTTGAAGCTGGCAAATTAGACTAAACAACAATATACCAATGCATGTCCAAATCACAATACAAAAGGAAAGAAAAATCTTTGAAACTGGCAAATTAGACTAAACAACAACATACCAATGCATGTCCAAATCACAATACAAAAGGAAAGAAAAATCTTTGAAACTGGCAAATTAGACTAAAAACAAACATACCAATGCATGTCCAAATCACAATACAAAAGGAAAGAAAAAACTTTGAAGCTGGCAAATTAGACTAAACAACAACATACCAATGCATGTCCAAATCACAATACAAAAGGAAAGAAAAAACTTTGAAACTGACAAATTAGACTAAACAACAACATACCAATGCATGTCCAAATCACAATACAAAAGGAAAGAAAAATCTTTGAAACTGGCAAATTAGACTAAACAACAACATACCAATGCATGTCCAAATCACAATACAAAAGGAAAGAAAAATCTTTGAAACTGGCAAATTAGACTAAACAACAACATACCAATGCATGTCCAAATCACAATACAAAAGGAAAGAAAAATCTTTGAAACTGGCAAATTAGGCTAAGAACAACATACCAATGCATGTCCAAACCACAATACAAAAGGAAAGAAAAAACTTTGAAACTGACAAATTAGGCTAAACAAAAACATACCAATGCATGTCCAAATCACAATAAAAAAGGAAAGAAAATCTTTGAAACTGGCAAATTCGGCTAAACAATAACATACCAATGCATGTCCAAATCACAATACAAAAGGAAAGAAAAATCTTTGAAACTGGCAAATTCGGCTAAACAATAACATACCAATGCATGTCCAAATCACAATACAAAAGGAAAGAAAAATCTTTGAAACTGACAAATTAGACTAAACAACAACATACCAATGCATGTCCAAATCACAATACAAAAGGAAAGAAAAATCTTTGAAACTGACAAATTAGACTAAACAAAAACATACCAATGCATGTCCAAATCACAATACAAAAGGAAAGAAAAATCTTTGAAGCTGGCAAATTAGACTAAACAACAACATACCAATGCATGTCCAAATCACAATACAAAAGGAAAGAAAAATCTTTGAAACTGGCAAATTAGACTAAACAACAACATACCAATGCATGTCCAAATCACAATACAAAAGGAAAGAAAAATCTTTGAAACTGGCAAATTAGACTAAACAACAACATACCAATGCATGTCCAAATCACAATACAAAAGGAAAGAAAAATCTTTGAAACTGGCAAATTAGGCTAAGAACAACATACCAATGCATGTCCAAACCACAATACAAAAGGAAAGAAAAAACTTTGAAACTGACAAATTAGGCTAAACAAAAACATACCAATGCATGTCCAAATCACAATACAAAAGGAAAGAAAAATCTTTGAAACTGGCAAATTCGGCTAAACAATAACATACCAATGCATGTCCAAATCACAATACAAAAGGAAAGAAAAATCTTTGAAACTGGCAAATTCGGCTAAACAATAACATACCAATGCATGTCCAAATCACAATACAAAAGGAAAGAAAAAACTTTGAAACTGGCAAATTAGACTAAACAACAACATACCAATGCATGTCCAAATCACAATACAAAAGGAAAGAAAAAACTTTGAAACTGGCAAATTAGGGTAAACAACAACATACCAATGCATGTCCAAATCACAATACAAAAGGAAAGAAAAAACTTTGAAACTGGCAAATTAGGTTAAACAAAAACATACCAATGCATGTCCAAATCACAATACCAAAGGAAAGAAAAAACTTTGAAACTGACAAATTAGACTAAACAACAACATACCAATGCATGTCCAAATCACAATACAAAAGGAAAGAAAAATCTTTGAAGCTGGCAAATTAGACTAAACAACAACATACCAATGCATGTCCAAATCACAATACAAAAGGAAAGAAAAATCTTTGAAACTGGCAAATTAGACTAAACAACAACATACCAATGCATGTCCAAATCACAATACAAAAGGAAAGAAAAATCTTTGAAACTGGCAAATTAGACTAAACAACAACATACCAATGCATGTCCAAATCACAATACAAAAGGAAAGAAAAATCTTTGAAACTGGCAAATTAGACTAAACAACAACATACCAATGCATGTCCAAATCACAATACAAAAGGAAAGAAAAATCTTTGAAACTGGCAAATTAGGCTAAGAACAACATACCAATGCATGTCCAAACCACAATACAAAAGGAAAGAAAAAACTTTGAAACTGACAAATTAGGCTAAACAAAAACATACCAATGCATGTCCAAATCACAATACAAAAGGAAAGAAAAATCTTTGAAACTGGCAAATTCGGCTAAACAATAACATACCAATGCATGTCCAAATCACAATACAAAAGGAAAGAAAAATCTTTGAAACTGGCAAATTCGGCTAAACAATAACATACCAATGCATGTCCAAATCACAATACAAAAGGAAAGAAAAATCTTTGAAACTGACAAATTAGACTAAACAAAAACATACCAATGCATGTCCAAATCACAATACAAAAGGAAAGAAAAATCTTTGAAACTGACAAATTAGACTAAACAAAAACATACCAATGCATGTCCAAATCACAATACAAAAGGAAAGAAAAATCTGTGAAGCTGGCAAATTAGACTAAACAACAACATACCAATGCATGTCCAAATCACAATACAAAAGGAAAGAAAAATCTTTGAAACTGGCAAATTAGACTAAACAACAACATACCAATGCATGTCCAAATCACAATACAAAAGGAAAGAAAAATCTTTGAAACTGGCAAATTAGACTAAACAACAACATACCAATGCATGTCCAAATCACAATACAAAAGGAAAGATAAATCTTTGAAACTGGCAAATTAGACTAAACAACAACATACCAATGCATGTCCAAATCACAATACAAAAGGAAAGAAAAATCTTTGAAACTGGCAAATTAGGCTAAGAACAACATACCAATGCATGTCCAAACCACAATACAAAAGGAAAGAAAAAACTTTGAAACTGACAAATTAGGCTAAACAAAAACATACCAATGCATGTCCAAATCACAATACAAAAGGAAAGAAAAATCTTTGAAACTGGCAAATTCGGCTAAACAATAACATACCAATGCATGTCCAAATCACAATACAAAAGGAAAGAAAAATCTTTGAAACTGGCAAATTAGGCTAAGAACAACATACCAATGCATGTCCAAACCACAATACAAAAGGAAAGAAAAAACTTTGAAACTGACAAATTAGGCTAAACAATAACATACCAATGCATGTCCAAATCACAATACAAAAGGAAAGAAAAATCTTTGAAACTGGCAAATTCGGCTAAACAATAACATACCAATGCATGTCCAAATCACAATACAAAAGGAAAGAAAAATCTTTGAAACTGGCAAATTAGACTAAACAACAATATACCAATGCATGTCCAAATCACAATACAAAAGGAAAGAAAAATCTTTGAAACTGGCAAATTAGACTAAACAACAACATACCAATGCATGTCCAAATCACAATACAAAAGGAAAGAAAAATCTTTGAAACTGGCAAATTAGGCTAAGAACAAGATACCAATGCATGTCCAAATCACAATACAAAAGGAAAGAAAAATCTTTGAAACTGGCAAATTAGGCTAAGAACAACATACCAATGCATGTCCAAACCACAATACAAAAGGAAAGAAAAATCTTTGAAACTGGCAAATTAGACTAAACAACAACATACCAATGCATGTCCAAATCACAATACAAAAGGAAAGAAAAATCTTTGAAACTGGCAAATTAGGCTAAACAACAACATACCAATGCATGTCCAAATCACAATACAAAAGGAAAGAAAAATCTTTGAAACTGGCAAATTAGGCTAAACAACAACATACCAATGCATGTCCAAATCACAATACAAAAGGAAAGAAAAATCTTTGAAACTGGCAAATTAGGCTAAACAACAACATACCAATGCATGTCCAAATCACAATACAAAAGGAAAGAAAAATCTTTGAAACTGGCAAATTAGGCTAAACAACAACATACCAATGCATGTCCAAATCACAATACAAAAGGAAAGAAAAATCTTTGAAACTGGAAAATTAGGTTAAACGTGTTAACTTTAAGTGAGGCTTGGTGGCCAGGAAGGGTAAGCACCTCCTATTTAGCGCACTACTCCCACTCTCTGTGAAACTAAAAGAAAATGTTAAAATAAATATAAAAACACATTTGTTTAAGTTATGTATATTGATAACATATATATGTAGGGAATGATGGTTTTTGTTTGATAAGATAAACGAACATACTGAACTTCTGTTAAATAAGTAAGTTGGTTATATACTCAAGACATATATCCAAAGTGTGAAGTTTTATAGTCACTAATACTAATATATATTTGTCTATTCATTCATTTCCTATATGTAGTTATTATTAAAAACAGAACTGTTTGCAAATCTTATATTAAGTAACGAAAATGTTTTATTAGAATTTTATTTAATTCTACAGTTGATGGAGTAGACAATATTACAACAAAGTTTTGTCACACATGTCAACATAAAACAAACCCAAGAGAATGCAGGGATAGGATTGTATGTGGGCCAGGAGAGGTATTGTAAATATTACTTTATAATCTGAATTTTACACCCATAAATGGATATATTTGAAGCTATATGACAAACGTGATAAACACAATTTTTCTATTATAATTTTTCTTTTCCTATGCAGCGATCCGGCTTCTCCTGTTTATGGTGTATTTGTTTCCAGAGAGAAGACTGTCATCAAATCATTCAACACCACACAGATATATAGATGACGTTCTATTAATTAATAATCATAAATTTGCGATAAAGTGGATGCCATCAATCCAAAGTTCTGTTTCATATTTAGACTTATACCTCTAATATGACGTCAACGAAAGGTAGCATTTGAAGCTGTATGACAAACGTAATTTCTCTTTTCTATGCAGCAATATACCTGGTTCTCTTGCTCATGGTGTATTTGTTTCACAGTTAATAAGCTATGGTAAAGCCTGTTCCCACTACGGGGACTTTATACAACGAAACAAGCTGCTTACAAAAACATTGTCGACGCAAGGATATTGCAGAGCTAGGGTTATCAAGGACCTCAAACAGTTTTTATGGTCTTTATCACCATATCGTTGATACGTATGGTTTGAGCATGGATTGGTGTATTTGTTTTTCATCAAAACGCTATGGTAGACCTTATTCCCACTTTGGGAACTTCATACTACGATAAGAAATATTGTTGAGTAAGAGATATTGCAAGCATTGGCCTATCATTCAAGGCCCCTGTAAAAAGTTTTATGATCTTCTTCACAATATTAATAAAAAGTAAGGTGTATCCGTATCCAAAAATATCGTAGAAAAATTGACGCATCATAGTTCCATGTTCTCATCTCACTATGAAAGCTCACTTGTTTAATGTTTTAAATTTTTAATTTGCTTTTGGTACTGTGATTTGAAAAAAGACAGATATGTTTGTGTTTTATATATGATATGTATAAGATCATATATTATATCAGTCTTAATTTTACAACACTGGACGACCGTTTCGGAATACAATACCTCATCAGTAGTTCTTGGACCAATTTCCATTCATACTTGCATATATAAAATAATGTTCACCGATGATATCTTTTCGAAAACAAAATATTTTTCAGATATGCAAAATTGAAGTTGTTGCAGATGTTCATACTTTACCTGTAAGGAAAATCTATTACCAAGGTTGTGAAAGGGAAACGGTAAGATATTTTTATCAATTAATTACGTAGTTTTTATTACTTATCATTCCTGACTTGTTCGGGAACACTCGGTCTCACTTCCTTCGCGGCAGTTCAGGTGCGTGAACCTAATTGACTAGTTTCAAAGTTTTCACTTTGCTTTGGAATTGTAATTTGACATAGATTTTTGTTTGTTTTTGATTAGGAATTTGAATTATAACATGCTTAATACATGTACTAATTAAAACAAACATGCTTATCCATGTCCGAACCACAATCTAGAAGCTAAGAAAAAACTTTGAAACTGACAAGTTATGTTAAAGCAGGGAAGTGAGGCCGGGTGTTAAAGAAGGGTAGGTCCCTCCTTTATAGTCAGCTACACTCGCCAAACGAGAACATGAACCGACACGATAAAGAGAAACTGTACGCTACATCAAAATTAACTAAATAATGAAGCGACCAAGAATACATAATAATAAACGACATAGGGAAGAGATCGAAATATGTCGCATCAAAACTAACAAAACAACATAAACAGTAAGTCAAGGTACATATACTTCGTGTTGAACAGGGATTCTCATTATTTTGTCAAGTATCATGCGGATTCCAAACAAAAATATATTGAGATACTATCAACCATAATAATCCTTAATATATCATCTATCCTAGTGAGCAAGATATAAAAGATGTGGCTTATTCTCACGTTCTGCTTTATATTTAAACTTATACCTCATTTATGACGCAAACAAAAGTCTACAATTGAAGCTGTATGGCAAACGTGATGACATAAAATTTTTTATTGTATTTTTTTTCTTTTCTAAGCAGTAATATAGCTGCTTCTCCTACTTATAGTGTATTTATTTCACAATTAATATTTTAGGGTAGAGTTTGTTTCCATTACGAGAACTAAGTATAACGAAACAAACTGCCAACAACTAAGTTGTTGACCAACGGTATTACAAGCCTATGTTTATCAAGGCCCTCAAAAGACGTGTAGCACGCTAAACAATAAGTTCTTACCGTTCCGGTCAAACTTTTCTCGTGGAAGTTCGCGTGTTTATCTAAATGTGCCAGTTTGAGTGTTTTTGCTTTTAGATTGTGGTTTGGACAAAAATTCATATGTTTGTTTTTATTTTGGATTGTCCATCCTACTAATTTAACTTTTTAAATTTAATTTTATCTTTTTTAAATCATTTTTATGATTACATATTATAACTGTTATTTTACAGCACTAGGCGGCCGTTTTGGAATACATTTCACCATCTATAATGGTCCCTAATTTTGAGTGTTATGTAATACACAGTAATGATGTTTTAACATTTTATTTTAGATATGCACCGCCAGTGCCAAGAAGAGATCTATCGAGTCAACGCATGAAGGAGGGGACATAACCTTAAAGAGCGTTTGTTGTAACACTACGCTTTGTAACTTTTTCGACCCAGTAACAGGTAATACTTCAGTAAAAGCAAACTACTTTTGAAGCTATTTCATATATTACCAGTGTTTATTTACAACAATAAACAGACGTTTTGGAAAATCATTGTTTTAGAGAATTGGAAATAATATTCAATGGATCAAAATATATTTAACCAAAAGCTAATGATATACTTTGCATGAGGGAGTATACCTTAGTGTTTGGGGTTTTTCAAATTTTAAATAGTAGTAAATTTAGACAGTAGAGTATTTCTGACAAATTTCTGTTAAATAATACCGTTTACTCATTAATGAAAAATAGCACAATAGTATTAAGATGTGCGATTCAAGAACATTTGCAGTGCGATATCAATCTGTTAGGACAAAATACTTCAAAATATCCAGATTTATAAATTTAAAACAAAATTTTCTTTATTTACGTTAACAGAGACAGCTCCCAATGGATTCGAGCCAGGTGCAGTGATTCCACCAGATAACTTCGCCTGTCCAACATGTAAGTAATCACGTAGGAAAATGTGGAAATTGTCATGACCTTGAAGTGTGCCTGTTATGCAAACTTTTAGTTACACAGAGGGATGAAACGCCATAATCACTTCTATTCGACAATTCACATTAAATGTGTATAATGCACTTGAATGAAGGTGACTTTGGTGCCCTAAAACGAAACTAAATTATAGGAATTTTTCATTCTCGGTCATTACTTTAATTATGTATTCATTATGCGAATTATCGAATAAAAGTGATTACGACGTTCAATTATGAGACGCCGCAATCACTTTAATTCGATAATTAAAAATTCCCAAACAGTAAAACACGTTTATAACGAAGTCCTGGGGACCCTATTTTTTACTTTGTTATAAAGCGACTTCGTTATGTAGATTTATATAGAAAAGCGGTCGGGTGCAATATGAATTCGATTTGTTGCGTCCATCATCTAAACTTATTTTAATGATTTACATACAGACCGCATATTCTAGTCTAGAATTTAAATATTTCGGCATGTATGATGTCTTGTCGTGCATGTGCCTATTGTTTTCATTCAATCATTGACTTAATGAATTTTATTTGAAGATATAAAAGAAAATGATTATTTTTTTAAAAATTTTAATCATTTTAATTTGCATGCTTACAATACCGCTGAACTTGCAACTATTGATTAATTAAGATGCCATATTGATTGTCGATATTAATATAATCTATCACAACTTGTGATGCAAGATAGGGAAATCTCATCCCGAGTTCTAATATATTTGGTCCACAACGAGGCTTGGCGCAATGCTATTACAAGCCTGTGTTTATCAAGGCCCTCAAAAAGTTTTAAGACAGCTTAGCTGGCACTACAAGTAGTGATTGATTCTATTTCTCGTGTTATTCAATTTAAAATCAATTTCAATTTATCGATACAGCTCTGATTTGTAGATAAAATTTAGCGGAAAAAACAGCGTGCAGGCTATCTTGCACAGGGCGTATAAGATGACGATATCTTGCACCTCTCTTTTTATCGAATTTTATTTGAGGTGCAAGAAGAACATCTCCAAACAAACCGGGTTTGAGAACCTACCAGTGATTTTGTTTGCTTAAAACTACTACCGAATAAAAGTAGTTTTCCCTAGAAAAAATGACTAAAATTTCCCAATTTGTCCACTAAAATTCCCCAAAAACAACAGTTATGCACTAGAAAAATTAAATCTATTTGTCCTTATCCACAAAATATCTTGTAGTGCCACGATATAGTGTCTTTGCAATGGATATACCAGCTATTGCAAATATCGTACTGCAGTTTGCTAGATTTTAGAACTTCAATTTTCCCAATCTTAAAGGCAGAAAGTAGTTTTCAAACGATGTAACAAAATCACTGACCTACTCTGATATAATGTATTTTCGCAGTGTCCAATTTTCGCAGTTTTAAGAAAACATATCATTTCGTGTACTGACAAATATGAATACCGTTTTCAGAGTAAGTTTGTATTTCTTACGTTGACATGTAAATTTGTGAGTGAGGGTGTCCACAAATTAAAAACAATGCAAATTGAAACACCACGACAATTTAAAATGCTACAACAGTATTGCGTTTACATTATTAGCTATGTTTCAAGTTCATCACATATTTAAATACATACTCGCATCCCAAAAAATTACCCAACAAGCAGTAAAACGTTATACATAAAATGATTCTATGCTTTTATTCGGGTTTACATTAGTTATGATCAAAACTGTGTTAAAGGAACACGAAACTATGAGACGTCAAATATATCCAGGGCAATCCCGGAAACAGAGACATCAACCTTATCAACAATACTAAAATTTATTTTATAAATGTGATTTGTCACAATTATGTTTTTATTAGGGTTAACATAATTTTGCTCTTGCTCTCCCCATAAATTTTTATTTTCATTATTGTGTTGCACATAAAAATTGTTACATGAACCAGATCTGTAGATATTGTAAACTCGTATCTTACCATCTCCGGTTTGATTGGAGATGATCATTCAGTATATCACTATAAAATCTTTAATATACATGCATAACGTAGAACTGCGAGTTGAGTCACATTTACCCAACGATAGGATTTTCAAGAGTAGGTCTAAATAAAAAACAAACACGCTAATCCAAGTCTCTTGACAGCAAAACCTGAAACAACTCTGTCAGCCACAATAAGACCATTAACCACGCCTACCACTATGCCAACCACGCCCTCTACCACACCAACCACAGCACCAACTACCCCGTCTAAAGCGTCAAAGGCAACTACAACGACGCCTACAACAACCACAACACCAACGACCACGCCCACCACAACACCGACAACAACAACCAGAAAACCAGGTATATATTTATAAACTTTAGTGCTTGTTGATTGCTATCTTGTTGTTTGCAATTTTACACTATAAATGCAGACGCTCATAAATTTTATTTTAAAGTTTTTGGTTATCTTTGAATTACAATGCAAACTTAATGGACATTTCAAAAAGCGCTAGCGGATATAAGGCGCCAGACTTACATAAGGTTATAACATTCAAAATAATACATGAAATAGTTACTACACAGCGATTTCTATAACATTAATAGCAGGAGGTAGATTGACAAAACCAACAAGGAAGGGAGTCACGTAATTTTTTCAAAATAGCAGGTATAACAAGACGAATTTTTTTTTGTCCCGTTGAAAACGGTCTCCTACAAGTCTCAGACGGTAGATTTTGAAAAAAAAGTTTTTTCTGTTTTAGAACTGCAGGTTAGTTGATAAATATGCCGATATTTATTTGTTGGAAGAGTAGAATATGCCAACCGGAGGCGGCGAATCTCTATTTTGGTATAGAGGCAGGTTCTGTCGTCCCATGGACCCATATCATCAATAAAAAGGTCCGTTGACGACAGAAATAATCCGGCTTAGAATGAAACATGTCAAGTTTTTAATAGCAGGCTGCCTAATTAGTCTTTGAATCCGAATTGTTATTTCGACATTTCTCTAAAAACCTTATATTATCGTAGTGACCGTGTATCGATAACACCAATTCTCGTATTTCAGCTGTATGTGCAAAATGTTCTGGACCGACATTTATATGTGAACAAAGATACCACAGTGAAGAGTGTCCAGGTGTTGAATACCAATACTGTACAAACCATATGGTGAATCATAGAGATGGAACGAGGACAGTGGATAGGCAGTAAGATACAGTCAAACCTGTCTATAAAGGCCACTCAAGACCTTTATGGGCAGGTGGACCATATATACATTTTCAAATTACATGAATAAAAAAAAGCTATTGGGATATATTTTTATATACATTTTCAAATTACATGAATAAATTTAAAGAGCTAATGGGATATATTTTTACTGGCCTTTAAAAGCAAAGAGTCCTTATATAGAGGTGTCCTTTAAGGCAGGTCTCACTGTAAATGACTTCATAGTGAATGTAATAAAAAGCCCATACAGTCCGTATCTAAATCCTAATCCAAAATGAAAGTAAAAAGTTTGAAAAGTGACATTAAGTTAAGCACATGAATTTTCATGTATTGCTTCATAGTGATTATAATCAAAAACAAACATACCGATCCGTGTCCAAATCATTATCCACAAGCAAAGAGAAACATTGAAAGCTGACAATGGAATTAAACGACCGATCTGGTAAGCGCCTCCTGCTTAGCTAGCTACCCCGACGGTGAAAAACGACAGGGATCAGTCCGATGTTAAGTTTTATTTTTTTCTGGTTCTGTTTTATCAAACATTTCTCTTGAGTTTCTCAAATTAACATTATATTCGAACTAGTTACTGTGGTGGCCTTATCTACAAGACGGCAGTGTACAAATCCAGGGTCTCTCATCGCTGTGTGTTCGAGTCCCGTTCAGACCATATTATATGTATTGGAAGGTGAATTTTCCTTGTCGTTGGCTTTTACTGGTTCAACCGGTGTCAGTATAATGTGACTCGGGGAGTGGTACGCTTGTCTGCGGCGTACTGACTCGGTGAGCTAGCACCTTAAAGTCACACTGAATACACGCTGGAAAATTGCTGATGCGACGTTAAGTATCATTCAACAGCAACAACAATTACTGTTTCAGGTGCGCCACAAAAGATGAATGTGAGAGAGAATGGTGGCAGAATACATCAGATAGGAGTGAATGTACACTTTACGACGTAAATACAGCTTACATGGCCAGTTTTAAATGTACATACTGCTGCCAAGGAACTATGTGTAATAGGGATTTAAAACCATCAAATTTGTATCAAGGAACAACAAAACCCGGGAAAAAATAAATTTAAAAACTTTGTATAATTTATATATGGGTTTCAGTCTTTTTTCTTGATGGAAAATGTACCAAGTGTTATCTATGAAGGATTTAATTTTGGATAAAGCCTAAAAAACGTTTTGCACTCTAAATATTTACGCGGAATCCTTATTATAAAATTTCATTAAATTAAAGTAAGTATTTATGAACAGATGTCGACTGTATTTATTTTATTTGTGTATTAATTCGTTTCTATGGCTGTTGCTTTGTGGCTCTTACAGAAATACAAATAAATGCAATGACGTCATTTCCTGTTAACATCTTGTATTCAGAAATAATCAACTGGTTTACATGATTTAAACTCATAAGTTCACAATCAGCTTGAAACATTTAAATTACGAAATATCCTATCTCAAGATTGTTTTTCTTTATATTTACAATTACATTGATCCAGATTCAGTTGATTGCTATTCTTGTAAGTTTAAATTTCAAATCCTCGCTTTTTTCAATAGATGGCAAATTTTGTAGCGTCACTAGTTGCAACAGCAGTCAGTGACTTCGTTACCACGTAACAATCAGCGCTATGAGTTTTCGTGACTTGATGTGTTGTTTATATCACCATACTTGGTGTTAGTACATAGACATTGCAAATATAGTTAAGAAATAATCAACATCTACCCGGGGTATATCGAAAGCCAGCCACCGTGATTCTCACGCATGCGAACTTCGTCCTGTGTATTATTTGACGATATATCACGAGTATATGTTGATTGTGTCAATTCTAATATGACTTAAATAAAGGGGATGGAAATAAACATGTTCTACCATGAGGTTATGGAGAGGCTGAGAATGGTGCAAATTTAAATTTGCGAAATTAAGGAAAGCGCGGGTCGTGTTAGAATTAAGATTTAAATACAGAGGTGATGAGTAAAAAACACTGTAATCTTTATCAAACACCTCAGTCCATGTTTTTAAAAGTCACTGTCCCAAAAGCAAAGCACAAACTTTGAAGACAGAAAATTAAGTTGAACATATCAACTTACACCAATTAAGTGAGACAGGGTGCTCTGGACGAGTAAGCTTCTCTTGTGTAGCTAACTACACGCGGCAACTTTATAAATAGCTAAAGGCCACCAAGACATGGAATTAGATCACAGGGGACAACTGATAACCGCAACTGCAGTTACGGACATCTCAAGACGGCAGTAGTAAATTCAGGTGATTTTGACTTTCCTTCAATTCCCTTTCTTTGTCTGCTACACTGTTAATTGCCTCCTCGATGATAGTCATAAGAGAACGGGCTTCACAAATATTAAGAGTACTATGCTTTTAAAAATTTCAACGAAATGTCCGTAACTAAAAGCAATAAATACCATGGCATAAAGATGGCAGCAATCGAAGGAAAGTCTTAACTGAATCGACTTTCGCCATCTTGAGATCTCTATAACTGCAGTTACGCTCACCACCTATGACTATGGGACTTCCTGTTATATATATTCAGAATAATTTTGGATCCAAAGATATCACACTTGTGAGCAATATTGCGATGACGATGATTAACTTCTTTGAAAGTACTGACAAGTCAAGGGGTCATGGAACATCTCCGAGTTAAGAATCCACCTGCAAGTAGCCCGCGTCACTGCACTAATTTAACGCAGCGGGAACAAGCCCTATCCCAATGTCGAACTGTGAACAAATACACAACATGCAGGAGAATCTGGTATAGTAACGGAAAGCCGACAACAGAAAACCCGAAGTCATCAGGTTTGTCATACAGCTCTTTCCATAAAGAAACGTCAACCGCAAATTTCCATAAAGAAACGTCGTGCACCTTATAATAACAATAACAGGGAGCACCCGATCTCACTTTCCCGGTGGATGTTCATGTGTTAAACTTAATATGCCAGTTTCAACATTTTTACTTTGCGTTGGGATTATGGTTTGGACAAGGGTTAGTATGTATTTTTTTTATTGATGGTAGATATGGCAAAAAATTGTTAGAATGTAGTGGTCGGGATACCTCATTGGTTACAAGCTGCCGACGCCTAATGCGATTTTAGCGCCATGTCACGGATACCGGCCAATCCGCACAGCTTCAACAAAGACCATGTTCTGGGATTTGATTCCCTGTGGTTCGAGGGTAGAGTATTTTAAATAGAAAAAATGATCAAAACCTGAAATAATATTTAAAAATGAATCGCACAGTATCGTGCTAAATCTGAAATATAAATATTGTGATATCATTCTTTGGCGGTAAAATTCGTAATTGTATAACCCGTGATTATCTTTTTGTAATGATCAACACACCGTGTATTTCCTTCTAGTATGTATGCACTGGGTTCTAACGCGTGCATTTTATCTTGGAACAATATTAAAACCATTATATATTCCAGTTTGGCAAGAGGCTATTCAACCCTTAAGTAACTTTTGGCTTTGGTATTTTAAAGTCAATACTTTAGAGCAAAGGAACTGTAATTTGCCCGCAGAATATGGTCTTGTTGGATAATCTTCTTGATTAAATATAATTTCCAGATTCAGTTATAAATGTTTTCTAAGCTGTAAGTCTAGATTAAATAACTTTTGGGCACGTTATCTGATAAAATTTACACCCATGCGCAATACGCTGTATACAATCGGGGGAATTGCACATGGCGGTAAAAACTTTCAACTTTCCACTTACCATCATACAGTGGAACAGACTTCGAGACAATGATGTCTCACTGTCAGACTTGGATTAGTTCAGGCAGGCAGTAGGAAATTACATCACCTCAGGTCCTAAACATTAAAAATTTCTTTTATCTTTTATTTCTACTATTACTTCAATCATACTTGAACTAATTTTTAACCCACCATCTTTTTCCAACTTTAGAAATTTTCACACAATATTCTTTACCTCTTTTACCTTTAAACTAGCAGTGCACCCAACTCACAGACTCGGAGTACTCTGTAAGGAGGGAGAGTTGTAACGAGAGAGATAAAAAAGAAAAGCTGAAAGGTGAGTCAACATTGGCTGGATTTTCAGATAGAGAATGAAAATAAAAATGGCGGCCCCCCACTATTGGGAGACACCAGTAGCTTCAGCCGTGACGTAATTAAAAACTGTGTTTGGTTTCTGTAATTGGCGATCCTGCCATTTTTCGAGCACCAAAGTCTGATCGTAATTCGAATGATATTGTTAACAAAATAAATAAATAAATAAATAAACAAATAAATTAATGAATTAATTAATTCATTCATTTATAATTAATATCTAAATAATAGATAAATTATAATTCTCTTACCCGAATTATCTGAACTTATATATGAAAGTCAGGAACGAAACTACTGGTCTCTAAATCAAAATCAGTAGGTTCAAACTAGCATTTTACAACATGACTTATAGTTTTATTACCCGAATACCTGGTATATAAAACTCAGGAACGAAACCACTGGTTTTTTTTCATGCAAACTCTTAGTTATACAGTAATCACTTTCATTCGACAATTCACATTATATGTGTATAATGCACTCTACTTGAATAAAGGTGATTTTGGCGCCCTTAAACGAAACTGAATTATGGGAATTTCTCATTCTCGGTCATTACTTTAATTATGTATTCATAATGTGAATTATCGAATAAAAGTGATAACGACGTTTTATTATTACACGCCGCAATCACTTTTATTCGATAATTAAACGTTCCCATGCAGTAAACCACGTTTATAACGAAGTCCTGGGGACTCTATTTTTAACTTTGTTATAAAACGACTTCTTTATATGTAAAGTTATATGGAGAACCGGTCGGGTGTAATATGACTTCGTACTATTCATGAATTCGTTGTAAGGGTGTTCGTTATATTGTTATATATAGACTTATATAAAGGAGCAGTCAGGACCGATATTTGACTTCGTACTATTCATATATTCGTTGTAAGCGTGTTCTTTAAATTCATGTTGAACCTTTTATTTTCTTCAAAAGTGGTTACGGCGTTCAAAATAGAGATTTAAAAATGATTTACTGTATTTATTTATCATGTTTATTATTTTATTTATATCACGCCTATAATAATCTTGTCTCCTGCTGCTGTTGATTGTACTTGAAGGCCCTCAAAAAGTTTTATGGCCGTCATCACAGTATTGTTAATAAGTTTGACGTCTCTGTGGCCAGGAATGCCATGGATATATTTGGTGTCTCACAGTTCCGTTTTCCATTTACACAATTTTGATTACACATGTGGCGGGTGTAGCTAGCTAAACAGGAGGTGCTTACCCTTCCGGAGCACCAGGCCTCACTTCCCTGGTGGAAGTTCACGTGTCTAACCTAACTTGTCAGTTCCAAAGTGTTTACTTTGCTTCTGGATTGTGATTCTGACATGGCTTACTAAGGTTTTTTTGGTTTAATTATGATAGATAACATGAATATATTAAATTTCCTTGAAAGGTTTTATACTATACAGATTACATGGACATCTTGAATAAAACTATTTTAGGTTAGTCAATCTATGAAAAATGGGGTCAATCCTCAAAGTAATTGCAACAGAAAATAGTTTTATGTTATTGTTTTCAGGAATGGTGTTTTGTTTTATACACGAAAAAAGGTCTACCAATTTCTATGCAGTGGAATTCTGGGTTTTTGCCATACAAAAATACAAATAGCATTTTCTATAGAAAAGAGATATAACTCTGTATTGTGATCCTAAATTTTACACATTTTTTTTCAAAAACTTCAAGTTTTCTCCACTACTGTGTGAAGAACAACCTAGAAATCATATGAAAATTTATAAATAGACTAAAAATAAATTATTAAAGACAACTTAGAGTGTAAAATGTAAATAGAATGTAAAAAAGTTATTTTACTGAAAGACTATGCCAAACGCTGAATAAGGGTATGTTGAAAAGAAAAAAAGATTTTTCAACCTCAAATATGTTTTGTTATGCAAAAAATGATAAAATAAGTTTATCTCGGGTTAAAAACATAACTTTTCAATACTTCTACTTCATTACTCTATGTATTCTTCCATTAATTTCTCATTACTACAAACATTACATTGTGACAGACTAAAAATAAAAAAATAACTAATGAAAATCGGCTGATGATTTAACTTTAAATGAGCTCAGAAATGTTAAATGTATATATGAAAACAATTATGATTGATTAATTCCAGGGTCTTTGCTTTAAATTTTGTTCAAATAGCAAAAACATATATGATAATAGGACTAAAACGCCACCTGTTTTATAAGAGTTATCTCCCTTGTCTATAGAAATCCCCATAAGAAATCAAAACTCCTCAAAAACTGTTTTCTCCTTATCAGATTTTGGTAGACTTTTTACTATAATCATTTCATGTATTAGAGAGCAATTAGTAACAAAATATATTTTGTTGCAATTAGTTTGAGGGTAAAACTGTTTATTGACTAGACTATTTCGATTTGTAACATCCATTATCTAAAATTATTTAAATGATTTACATACATATTGCATATTTTAGTCTAGAATTTAAATATCTCGGCATATATCGTGTCTTGTCGTGCATGTGCCTATTGTTTTCATTCGATCATTGACTTTATGAATTTAATTTGAAGTTGAAAATGAAAATTAATATATAATAATATTATAATTAATAATATATTAATGTTTTTTAATTTTAATTATTGTAATATGTTAGTTTACAATGCCGCTGGACTTGCAACCGTTTGGGTGTAATTAAGATGTCATTGTGATTGTCGAAATCAATAGAATCCATCACAACTTGTAATATGTGTGTAATATTTTCTGCAGCAGTACCTATGTCAGTTAACACTCCAACCTCCAACTGGTGACTCCATCACTACTTTTCCTTACAGATTCTCCTTGCAAAAGTATTATAAAAACATCTGTATCATCTGATATATTACTGAGATCCCTTCATTTGGCCCTTCCGAAACCTCTACCATCTGTTGAACAATACTATTGCCAGTCTCTTGAGTTGTTGTGATGTCATTTCTCACAATTTTCACATTGTTATCAGAACCTGAGAACAAACAACAGTTAATTGTACTTACTTGTAAGGATCAAAATTAGTGCAATCAACTGTATTTCGTTCTCTGGCTCCGAGAACACATATTTGAAAAGGAAGTGGCATACTGTTTGACATCTGGTGTACTCTAACACTACCTGCTCCACCAGCTGAACAAGTAAAACTCTCTATACCTATCAAACACTATGTTGTAGGCTGTCAGAGCTTTCTTTCTATATATTGTCTATTGACAAAATCATTAACAGTTGCATTGGAAGATCACTGAACAACATACAAGCCAGCAGATCCATCTACAGTCCCAAAGCAATAATTATGTCACCCTTAATATTTATAAGCAAAAGTAATGGCAAATAACACTTATAAAATAACTATTTATTCACTCAAAACTGTTTCATCATATATACTGCAGCCAAATTAACAAGTAGTGCTTAGTTTCATAGCCTTTAGCCTTTGCAAATGCCTGATTTCTATTTGAAATAATATAAATCGACTCCTTACCATAGTCAATGGGTATATTGTACTACAATTAAATAATTAATTTGTACATCTCCTGCTTCTGTGTTGGCATAGAATATCTGATTTTCATGTAATTCCATATGTTTTTTATCGGATTTAGGTCGGGCTGTTCGCGGCAAAACTTACAACATTTATCCTTATTGCTGAAGATTGTTTTGTGTGGACATTGAGTTATGTCTTGGGGCTGTGTATAATGTCAAGAATCCTGCTAGTGTTCAGGTTCGGGGCATAACAGGAGTAAAAAAATGTAGGTCTTTTGAAACAATTGGAGAAGCAATTGGCAGTGCCAAGTATCAAAGAAAAATAATAAACAACTTAAAAGTTGGTAGTGTTTATATGTGGTTTTTCAAAAGAAATTGTTTATCTTTCAGCAAGATCTTGTAACAAGACTCAATGTCCACACAAACTTTCTTCAGCAGCAATGAATAACAGTGTTGGCCAGTCAACAGTCCCTACTTTAATCCGATAGAAAACAGATAGAAAACATATAGAATTATATAATAAATAAAAATCCAGAGCTTCTGTGTTAACAAAGAAGCAGGAGATGTACCAAATAGTTAATCAATTGTGGTAAAATATCCCTAAAGATTAAGTTAAGGCGTCGATCCAAAGCATATCAAACAGAATTTAGGCATTTATAAAGGGTAAATGCGATGTAACTCAAAACGTCTTGTCAATTTGGCTGCGGTATCTGTGATGAAACAGCTTTCAATGAATAATAGTTATTTTTTTATAACTACGTTATTTACCATTACTTTTGCTCATATTACGTGTGACATACTTTTGCCCTGGGTTTCTATAATAAATGTTTAACATCCTTTGTTGTCTGTCTGTCATTTTGGAGTTGTTGCTTAAAAACTGATTTAGCTTTGGCAATTTTCATCTCTCTGTTCTCTGTAAACAGATGTGGGAACTGGTGCAAGTTCATAAGAAAAAACCTCCTTGATGTCAATTTCTCACGACATTTGAATGCCAAACACTCTTGAATAAATTAGGTCAGTATCATACACCTTTGTGTCTTTAACTTTGAGAAACTTCTTAAATTCTGTCATTGTTTTCACACATCTTTCTATATTTTCCTCAAAATTGTCCGGCCAACCGCTTTCAAAATTTTGACCACTCCTGCGTTCCAAATTCAATTGTTCTATCAACGTTCACAACTAAAGAAGCAATTTTTCTTGTGCTATGTTTAGGATCTCATCTGGATGATCTTCTGCATTTAAGATGCTACTATATGACTATAAACTTGCTGTACAAAAATCCCTTCTCATATATAGTAACTTTCACCTTACCAAAAAAAGCGATAAATTCAAAAAGAGTTTTCCGTGAAAGCAAGATCCCCTGCCAAGATAAATCACTCAGTCAAAGGGTCATAACTTCTGTAAAAATCAATGAGCACAGCGGAACTAGATTGCAATATGCCCAACTTCACTTCCCACAGATTCCTATAAAGTTTGATGCCAAGCAGAAAATCTGATGGACGATTTAGGAGAACTGTTGCGAACAAAAAGAGGGACAAGTGAACGGAGGGACAAGTGGACGGACGGACGAACAGACAGACAACAGGATGGTCGGACGGATGAACGGGAGACATTACTATATCCCCTTCACCGATTTCTCAGCGGGGGGTGATAACTTAAAATTGCCATGATACAATCAATTAGTTTTTCAAACAACTAATTCACAAATGCCCATTTTCTTGTTATGGCAGCCATCTTGGACGCCATCTTGAATATAATAAAATGCTCAAGGGTGACAGGGTGGCATCAACTGAATTCTAAAACTGGACTATATAATCTTTATATATATGCAGAGAAAAAAACTATAGACCAATATTTTAGGTTCAGCTCACCCTCTGCCGGACTATATCGTAAAACTGCAAACAAACTAATCCATGTCCCAATAACAATCCATAAGCAAAGTAAAAACTTTGGAAGTGACAAGTTAGGTTGAACACGTGAACTTTTACCAGGGAAGTGACACCGGTTGCTCCGAAAGGGTAAGCATTTCCTGTTTAGCTAGCTACAGCAGCCAGATGTGTAATCAAAATTGAGTGAAAGAAATGTGAAATTAAGGGACGTCAAATATACCCCGGGCATTTCTGGACACAGAGACAGCAAAATTATCAACAATACTGTGATAACGACCATAAAATTTTTGTTATGATAAGCCTATGCTTACAATATCACTGGGTCAACAATTCATTTGTAAACAGCTTGCTTCGTTTTTACCCGTGGTGGTAACAAGCTCTACCAAAACGTATCAATTCGAAATCAAATAGACAATAAGCAAGAGAAAAAGGTACAAACCGAGGGAACTAGAGCGCCGATTTTCTCTTATTTAAGCTGAGTGTCTATGTAATCCTCGTGACAGAACATTTTATAGCAACGAGAATGTTACTAATGGCATTTACCTTGACTATATTTTAAAGACATTGTTTTATTTTGAAACAGCAAAACTTGAAATAACTCTGTCAACCACAATAAGACAATGACCACGCCTACAACTATGCCCTCTACCATACCAACCACAGCACCTACCACAGCACCAACTACCCCATCTACAACGTCAACGCCAACCACAACACCAGCCACCACATCTACAATAACGACCACAACACCCACAACACCAACGACCATGGCACCCTCTACATCGCCTACCACAATACCAACAACCACACCTACAACAACGCCAACGACTACGCCCACAACAACGACCACGCCTACCACGGCACCTACAACAACCACAACACCAACGACCACGCCCACCACAACACCAACAACAACCAGATGCATATATTTTTAAAACTGTAGGGCATATTGATTGCTATCTTTCATTTTGCAATATTGCATTATGAATAAAGACGCCCATGAATTTTATTTAGAAGTTTTTGGTTATCTTTTAGTTTCACATGTTTTACTTTGTGACTGTGATTTAGATATGAATTGGTATTTTATGTTTGATTACATCTGTATCACATTTCAATGTTAATGTCATCCTGTCGATTAATTTTAATTCAAGTGAAATCTAAGTTACCCCACGCATACCAAATGATAGACACTTCACGTCTAGTTCACCACGTGTGATATGAAAATTTATAACGAAGTTCACCATATCACGGTTGACACTGTTGTCGTGGTCTTTAATGGTATTTAAAGGTTCTTTGCTTGATATGTTATTACACAGCGATTTCCGTAAGATTTACAGCAGAAGGTAGATTGACAAAACCAATAGGCAAGAGTCGCCCGATTTTTCAAAATGGCAGGCATAACCCAGACAGCATAACTACGTTGGGCCAACGTTGGTAGATGGTTGTACCGTTGGCTGAACGTTGGTGTTGGATTTACGACGTTGGCCGAACGTTGTATCAACGTCGTAATTCCAACATTGGATTTACAATGTTGTCCCAACGTTGGGCCAACGTTGTAATATTACGACGTTGGCCGAACGTTGTATCAACGTCGTAATTCCAACATTGGATTTACAATGTTGTCCCAACGTTGGGCCAACGTTGTAATAACAACGTTAGATTTACAACGTTGTCCCAATGTTGGGTCAACATTGTAAATCAAAGGCCAAAACCATCAAGGTGCAAAGTGCAAGGGTCTTATTTTATGTTAGTTTACCAACACTGGGTCAATAATGGGCAAACGTTATCAAAATGCAACGCATGATGTCAACAATTTTTATTGTGTACCAACATTGGGGGCCAACATGTAATTGCAACACAGAAGTCATAAATTATAAGATGCAAAGTATGAAATCCTTATTTTATGTCAGTTTACCAACTTTTGGCCAATTTTGGCCCACTATTGTCAAGATAAAAATGCATGCTGTCTACATTTTATGTTGGTTTTCCAATGTTGGGACAACGTTGGGCCAACGTTGTCAAAACACAATTAGGCCATCACTTTTGGTTGGTTTACTTATATTGGCCCAATATTGACCCAACATCGTTTTAAGATTTTACTTTGAAAGCTCACCAAACATTCCTTATGTTAGTTTTTTTTTTTTGTTTTACTGGCCCAGTATTGGTACATCATAGTGACATTATATATATACTAGCTGGTCATTCCAAACATTTCCTATAATATTCTAAAACAGGTGTGACATACTTAACATCAAACATAATTGATTCTAAAATGCACTTAAGGACCCTTCATCAAGATTTTGCACAGGCACTCTTAATTATCAAATTTAAACAGACTGATGTACCTTTCAAATGGTTCCACACGTCCAGCGTATTTGTACTAGTTTTCTTGAAGCTTTTTTCAATCTTGCATGCAGTTTCTTATCAGGAGATGTTCAGAAAAGCTTTCAAGACATGTATGTCTTGCTTCGTGTAAGGGTGATGATTTTGCGCGTCTTAAATCAGCTCATCATACTTAGAGCTGGTATTGTTTTTTTTTAATTTAACCCACCACTGGACGTTTGTTCAGTGTGTCATGTGTAAGATTTTAAATATCTTTTTCTAAAAAAAAATCAAAATTTTAACACATGACTAGTGTAGATCTAAAGCCGTAAGCATTGTCTCCATTTGTTTAATATTCGTGTATTGTTAGATTTAATTCTGTTCATTGGTATTAATTGAGTGCCACATGTTTAGGTTTCCTGTTATCTCTATCAGTATCTGTTTTGGATGGAAACGCTCAGTTGGTAGAGCGTTCGCTCCATAGTTGGGAGGTCGTGGGTTTGGACCCCGGCCGGGTAAATCTAAGGTTTGAAAATAGGTAGTGACTGTTCCTTCGCTAAACGCTCAGCAATAAGAATTGAAAGTCACGGGTTTTTCGAATGAGACCTCAAAATCAAGGTCCCGTGTCACGGTAGGCGTGGCACGATAAAGAACCCTTACTGCACACGCCATAAGCGCACTGCACAGGAATAAATTTCTGTACCTTCACCTAGAATTGCTGACGTCTCGATATAAGTAAAATATTCTTGATTTAGACGTAAAACCCATACAACTCAACTCAACATTCAGGATTCAAACTGAAAGAGATTGACTAGTTGAATATCTCCAGTCAAACGTCAGGTGATGACCATTTGATTTAATTCGCTTAATGTAGTAGATCAGTTCAGAATATCATTTTATAAATCCTTACTTTCTTTGTACTACATAGAGCTGTTCATGTGTTTCCTACCTTCTTTCTTTTTTTATAATTTTTGTGTACTATAATTTTGGTCCTTCCACTTTTAAATTTGCTGCTACGGGCCTGATTGTAGTGTAAAAGTGTTTAACGTGCTACAGTTTACAGACCTGTCGAAAGTTTAACACTAAGCTAACAAATAAGTGCCGAATCGGCAACTCATTTCGGCCAGTCGTTAGCTATTTGTCGACAGCAGCTGTAATCTTTTCGGTGACTAGCGTAGCTATCAATACCTCAACAACTCGTCAGCCGAACTTCCGACTCCTTATCGTTAGCCCAGTGTTAAACTTTCGTCAGGTCCGTACTGTAAATCCACGAAAACCCAATATTATTCTATAAAAACGTTATTGTTTATCATATAACTTGACACAAGCCCACTGACATGTACCTCTGGGTACCGATACGGTGCATTTGTAGCTCAGTCGGTAAAGTGCTCGCTCCGTATATGTGGAAGGTCCTGGGTTCAAACCCCGGCCTGGTCTGACGAAGACTTCAAAATAGGTAGTTACAGTTATTTCGCTAAGCACTCGGCATTTATACATGAAAATCACGGAGTCCTTCAGAAGAGACCTTAAATATCGATGTCCTGTGTCACGGCAGGCGTGGCATGTGGAAGAACCATCCATGCACGTTGCCCTAATTAATAAGCGCACTGCAAAGGTAAACATTTCAGTTACTTCACTTACAGCTGGTGACATATCGATATAAGTAAAATATTCTTTACTGGGACGTAATCAATCAATCAATCAATCAATCAATCAATCAATCAATCAATCAATCAATCAATCAATCAATCGATCGATCTACATGTACTTCTGGACCCGGTTTCAAATTATTTCCTAACTAAGGTTTTTATTACTGTCATGTGCTACTTTTAAATATTTAGGAAATAATAAATTCAAAAGTAGTACATGACATTTGCTACGTTTGAATGTATTATTTCATAAAAAATCAAAAGTAGCACATGCCATTACCTTAAATCTGGCAAATTTAAAAACCTGAATAATTTTGTTACTTTTCAAGATATTTGATAAGTTAGGGTGTCATTTTGAAGACGAGTTATTTACTATTCCCTTAGCTTCTTATACGAATTGTGTCAAAACGTTTTATTCATAATACTATAAAATTTTGTCAAAATTTTCTTGATTTAAGTTAAGGAAAAATCTTATCTTGTGAAACTGAGGTCTGGACCTCTATCACCTAGAATTCGTATCACATGGCATGGTTTTAACATTTCATACTTACAACAAAAAGTAATACTTACTATAACTATTTTATGAAAAACTATTATTCAAAATACTATTATATTATTACATACGAGTATATATACTAGCTGGTCATTCAAAACATTTCCTATAATAGTGTAAAACAGGCGTGACGTATTTAACATCAAACATGACGTCATACTCATTTACAGCATCTAAGAAGCAACCACGTGGTATAAGGGAATTGGTTGACATTAGCAACAGCAATCCCACAAATCCTACTATATGCGATATCCAAGATCCGGTTATTAAATATTTTTCAAATATCAAAAAATTCTGAATTAAGACAATTCCTAGCCAAAATAACACCGGTAAAAAACTACAGAAAATATAAAATGTATATTTGACGATTAGTTTCAGGATGGTTGATTTTTCGTCCGCCATTTTCATGACTCTCCTAAACTCGTACTGTCCTATTACTGGAACTGCAAACAAACCAAAGAAAATCAACAAAGATACACTTATGGCTGTCACTGCATCTTGTGGCAAGATATGCAACTCCAATAAAAGCCAGGCTCCTTTCCAAAAACACACAACAAAGGAATTGATGATCAAAATGGTAAACAACGTATCCAGGATAAAACGAACCGATTTTTCAGGCTACAAAAGAAAACAAAATACATGTAGTTTTAAAATATTTATTAAGTGAAATTCCAATCCTTTAAAAAATGAAAAACTTCGAAACTGACAAATCAGGTTAAACAAGTGCACTTTATCAGGGAAGTGAGGCCGGGTCCCGCCCTGATAACGCTTTGCTATTGAAATAACATCAAATATAACAAACAAATCACCCGAATCAATAAAATATATTATATTGCAATTGGTTATGACTTACCTTACAAAATCGAGTTTGAATGGCAAAGTGATACTCTTCATTAATATCGGTGGCTGTACCGAGTGGTGGAATAACCACTGACCGGAATGTCCTGAGTATACAAAGCGAGACAACTCCTACAACTAAAGATATTGTGTCTGATATAACTGAAGTGCCAGTATAATACATAAGTAAATATGCTGATCCCCTCCATTGGTTCACAGCTGCGAATGCCAGTATATAGCTATATGTTCTGGAAAATATGAAAAATTTTAAAAATTGATTTTTCTTAAACGATAATGCAAAATGTTTTAAATTTTCCTGAAACAATGTCGCTGGAATAAAGATGCCATTTCCAATAAGGAATGAAATCCAGGACGACAGTTCTTCATTGTTTGGTAGGAGATATATGTCCATTAATAACCATGTCCCTCCCCAGTAACATCCAACAAGAACAGATATCACAAACGTAACAACCAGCACATCAATCACTGCCAGGATCGCTTCTTTGTTTGTTGATTTAGTAAACTTCTCATACACGTGGTCCCGAGACATTTTTTTAAAGTTTCCTTTATAGTAAATTTTCACGACACAAATTTCATTTTTGTTATTTTCACGACACAAATTTCATTTTGTGTAACCAAGAACTCAGCACATTTGCATAGAAAATATTTATAATACAACAAGGTCCCTCTATTTGTCGAGACGATGTCCAAACTGTTTATATAACGGCTCTCTTTTGACTAAGACGGCGTTTAAGTATATTCCTTTTTTGTAAATCCTCCGGAAAACACGTTAATATCGGTTAAGACGATGCCCAATACAATACTTGTATGTTTCCTCTACTGACCAAGACGGCATTCATGTATACGTAAATCCACAAAAATATCCTGGTATAACACGTTCTGTGCAAGTCATATTGGTCAAGAAATTCTACAGCTCAGCGGTTTAACGCGCCTATGATCCATGTCACACTGGCCAAACGGTTAAACACCTTGCTACACAACTACAACATATTTAGCAGATAAGGGTCAATGATTAATAATACTACGCTGATAGTGTTACCTAACAGTGGTCAGTGGTCAAACATGACCTATATATCCACGCAAACATGGCCTATATATCCACCTATATATCCACGCAAACATGGCCTATATATCCACGTATATCCTCGCAAACAATTCAAATACAATGTACTAGTAATTAACTGGATTTACTGGACTTGTATAATAAAAAATCCATGTTTACTTCTGAGAATGGCGACAAAAAAGTGCTTCCAATTAAACCTTTTAAAGTTTTAAATTTCGATTAAAAACAGACGGAATCAAAACATTTTTAACGATTCCGTGAGGAATATTATTCTTATCTAGGTAACTTGACTGATGTCGACACCCAAATTAAAAAATCCATGCTGTACATTTGAGAATGGAGGAAGGACGTTCATTTCCACAGTCCACTAACATTTTAATTTTGACTAAAAATCTAAAAAAAAAAAATATGGACGGAATGAAACCATTTTTAACATTACTGTGAATAATAATTTTTTCCAGATATTTTGCATATATAATGGGTGGGTGTGGTTTACAAAAGGGGTCATAACAAAGAGGATTCTCTGTCCTATCTATGGTTAATATGTTAATTTTCGTACAGAAGTCGAGGTTATTCATATGTAAGATGTCATGCTGCTTGGTATATTTTGTATACCTGTCTATTGACCTAATTCACCTTACTTACCTTGACAAAATTTCAGTATTTTTTTGCAAAACAGTGATATTCTTTGGCGGGAAAGTATTAAATTGAAGCCCAATTGAGGAATGAAAGGTGTCAAATATACAAATTACCGAGGCGGCAAAAAATTGGAATCAAAGTACTGAAGCACTGATATTAAAGATTGAAAGAGGGGGCAGTCAAGATTATTTAACTTATATGGACACTGCACTAGCTAGACTATAGACAGAGACATAAAAACCCTTATAATTAAAGTGTCAGAAATTATGACCTTTTCAGTGTCCTCAGAGCAATGTGCAGAGAGCTGGTTCTATAATGTGTCATGCCTACCGTGACACAGGACACAAGGTTTTAAGGTCTTTTCCGAAGGACTCACAGTGACTTTCATTCCAAAATGCCGAGTGCATGGTGAACAATCACTACCTATTTTCAAGTTTTGGTCACACCCAGACCGCGGTTTGAAGCCCGACCTCCCACATACGATGAATAACACGAATTGCCATCAATCGATATATAACGAGAATAAACTGTAAGACCCAGTTATACTTTTGCTAATTTTGAAGAAAGGGGGTTTGAAATGATATCTCATTCGGATTTTTTTCTGAGAAAATTATCTTGCCCGCGCATGAGCTGTAATCATCAAATATAATCAGATGCCTTCCATGTCAGCAAAACCACAATCCTAAAAGCAAAGATAAAACAGATTAAGGTAACCAGTGAACTTCCAGGCACCAGATAAGTGAGACTGGGTGCTCGGGAAGGGTTAGCCACAGCGGTAAATGTTTATACTGGGACATGGCCGCCCCCTAAAGGGTCAAGACACATTAAAGACGATCGCTAGTAGCCTCACTAGATACACACACACACACACACACACACACACACACACCACACACTATTAAATACTAGTTTATTGCATTCATTTTTGAGGCACCGTTCTGGTATTTATTCACTATTTATGCATATCTATAATTCGATATATGCATATCCAAAAATATTTATTGATATCCAAAATATAAATTAGGGATATGCATAAATAGTGAATAAATACCAAAACGGTGCCTCATATTTGTTTGATTTAAATGCAAAATAATAATATCCGCGATATACATGTACAGTGCAGACCTGTCGAAAGTTTAACAATGTGCAAAGGAAATAGAGGCAAAGATTAAAGTTCGGCTGCCAAGTGGCTGAGATATACATAGCGAATAACCGAAAACCTGATATCTACTATCGGGAGTATAGCCAATGAGTAGCTGAGATAACCTGTCGATTTGACAATAATTCGTTTTTTTAGCCTTAAACTTTCGACAAGCCTGTACTGAATGTCATGATCATACAACAGGTGTGCCTGCTTGTATATCAAAATGTAACAAAATCAATAACGTTTAAGTGCATTGAATTGAATTGTCGTTATTGCAAATAGTCAGTTTATAACCTTATATTTACAACTATCCCCAACATTTATAATACATTCCTCTAATCATTATAACGCAAAATGGTTTAATAGGTTATATATATGATGATAAACGAAAAGAAGGGGGCAATAAAAGATCTTTTGCAGGGATGAAGATTAGCAGGGGCCCAGTAGCCAATGGCTATAAAGATCAGTCTGGGCCCCTTAATGTTTACACATTTTAGATATTTATTACTATTTCAACTTCTTTTCTGAAGTGAGCTGTCCCCTAACTCAAAGTAGTTAAGCTTCATCCCTGTTTCGTATGGAGAATTATCTATTAATAATAAATTACTGTATGGAGCATAATACTTAGTTAGTTGTAACTGATGCTCAATAAAATATCATTTTATATCATTTACAACTGTCATGGTTTCTCCTTAGAACTATGGTACGTATTAAAAAAATGTATGCTAAAGTATTAAATGACGTCATGGTGTTAATACGTCACAACCTGTTACGGGAAAATCAACGCAACCGAAACAGATACATTTTGAAAAGTACCTCTGATATTTCGTTCTATTATCAAGTTCAAAATCTAATCAGTATTTTTTTAATTTGTACATGAAATTTTGTTTTTGTTAAATTAGTATAAATAAGACTTATAGTGTGTGGAAGAACTATTTTCTGTTATCGTTTATCCATGTGAACGCTGTCATTTTTGCGACAGTGGTCGTCAAGGCAGAATAAATGGTTCAAAATACACACAAATTACATTTTTTCTAATGTATTTTGCATATATAATACTGTAACTGTAACTTCTTCTGAAATTAAGTGTCAGTATACAAAACCCCAAGAGGAAACAAGCACGGCTCGTGATCAACTCACTTTTTTCGTGAAATTTGGACCGGCCTTGGCATCGATACCGCACAAAATTGCATTTCTTAAATATAATTTGCTTAACTCTAATAAAGTTATTATCGCTCATGGAAAAAGAATAATTCATCAAGAATAAACATTATTGTTTCATGTTGATCCCGTCAATCAAGATTCATGAACATTTCAATGATACAAGATACAAATAGTTTGTTTAAGTTACATCATATATACAACAATAAAACACATATAAATACTAGTAATATATAATATGCGTGTATGTGCTGAAATAAAATAGGGACGGGTGTTAAAAAAGTATAACATTAATAAAATCATTTATGAAGATAAAAACGACGTCTATTTAAAATACTACTGCAGAATTTGGCTGATATTTTCATTAAAACCACAGAAAGCTTATCAGAATCACTCAACAAATTACAATTAACAATATATTGTGGTGAAACTGAACCATAATTATATGTCCCAGTTTCACAATTATTTTAAGACTTAGATTTTTCTTAACTTAAATTTGACAAATTTGAGACCCTAATCATAATTGCATGTGTAACTTTTGAATTTTTATGAAATAATATGCATTTTGTTAATATTTGAATTTAAGGTGTCATTATGAAGATCACTTCAAGCTTACTACAACTGCATTAGAAGTTTTAGAATTGCTAAATGTACGTAAAACTGGCCAGGTGTTATATACCACACATTTTATAGTTTTAACGTACATGTTTTACATATTAGGTTTTAGTCTACATTGTCGATTGTTTACAGTCGCGTCACGGTCGGGTGACTTAACTACAAATAATATTATAAACTTGACCGGTGAAATGACCAATACAAAATACACAATAATGCCATATAAATATAACAAAAGGTTAAAATGGCGCTAGAATGCCACGTTATGTTCACAGACAAAATGATTATTTATTAGTTATGGTGTAAGATTTCCAATGAGCCAGGTTCGTATGGGGAAGAAGAACAACTTGTTGCTTATACTTGTGTTAAGCATTTGTCTGACCGTCAGTTTATACTTTCTGTCTGCAGGTAAGTGAATTTGTATTCCAGTCTTTTCAACGTCGACCCCCCTCCCCTTAAAAAAAATGTCGGTCGATATTCACCAAAGGAATTCAGGGTGTCCAAAATCTATTCGAACCGTCCTAATTTTAACACGAGCATATTATATTATTACTAGCTTAGTTGGTAGAGTGGCCGCTTTCTATGTAGAAGGTCGTGGGTTCGAACCCCGATCTGACCAAGACTGATCTTACGCCAAGTACTCGGCATTTAGAAATGAAAGTCACGGAATCTTTCGGAATAGACCTTTAAACCGATGCGTGTTACGATAAAAAAACAAACTCCCTGCACATTTCCCTGCGCGCACTGCAAAGGTAAAACTCTGCCATTTCACCTATAGCTGATGACGTCAGGATATATGTGAAATATTCTTGACTGGGATTAAATCCTCATTCAATCAATAAATACCATGCCATCTCCGCGATCAGTTGTAAATGTGGCCTATTGCACCAATATGAAGTATGAGATGGAATAGTTTTAAAGTAACTGAGGATAGACCCCACTTAAACATGCACTTAAGTGAGTGACTCGCTAACTTTGGACACTACCCTCAAATCGAACACCCTTATTGCTACATTGTACTTCCTTCCAAATCGAACTTCGAAGATTGTCAGATCCTGTTGTAGAACATTTATCAATTCTTTCTGATTTCTCCGGACATTCCAGCTTCCTTTACCTTAGAAGAACTGACTGTCCCGATATAAGTGAAATACTTTTGACTGTGGAACACTATAACTACACTACTAGCACTACACTACTAGCATCAGATCTACAAGCCATTGGTTTCAATCTCATGACCGCCTATGCCCGTCAAATAATGCACACAAAGTAATTTCGCTTTCGACCTATGCATCTGTTTTATCGATAAATGCAGGTACAGGCAACAGCTTGGACCTGTTCAATTGGCCTTTAATTTAAATATTGTTTTGGACCAATACATTTATGTAAGAGGGACACAGGTGTTTATTTTGTCTACATAATGGAAAACATGTTGGCAAAAATTGTTAACTCGTAGCATTTTTATGTGCATAAAACCAAATTGACAAAAACTTATGTAAATTAGTAGCAAGTACCTTTATTGGTATAATTTGATACAATTTGCAAACATGTAAAATAATTCAATAATAAAAATTTTAAGGAATAATTTTATTCAGATTTTGAAAATGTGTTCCTCATTTGTTGAAACAGACTTTACCCTTACCTGTAATTAATACCTATTGTCTTTGCTAATCCTACAACGTACACCAATTCCCACTCAGCCAACATTTAAAATCTTACCTATAGGTACAAAATTTCAAAATGTTGGCTAAGTGGGAATGAACCTGTTGTTCATGTATTAATTACGAATCCTAACACAACACTACTCACGTCTTGGATGGATCATCAGATATAAAAAGACCAAGCAGTCAAGACGATGTTTTTGTCTATAGTGAAGTTTTGTAACTCATTTTACTGGTTTTTGTTGCAGATGAAACCGTACACTTGAAAACACCAGTAGACTCGGGCCCGCCATTACCCATATTGTACCTAATTACACCAACCTATTATCGTCTGTCTCAAATACCGGACCTGACACGATTGGCTAATACATTGTCACATGTCAAAAAGGCACACTGGATCGTCATTGAAGACGCTTACCACCAATCAAAGCGGGTTCTGGAGTTACTTAACCAATCATCAATATCATTCACCTACTTAACCAAAAGAGAAAGTAAAAAAGCGCGCGCATCAAATTTGAAAGGCGTTTCTCAAAGGAATGCTGGGATTGAATGGATACGTCAACATCATACTCCGACACTAGAAGGCGTCTTCTACTTTGCTGATGATGACAATACTTACAGTCTCGAGTTATTTGAAGAGGTATGTATGGTACTGCATGCGGTTGTGTCTTTAAGGCAGTGGGGGTCATAATTCAAGGGTTATGGTTCGAAACCCAAATGGGACGCTTGCAATGCTCCTGTGTACAAGTTATTGATTTTCACATTGTTTTTAAGTCATATCACCTGAAACATAATTTGGGCCTACAGCCTTGTAATCGTCCTACCAGTGGTAGTGGTTAAGTATTGTTTTACGAAGCTGTGCATAAATAAATAAAAAACAAACATACTTGTTTATGGTCAAATCATATTAAGTTAAATACATGAACGTGCATCAAGGAAATGAGGTCTGGTGCTTCGGAAGAGTAAGCACCTCCTGTTTAGCTAGCTATACTCGCCAAATTTTTAATGAAATATAATTAAACTGTATTAAATGTATCCACGGTAATTTTGGTTAATGATACACCATACTTATCAACAATATTGTGGCGACAGTTACGTTTACTCTTTAAGGGACTTTATAAAAATAAGCCTATGCTTGGGTAAGTGGAAAACGGAAGGCCGATAAATTACACTAAATAGATTGTTCTCATTCATAATCACGCAGACGACTTAAAACGAAGCCATTTGATTTCTTAAATGGCAGACAATTTATTTAAGTACCCGTTGTATTGGCTGTAGACTATTTCAAGCAGTGTCGAACAAGATGAACAAGGGAGTACGTCAATAAAACGGAACAGCTATGGACATTTCTTTTGTTTTACCATACTTGCTTTCTTCATGTTCATACAAACGAAAGCGCAGGTCATCACTATGTCATATACCATTTTTTGAATTTAATCTTAAAATACATAAAAAATGGTATATTTTTGAATGTATTTTATGATTAAATTAAAAAAATGGTATATGACAACTAGAATGGTTGCTAACACATTAAATCGCACATTGGCAAACACATTTTAAGGACGTTACATAATTTACAGTACAGACTTGTCGAAGATGTAACACTAAGCTTACCAATCAACAGATCAACTCACCCCCTCGTTAGGGTTTTCTCGACAGTTTATCGACAGCTGGTATCTATCTCTCGGTAACTTTTCGGATTACTATCTACTCATATATCGGCACCTTGATAGCCGAACTGCGACTCCTTTTTCGTTAGCTTAGTGTTAAATTTTCGACAGGTCTGTACTGTGTGTATGAAATTTGAATATTATTTATACTTACAACAGATGAGAAAAACCAGAAAGGTGTCCATCTGGCCGGTGGGTTTTGCTGGAGGAAGAGCTGTAGAAACACCCAAAGTAGAACAAGGAAAGGTAAATTGAAAGATTTTACGGGCTTTTAGTATTTGTATTTTAAAACGATGTCCCAGTTTCGCAATACATCCTTAACCAAGATTTCCCTTAACTTAAATTTCGCAAATTTTGACAATCTCTGTTTGAACAAAACTAAATGCAGATGCTATAAGCTTGAAGTGATCTTCAAAATGCTACCTTAAATTCCTAAATGTTTTTTACAATTCTCAAAACTATTATTATTTCAAATATGCACGATTTAAGTTAAGATTTTACTAAATCTGACAACTTTTGGTTTGCTTTGTTAATTAACTCACATTTATGTTATTTTTTTATGTTAAGCCAATGAAAATGTTTGTTTCTATTTTCCATCCAATTAGGTGGTAGGATTTTCAGCCTGGAGTCCAGACCGAGAGTTTGCCGTAGATATGGCAGGGTTTGCTTTAAATGTGAAAGTTTTGTTTGATAATCCTGACATGAAGTTTTCGTATAATACAGAGAACTCTTTCCAGGAAACCGAGTTTTTGCAGCAGTGTTGTACCCGTGATGATCTGGAACCACTGGCGGATGAATGTACTAAGGTAATTTGGTTTTACATGCCCCCGTAACGTTTGTGCGGAACTATTATTTCCATTTGTGATCGCATCGGTTGACGTTTTCCCACAGATAGAACGTCATTGTGGGAATTTGCGACATACAGGGGTTGTCCAAAAATTTCGCAAAAACGTTAAGGGTTTTGATTACGTGATACACCGGCGAGATCCATCCTATTGGAGTAATGGTGTTTTACGTCCAGGTAAAGGTTCTGTCGCTTACATCATGGTAAGTGTGGGGGCATGGAACTTCTAACTTCATTTAACCCACCAGTGTACCCCTTGTTTCCAACTGACGTTTGATCAGACCTGGGATTTTGTTTCTTCTAAGAAAGGAGAATGTTATATTTCTCGGAGTTTAATCAACATTTAGGGGGGGGGGGGGTCTGGGATTTGCGGTTCTATGTCAAATGTATCAGATGCTAAAATGATAATTGATTCTCCCAACTGTCTCTGTGGTAAAACTGAAACCACCAAACACTATATATTGGATTGCCCAAATTTTAATCGACAAAGAACTGAACTATTTATTCCTTAAACCACCAAAATTTTAATTTAAATACTCTTTTGTACGGTAATCCAAACTTATCTGATGTTGAAAACACAGAAATCTTTTTAAAATTTCAAAAATTTATCAATGATACTAGAAGATTTAAATAAATTGATGTTATTTTTCAGAATTTATTTTTACAAGCAATTAGTAACAATTTTAGTTAATATTTATCATCTTTACAACAATTTAAAGATTTTTTTTCCAATCCATTTATGTTCTTTCATTACATAAGTGCATATCATTGCATTATTATTTATATTGAATATTATCATCTACATTATTATTTATATTGATTATTATCTATTGTCGGTCTTACTATTTGTAATTTATTATTCTTGGAGACGGATTAATATAATGGTATTTAACCATTGTTTCCGAATCCATATATATTTATAATTATGTATGTTATTGTATAACAATTTAGTGAATAAAATATTGTTTACACTAGATGCTAACTCATATACTTAGCAACAGTCAACGTAATAAAGGACACAAAAAGCCAATGCAAGAAAAAAAACAGCTAAACAATACACAAAGCCACGGAGTTTTATATCTGAAAATAGCAGTGTGATATTTTACTTAGATATGCCATTAATTTCCTTACCTAAATTTTGTTAAATATATAACGTATTGTGTTCATGCGGATAATTGTTAATCTCTTGAAAAAATTTTTGTTTCACAATTTAGGCCCAAGCACAATTGATAAGGAATTGAATTTCGAAAACGCCGTCTAGTGCCGTAAAATTAACACTGGTACAAAATGTATATGTAAATATTTATATTCTTATTTTTGTAGGTATTGGTTTGGCACACCCGGACAGAAAATCCAGATATGGGTTTTATTAAACCACAAGATGTTAAACATCTGATGAAATTCTACGCATGAAGCATGTGTTGTTTATTGTAATAACGTGAATTAAAATTATAAATCATTGCTAGAATATAATGTCATGACTTGTTCACACTATCGATCCCATAGTGACGGAGAACAAAGAAACTCTCTTGAATTATACAATAAAAAAGGGTAGAGTAGTGTAATGGAGTTTATTGCCTCAGTATAGATTTGTTTTCAAAATAAATAAATATAAAAAAGGTGTTCCCCCAAAAAAGTCCGATTTTCGGAAAGCGAACTGACAAACTTTCTCACAATAGGATCTGTCCCGAATGGCATTCGAAAGGCCACAGTTGCCTAATGGATAATTCAAGGTCCCTCACCGCTGTTCAAGTTCCGCTCAGATCATATGTGGGAAAGTGAATTTTCCTTGCTGTTGGCCTTTACTGGTTCACTCGCTGTCAGTATAATGTGACAGGGGGAGTGGTATGCTTGTCTGCAGCGTACTGACTCCGTGAGCTAGCACCTTAAAGTCGCCCGGAGTGCACGTTGGTACAAGAAAGACCATAAAACACACTCGCACCTCACATGCATGCACGAACTGATTCATAGACAGTGCGTAGGTCCCTACACACCACGACGCACAGGCGTGCACATCAAATGTCCTTCATTATTTTATTATTGTTATTTATAATATAATGTCTCTAAATACAGAAGATTTTAGAAGAAAATAATGAAACAAAAACCGGACGAATCCAATGGATTTTGTTTAAACTATACTTTTAAGTTTACATCATACGCACTAGATGACAGGAAATGTTATTATGTTCAGCGACATTTAATACAGAATTAAATATTATTAAATGTCGCTGTTAAGTTGTTGAATTTTTAGACAATATAAATGTGGACAAAATCATGTTTCATTATGTTCTTCTGACTAATTAGGAAATTCGGACCACTGACTAATATGTATACAGGATTTGTTGTTTTTTGGGAGTATCTATTTTAATTTTTTATCATTATTAAATATCACCAGATCGCTCCCATTCTTTTCTGAAATGCCACCAAATTATACCATTTGATATCAACGTTTAAATTTTTTTCAGGGGGAGCGTGACCCCGGACACCCTAGATCATTCGTGTTTTCGGCACTCGCATTGTAAAATTCTCCTAATCATTACTTGCACGGCGTGCAGATCAATTTTTGCTAGCTACGCCACTATTAGACTAATCGATAGATATTAATTAATAAAAAGTTCTCGTCGCTAATAGCTGAAAAATTGCTGATGCGACGTTAAGAAACATTCAACAACAATAACATTCGAACCTAGGCGGTCAGACGCACTTTGATTCTATAAGCATATGATTTAGACAACTCGGCCACAACGACCCCTGGTAGGTATTACTTTTGTGTGTTTATAATATAGAACTTATTACAAATCATAAAAACGCGTAAATACAAAGTGTACAAAGATCATTGGATGAAAATTGTATATAACATTGTATTGCATGAGCATGACACTCAGTTTCCTCCACCATCCAAAATTGCAGAAATGTCCGCCTCGATATAATTGAAAGTGTCGTGACTGGGAAAAAAACACATTCAAAATTAAAACAGATATTGACTAAATGGGGGTTTAATTCCTAAACAGGAATATTTCATTTATATCGAGACACTACTAGCTATAAGTGAAGTGGCAGAAGTTGTTAATTTGCAGGGCAATGTGCCAGAAAGGTTCTTTGACGTTCCGCGTCTGCCGTGATCATGACACGGAACATTGGTTTTTAAGGTCTCTTCCGAACGTCTCCGTGACTAATTTCTAAATGCTAATTTGCTTGACGAAAGAACAGTTACACTACCTATACTCAAGTCTTGGTTAGTCTCTCGACGCTTTAGACTATTAGGCCGCAAGTTCTCCACGAAATCGTTGGGGTTTTATGTGACAGAATTTTTTACCTTTGCAATACACTTATAGCAATGTGCAGAAAAGGTTCTTAAACGTGTCTCGCCTGCCGTGATCATGGCACCGGGCATTGGTTTTTAAGGTCTCTTCCGAACGACCCCGTGATTTCTAAATGCTAAATTGCTTGATGAAAAAACAGTTATACTACCATACTCAAGTCTTGGTCAATTTCGAACCCACAATCCCCATATATGGAGCAAGCACTCTATTAATTGAACTGCCATAGTGGTATATAACAAAACGAAGTGGTTATTCATAACATGTGTGACACCAACTTGACAGGAATGAGCATATGAAAATAACACAGGTGCTCTCAGTTACACAATCGTGTATTGATAATAAAAATACATCCGTTTACGATGTAAATTATACATTGATTGATCGTATCACTATATACATATATATATACCAAAATCAGATAGTACAATAACTATTTATGGTGCACTATCGAAGCCAAAACATATTCACCAGGCCCGGTTTCACAATAATTCCTTAGCTTAGATTTTCCTTAACTTAATTTTAGCAAATTTTAGTAATCTTTTTTGGAACTACTGATGAATATTTTTGTCAAAACTAAATACAAATGTTTTAATCTAGAAATTATTTTGAAATTGACACCTTAAATTCCCAAATATCTTCAAATTTATCAAAATTATAAAGATATGAAATTTTGCAAGATTTAAGTTAAGGAAAATCTTAGCTAAGGAATGATTGTAAAATTCGGGCCTCGTTTCACAATTATTTCTTTAACTAAGATTTTTCTTAAACTTAGATCTGGTAAAACTTCAATCTGAGTAATGTTGTTAGTTTTTACATTGTGAAGATCATTCCAAGCTTATTGAACCTGTATTTTGGTTTTGTCGAAAATTATTATACAAATGTATGTAAAACCATTAAATTTTCAAATTTTACTTAAGGTAAATCTTAGTTAAAGAATAATCATGTAACTGGGACCTGGTGAATACAAGAATGGAATGTAAAAAGTCAGAGCTGTAATAATGATGATTTCAGTAAATCATTGTTAATACCGAAAATAACATTTAAATAATTGTGACTCTAATTTTACGAAACAGGAAATTTCATAATATCTTTAAGAGAGTTCAAATTACTATGAATTATGAAAGTCAAATAAACTTGAACAAGGATTGATATTTTTCACTTACTTTTACCTAAACATAACAGGAAATCTGTATGTACATCCGTGATCAGAGTAGAATATTTCTATACAGAGTAAAATGTCGGCGGTATATGGATTTAATACATGTACAGGCAAATAAGGCAAATAGCGAATCCTAGGCCTGTTCATATGCATACATGCATATGACGTAAAACGCCACCATGGGCATTACTTTGGGTGTAAACATCACCATTTTTGCAATTTCACCAACATTTTCCTTTCTGCAGAAATACCTTATGCTAATCGCATGCAGATTTTCATTTACGACTATACACAATCAAACATTATTCCAGTTATTTGATTTTCTATGAAAAAGGATAACTCACTGTCAGAAACACAATGGTTAGGGTAATAGTTCGTTTGCCAGACGTCTGCTGTTTTCTCCGATCATTTTGGATGCATTCCAACACCGATACCGAACTTACCGCCTCCAATATAGGTGAAAAGATCTTGACTGGAGCAAGTTGGTAAAACACACCTCGTCTCCTCCGTTAGCGTCGGGAGTTTTATAACTAGCGGTCTCAATATTTTGACTACGTGATGTCTTCATTTATCGGTTGTTGGTGCATATCGCTGTTTCCAAGTAGATGATTTGTAGTTGTTTATAAACTCAACAGTTGAGGTGTATGTCTTTGAACAAGACATTAAGTTTTACTTTTCTTTACTACAACTAATAGATAAATGAAAACCATCAGGAATGTTGAAGAAAATAACGATGGTCTTAATTCAAGAATTTTTTTGTCATTTCAATCAAAAACGTTCACTGAATATTACGGTGGTTTGAAGTCCTGCCTAATGCAAGAAAAAAAGTTTTTTGGTTATTTCATGCAAAAACACGCTGGCCTGTTGAACACATATGATCACGACAGCTTTTGGACCTATTCGATATTCTCTGTACACTTTATATACACCGTACATTTTTCTATTTTATTTAAATTCACACATGGCGCTGGTTGACGTAGCTAATTCATTCGATATACCGGATGTGTTCTATTCCGATCTGCCACATATTGGTAATTGATAGGTGATATTTAAAGGGAACATAGCCAAGACTAGTAAGACTAGTTTGAGGTAAATTGTCAGGATTTAAGGTAGGTTGGTTTAAATATCTCTTATAAATTTCATAAAATGAAAAAAACACTGTTCATAAGATTATCTGCTTTTTATCTTCTTAAAATTTAAAATTCCTAAAAAAAAACACTGTCAGATAAACATAATAAATATTGTTTAATAAAATTATCTTTATTTTTAAAATTTTTAAAGAAAACTAAGTTATGCTTAAATGTGCAAAGAAATGTCTAATTGATTAAGTTAAAACATTCTGGTACTTTAATTCTCATTTCAATACCTAAAAATATTTGGAAATCCACAATTTTAGTGCGAGCTCTAGCGACGAGGATTTTGATTCCGAAACCGGCGTCTAGTGTGTCGAGGCACCATCTTCGAGTTCTAGCGCCATTTCGTGCAGGCAGTCTACGGTTACACATAGAGACTCGGCGCTATGCCAAACCAAAGTTACCGCTATGTTACAGACTTTGTAAATATTTTTATAGTTCTGTTTTAGAATATGAAGATAATTTTTTTTACTTGAATGTGACTTTTATAATGATCTCAGGTTTATATGTTTTGATAGAATCCATTTTTATCAAGATAATTTTTATATTTTAACAAGCATGATAAGTTGAATCTTTTAATGAATGAACCACAATTAGTTTCAGGTTGTGTTAAATAAAGAATGTTGTACAGAATAAAATCTTTTAAAGTTGTATAATAGTTGTATAATCAGCTTTTTTAAAAGAAATGCATTTATTTATTGTTTTTAGGGGTCTCATAAGCCAATTATGACTGGGTGTTAAAATTATTTGTACTATATATTTCACAAATGAATTTTTGATTTTTAAATCCAAATGTATATTGGACATGTGACACAATTATAAAATATATTAGTAGTATTATTTATAGTAGTCTAATGTTGCAAAATTAAAAATGTTTTGTTATTACAACCATTGGACTGTTATCTCTGTTGTTGGACTAAACATCCCTGAGGGTATCGTTAACACAGTAGGTAATGCACAATATTGCCAGATAAACATATTCATTAAAATCATCTGCTTCGTAAATTATTATTTTTAAATTTCTCTAAAACATCAATGCTTAAACGTTCAAATATTGACTTAGGTGGATTTGGTAAAAAATATTTTGTCTTAATAATTCTTATCGATATCTTAAAATTATTTGGTTTTTTGTATTTTTACAATTTTGGTCCGATCACTTATGATGAGGATTTTGATTCCGAGCCGAAGTCTGGTACTGCAAAATTAAAGGTTTTGTAATTACAACCACTTGGCTGATATGGTGTCGATGGACTAAACGTCCCTGACGAGAGGCAATACATTGTGTTGTCAGATAAACATTGTTCATTAAAACTTAACTTTCTATTTTTCAAATTTTGAAATTCACCAACAGACTAAGGTTATTTTTATCGTTCAAAGTATTGCCTAAGATGGATTTGGTAAAATTTTTGTCTTTCTTTTATTTGATATTTAAACATTTTTAAAATATTTTTGTATTTCCACAATTTTGGTCCAAGCAATAATGATGAGGATTTTGATTCCGAACCGAACGTCTAGTACTGCAAAATTATAACAGGTTTTGTAATTACAACCACTTAGCTGATATGATGTCGATGGACTAAACATTCCCGACGATATCTTTAACAAAGGAGGCAATACATAGGTTTGTCCGATAAACATTGTTTAAAAACATTATCTGCTTTCTAAATTTTTATTCCGAAACGAACGTCTAGTGCCACAAAATTAAAACAAATTTAGAAATACATTCAGTGGGCTATTATCTCTGTTGGTGGGCTTAACATCGTTCACACATGAGGCAATATATAGTTTTGTCAGATAAACATGATTAATTAAAAGTAATCGTTCGAAGCATTGCCTTAGGACGATTTGGTAAAATACATTTTGATCCCAGTTTTCACATCGACATTTTAAAAATATTTGCATTTTCACAACTTTGGTCCGAGAACTTCTCATAAGAAATAAGATTCCGAAACGAGCGTCCAGTATTGCAAAGTTAAAGCCTGTAAGTATTTACAACCACTGGACTGGTATCTCTGTTGGTGGACTAAACATCCCTGAGGATATCGTTAACATAGGGGGAATACATCGTATTGTCAGATAAACATTGTTAGTGAAAATTATCTGCTTCTTAAATTTTAAAATTTCCGAAAAGACAACGCTTTTTATTTGTTATTGTTCAAAGTGTTGCTATAGATGAATTTGGTAAAATATAATTGATATTTAAACATGTTAAAAATATTGGATTTCCATCATTTTGATGTGAACATTACTGATGAGGAAAATTAATTAGAAACTGCCATCTAGTTCTGCAAAATGAAAACATAATAAATGTTAATTAATACACTTGTATTCTTAATATTAAAGTGAGCTTAGATATGGATTGGTATGTTTAAAAATGTCTAAAGTAATAGCTTAACGTCGAGTTTTAAAGATTGTAGTCCGAATTTTATTGTAGTGTGGAAATGACCAGATGTAGAAGTTTAATTTGTGCTCCAACTCATTTTAGATAACTTGTGTACCCATTTTTTTTACGCCAGGCATCAATTGAAAGTGACATTTTATGTTGGAATTGACCAACTTCTTATCAAGTTATGATAATATTGACACAGAAATGTTATTGTTTGTTAAATGTTCAAAGTGGAAATTATGAATATAGTTCGGTTTTGGTCCAAGTGCCCATTTTCACAATCATTCCTAAGCTGGAATGTCCCGTAACTTAATTTTTACAAATTTTGTTAATAGGTTTTTTGGAACTACTTGTACATATTTTTTAAATAACCTAACGCAATTATTTTAAGCTAGAGGTGATCTTCAAAATGACACCTTAAATTATTGAATATAATAAAAATAAACAGCTTAATTAAGATTTGTTTTTATGCTAGATTAAAGTTAAGAAAAACCTTAACTTGGGAATGATTGTGAAACCGGAGCCATTTGCACAATCATTTTTCTGAACTTAAATCAAAGATAAATTCAGATTTCAATAATTTTTGTTATTTTTTATTGATATTCAAGAATTAAGACCATGTCTAGATTTAAAGCATTTATATTTAATGTTGTCAAAATGTTTATAAATAGTTCTGGAAAAAAGACATGTAATTTAAGGAAAAATGATTGTGAAAATAAACTTAACCCTGGTAAATCACATTTTTTAAATATTTTACAATGTTTGTAGTTAACAAAATGATAATTTCATTTCCTTTTATTTGGCTTTCAGTGAATTCAAAGATGACGGTGATCATTAGAAGCATTATAATTTGGGCAATGCTCAGTATAATACTGTGCTCTGGTAATGAACTGGTTAAAATCAAGAACTTGCTTCAGTATATAAAAGAGAATGTTGACAGGTGTAAAGGTACAGTACAGGTCTAAAGAGTAGTAGTAGTCAAGAATTTTTCACTTATATCGAAATGTCGCCAGCTATTGGCGAAGGTGCACAAATGTTGCCTGTGCTGCCCTGATGGCATTATACAGCAGGGTTCTTTAGCGTGCCAAGCCCACCGTCACACGGGGCCCCGTTTATTTTAAGTTCCCATCCGAAAGAACCGTGACTTTCACTTCGTAATGCCGAGTACTTGGGGAAAGAACAGACACTACCCACTTTCAAGTCTTGGGTCAGACCAGCTGAGTATCGAACCCACGACCTCCCACTTACGGAGCGAGCACTTTACCAACTGAGCTACTGCAGTGGTACAGGCCTGTAGAAAATTTAACACTAAGCGATCGAATCCGCGTCGAAGCACACCTCTGTCCCTCGTTACCTACAACTCTATACCTCGACAGCTGCTATTTAAATGTCTCGATAGCTTTTCTGTCACAAGCTATCACTATCTCGGCTACTGATGAGCCAATATTCCACTCATTTGGGTTAGCTTATTGTTAAAATTTCGGTAAGTACATGTGTACTATATGTAAAAAAGATGCTATTTTAAGTATTCATTATCAATTGTGATTTAATAGGTGCTGAGTATAACTAACTAAATGAGAGGTGTTACTTTTTCTGGATTACCTGACTTCATTTCCCTTTGATGTGTTTGATGATTTTATGATCAAAATGTTTTAATTTATATGATCAAATGTTTTAATTTATATGATCAAATGTTTTAAGTTTTATGAGTAAATTTTTGTTGCATTTTTTACATGTATTTTAATTATAGATACAATATGTAGTTTCTTATAGGCCACATGTGGCCGGATATAAAAATGTTACAAGGTTTTTTTTATGTGTATGTGAATATTGAATTTTTATATGTGACACTTAAATGAAATAAATTATTATTATTATTATTATTATTATTATTATTATTATTGTGTTTAACCAAATATGCCAGTTTTCAAGTATTTACTTTGCTTTGGGATTGTAATATCGCCGTGGACTGATATTGCTGATTTTGTTTTGAAGATTGTGATTTGAACATTAACCTCTTTATTTTTGACAATAATTACTCCGCCGCCAGCGGTGTGTGTTTGTGGTTTGTGTGTGGGTTTATTTGTTTGGGGGATACGAGGCAATCATTTGTTTACATTATAATACTAAAAAATATTTTTAAAGCTGTCATGTGCTGTTGTTTATAATTCTGTTAGATAAGGTATTGAAAATTACGTTATGACTTAACACTTTACATGTACATATTTTGTAAACAAGGGCGAAATAATTTGAAAGGGAAAACATTTATTTATGCGATTATGTACATATTTGTTAACAAGCTTTGAAAAAAATTGGAAGGCATAGTATTAATTTTTCCGACTATGTACATATTTTATACGCCAGCTTCAGTAAATATTCAAACGGGTAACATAAATATTTGCGACTGTACATAACATATGGTTTATTTAATTTGCAATACGTCATAAAACAAATTATCATTATGAATTGTAAATTACGTTAAATGTAGGAGTTCCCATCTCAGGCACGCCAGTGACTGTCCAAGGGGCTGTCTTTACACGTTGGGGAAGAATGACATGTGGAAATGACAGGGTTGATTCGGAACTTATATACGCTGGTAAGTATTGAGTTATTATCAGAAAGCTGTCAGGCGTGTGTGTGTGTGTGTGTGTGTGTGTGTGTGTGTGTGTTTATAGATACTGGTAAGTTTTTATTATTATTACACAGCCATGTAACATGTTTGGGTGTGTGTGTGTTCAATCAGAGATGATAGATGCTGGTAAGTTTCTATTATTATCACACAGCCATGTAACATGTTTGGGTGTGTGTGTGTTCAATCGGAGATGATAGATGCTGGTAAGTTTTTATTATTATCGCACAGCTGTGACGTGTGTGTGGTGTGTGTGTGTGTGTGTGTGTTGGGGGGGTGTTCAATCAGAGTTTATAGATGCTGGTAAGTTTTTATTATCACACATCAATGTAACACACACACACACACACACATACACACACACACACACACACACACACACACACACATATATATATAATATATATATATATATATATATATATATATATATATATATATATATAAAAGCAGCTATAATAAGAACAATACAATATTGATAAAAATGATTTAAAATGAACACAATTGTGCAATATATATTCGGACACTTATGTAAAATTCTTCTTTGTTTCATATAAAACCACATATTTTTAAAACAAAATCTCAAAAATTTATTTCTTGGAGAATTTCCGTGTTTTTTTCACTGTTAAATGTAAAATTTGTTGAAGTTTTTCTTAAAATTAAGTAGAAAAGAAAATTTCGTTGTTTTAATAGATAAACATTTGAAATTCAACAAAAAATTTCTAAAATAGAAATCTACTATATAATCATGTTTGCATTTCTGTTTAGCTTATGTTTTCTATACTGTTATGAGACGGACAGTATTTTGAAAATTATTTGAGGAAACTACAACTAATTTTACATTTAATGGTTGAAAAATCATGGAAATTGACCAAGAAATAAAGTTTTAGAGAATTTAAAAAAAAATATATAGTTTGATATGAATTAAAGAAGAATTTTACAAAGGTTCCGAATATGCATTGCACCACTCTATGTTTCTTTCTTATTTATTTAAAAAGGACAAGTGGCCGGATCTGACAATTATCACAATACTGGAGCAGCAGTGAATTATTTGTGTTTGCCACAAGAACCAATTTATGGTCAATATGACAGCAAGGAGAATAGCAATGCTTATGTATACGGTGCTGAGATTGATCCCTGGAAGACCGATATCCCTGGTACACCGTTTGAGCATGCCAAATACAACACAAAAAGTATTTACTGCGCTGTGTGTAGAACTGCTGGTCGTTCAAGCGTGGTAATGATACCAGGTAAAACTGCACACATTTGTGTTATTTTATTGCTGAAAATAATGCATTTGACAATGTTTATCGAAACTTACCAACCAAGACATGCCACAAATAACTACAATTTATTTGTGATGCCTTATACGGATAGACTTAAAACAACCTCTAATCTTACTGCAGGATAAAACCTATGTTTAGCCTTTTTTTTGATAGGTTATTACCAATTTGTTCTTGTAATAGAAAATCCCTATATGAAACAATGCATTCAATATAGTTTATAGTTTAATCATATATTATACCAGTTTTAATTTTACAGCACTAGACGGCCGTTTCGTAATAAAATTCCTCATCAGTAGCACTTAGACCTAAATTGTGTAACCAAATTTTTCCAAAGATATTGAACAGATATTCAAAAGGACCAAGACATATTTTCCCTAATTTAGCTGAAGAAATGAGAGAGTATACCTTAGTTTTTGAGAAATAGTATATATATACAATTAATGCTTATCGAGCTAGTAATATCCTTTGGGACACACTCACCCGCAGAGATACCGGCTCAAGGGTTTAAATTACATATTGTACCAGTTTTCATTTTACAGCACTAGACGGTCGTTTCGGAATATATTTCCTCATCAGTAGTGCTTGGCCCAAAATTGTGAAACAGAAATTTTGAAAAGATACCCAAAAAGGACCAAAATATATTTTACCAAATTTTGTTAAGGGAATATTTTGCAATAATAGTTTTCAAATTCCAAAACACATTTTATGTTTTACAGGTAGGAACCAATGTTTTCCAGGTTGGACACGTGAATATCACGGATATCTTTCGGCAGGTCATCACTCTCATAAAGGAGCCAGTGAATACATTTGTCTTGATGAAAAGCCAGAGATTTTTCCAATCAAGAAGCATAGTTGGCATAAAATATTATATTCTGTAGAAGGAAGATGCACAGGTCCGTTGAAATGTCCTCCCTATGTTAACGGTAGAGAGCTAACGTGTGTGGTTTGTTCGAAGTAAAGATACCGATCAAATGAATTTGAATGTGACAAACAAGAATAAAATATTAGAACAGCAAAACTATACCTTTGTAATTTAGTGATTTATTTATATTTCTCCAATAATGTCATTAGAAATATCTAGTTACTTTCGCAGTACTTCAATATAATTTGAGTGGTTCTAAGTTACACGTGATGCAAGTGATTTTCTTGTTGTTTACCATTCGGAGCACCTGGTCTCACTTACCGGCAGGAAGTTTACACGGTCAATTGATTATACCGGTTTCAATGTTTTTATATTACGTTGTGATTTGGATATTGGTTAATATGATTATTTTCCTATAAGCTTCTACCGAAAAGTATGGTATCCAAATACAAGGTTAAATGACATGTCACATGATAACCTGCGGCATTGCAATTAAGTGTTTGATCACTCTAAAGATAGCAATAAGTGCACACACTGGGTTTATGGTTTAGTACGGAAAATGAAAAGAATGATTCAGTAAGAAATCTATATTGTTAACTTGATGAACTTAAATAAACACTAAAGCTTTGGAAAATGCAAAATTTAAATATTATTGGAAAAATATTAATACTTAAAACACTTGGTCTATCAAAACCGGTTTATTAATCTCTATTACACATGTTTTTTTCAAAGATTTTATAAATCCAAAGATTTTCTCTGGAATAATAAAAATACAAAATAAACAATTCAATAAATAAATAAATAAATAAATGAATAAATAAATAAATAAATAAAAATAAAGAAAGAAAGAAAGAAAAAGAAAAAAGAAACAAACAAAATGTAGAGAATGGGGTTTTAAAAATCCCAGATTTTGAAAATCGAGCAATTTCATTAAATAAATCGTATGTAAGACCAGGTGAAGAGTGTAATTGTAGCTAAAGAACATATAACAGCTGATAAAATATAGCAAAAACTGAAAACCAAGATGTTATTACAAGGGAAAAATCATAAGGTATACGGGTTCTGATTCATATGTAAGCTTATATTGCAGTTATAACATCCACGAAAAAGCAACATTTAAACCTATATGATGGAAGTGATCACTTTATGTTATTTTTATTTTGAATTTTACTAACTAAACAGGAGGTCGTTATTTTCCGGAACAACCGGCCTCACTTTCCCGGTGGAAGTTTACTAAATTTAACAGCTTCAATTTTTTACTTTAATATGCTTCTGGATTGTGATTTGGACATGTGTTTGACTTCTATGTAGTGCTATATCTGTTTCCACTGCTTTTGTTGTATTTGTTTCACAATACAACCTTATAATAGAGCGTGTTCCCATAACTGGAACTTGATACACAGGACCAGTATCAATTGCTAACGCAGGTATATAGCAAGCTTAGTGTTATGAAAGCCCTTAGTTTTATTGCCATCATCAGAATACAGTTAAGAGTTGATCGGATAATAATTCACTTTCGGATAAAAGCATCAAATTTAGCATGGATGTCCCTTATGTATCCAATAATAAGTTCAGATAGTTGGCCATCTTAAATTCCGACATTTTAAAAATTGCCGCCATTAAATTTAAAATGACGTCATTGAAAAATGATATTGTAATGTTCTCTGAGCATTAGCTATGCATCACTTTAAGGGGTTTATTATCATCGCCGGCTCATCAAGACAATGGATATCAACTTCGAATTTCCGTCCATCCATCACCGCTTATCGTCTGGATTAATTCTCAAAACCCGTTAGTTAGAGGTGGTGGTTGAAATGTATATTACTAACCTGAGTTAGTTTGTGAATGTATTTAGAGTTATGACCATTATATATATTTGTCTGTGACTATCCTTCAAAACAACATAAAAACATGACTAAAACCAATTCGGTAGAAAGTAATAGTAGTAAAAAAAGTACACACTTTTGTTCACGTTCTGAAATATCCCATTATTTGGCACCTATATTAAAGGAGTCAACACACTTCTGTTAGAGCCATTGATGTTCGGTATTGGACCTAATATCTTTTCCCAACTCCGAAACTCTAACTGCACAGTGGTGGTAAACTTTGGAACATATACAGATATTGACTCGAATCATGTAATTGCTGAATCGCTCTCTTGACATGTTCAATAAGAGCATATTTTGATGTTTGAAATGTATTATAACGATGCTGTTTTCAACTATGTACAGACCTCAAGATGCACATAACAACAGCAAATTAATCAACGACTCTGATATGGAATTCAGTTAAAGTTTCGCAAGATAGACTTAAGGCCTAAAATACCTAAGTTGCATTATATTTAATATACCAAACCTGTTCTTTTGCCTTCCCAACAACGGTTGACACAATAACCTTAACACAAGATCCTGTAAATGCATGTTTAGACTAAAAGGCAACCAAATGGATTGGTATCCTGTGCAGATAGTTTTGTTTGTGTTTGACATAAGTGAACCATAGCTGAACTGAAGTTAAATTATTGAAGATAGCAAAACTATGACAGCAAAGTCAGTATCAAATCTTACAACCGTAAATTATTACTTGTATTGTTTTGAAGATACACTAAACTGTCAGCTTTCTCAAAATTACACGTGTCTATATCGTCGGGTCCGCCTTTTCTTTATTATATTGGATTTGTTACACAGTTATGATAGAACTTATTCCCACTACGGAAACTTAATCCAACGTAGCTAGCTACTTGCAAACAAACTCTGTGATATTGCAACATAGGCTTATCAAGGCCCTCAAAAAGTTTAATGGCCGTCATCACAGTAATGTTGACAAGTTTAATGTCTCTGTATCCAGGATTGTCCTGGATATATTTGACGTCTCATAGTTCCATGTTCATTTCATACAATTTTGTTTACACACGTGGCGGATGTAGCTAGGTAAACAGGAGGTGCTTACCCTTCCGGAGCACCCGGCCTCACTTTGCTGTAGGAAGTTAACGTGTATAAACTAACTTGTCAGTTCCAAAGTTTTAACTTTGCTTCTGAATTGTGATTCGGTTAAGGATTAGTATGTTTTTTTATTACTGATTTTACATCAATACTTAGGGAACATTTTTGTTATAATATCTAATTTTCATGTCGCGAGAAGAGAAGGCATTGCCTAATTTGACAGTAAATAAAAAAGTCTGGAAAATAAATTATATTCACCTTTTAAACCAACTAGCTTCGATTATTTGCCATTGTATTAGGTTGCATTTGTTTTGTAAACACAAAAAGGGGTTTGTCCTGGATTCAAATATATTTCGAGGTGAAGGTTTCTCACAGATAAAACATACACACACATCAATGGTTGTTGAATAATAATCCGTTGAGACAATTAAGCTTTTTGTTATTGAATATCAGCCTAAAAATTCATGATACTTTTCTTAACATTTTACTAATGGCTTCAATTCCATTTCCTTCGCATATCCCTCTAAAGTCTATAGGGATGGGTATTGCATGACAAGTATACAAGCACTCATAAAATGATTCTCAAGCAAATGATAAACTATCCGTATCAAATAAAACATCTGAGGGTTTATATCTTTACAACCTTTAATTGTACAACATTTTCATGTATGTTATACAACTTGACTCTTTGATAGAATTCCTACACCTAGTTCGATAATTCATCCAAACTGAACACAACCTGAGAGACATATGCCCTGTCTCTTTTGGTTTGACTCGATTTGACACTTGTCGTCATTTGGATATCACACCAGAACTACTAGCAAACCATGACGTGTTTTTCTTAAAAACAAAAAGCAATCGCTGTGCTGCTGGCTTTCTGCAGACGAAAGTTTCGATAGAAAAACAAAACACTGATTCATACATATACGAATACAAAAACTAGAGAAGTGTCTTATGTTGCCGTGTTGTTATCCTTACGATGTGAATTTTTATTCATAACCTTTGCACCCAAATTTGCTATGCCACAATTTGTCTCATGTTGGTTAACATTTGTGAGAAGTTTAATCTAGTCCAATCCATAAAAATGAATGATATGGGCACAGATATGGTGTTTGGACGGACAAACGGACGTTCGTACAGACACACAGACGAATATGGTACCTTTTGGTGCGGGGTATTAAAATTATAACCATTATAAGTCAATAAACCTATCACCAAGTGAAGTTTGTGGAATAAAATATGGAATCAGGAAATATGTCGCAATTTTTGTTTACCGGAGACAATTTTAAAAATGGCAAAAATCGGCATGGCCAACTAAAATAAGACTGCATATATTGTCGTCCAAAAGTATCAGGTTCCTTTCATTTTTAATTTTGCATACACACATGTTGGTGTACCTAGCAAAACAGGTAGTACTTACCCTTTCGGTGCATCAGGTCTCACTTCTCTCGTGAAAGTTCATGTATTTAACTTAATTGACCGATTTCCAGAGTTTACCCTGCTTTCTGATTTTGATTTAGACATAGATTGGCACGTTTGTGTTTCTTTTAAAAATGTGGGAATATACAAACACAGACAAGCTAAACACGAACTTCAAACATATATTTTTCAAAAGTTTTATTACATGTTTTTTTTAATTAAATGACATGTTACGAACGGGATAATTCAAACAGATTTACAATCGACGTCGCGCATGTGACAATATCTCCCATTTAGCACATCCATTTGGTAATAATTTTATGATCATGTGACGACCCGGTACAAGAGAGATAACTCAAATAACTTGCACAATACTGTGTAGTCGATTAGTAAACAATAAGATGGGCGATTAGTCGCTTTGTTTCGCTATAATACAATAACAATTATCGTCTTTGTATGTGGACATCTGAAATTGTCATCCTTTATAACAGATGTCCCCGTCGCGCAATTGCCTTCTGAAGGGGACAATACTAGATATCCACATACCTGAACGACAATATATTATAGCGAAACAACTTTGTGAGTGCAACAACTCCCTGAACGTTATAAGTGCCGCAACTTCCTGAACTTTATTAGTGACATGTTTCGTGGTAAACTGTATGGTACATTGGATTTGGTTATCCACAAATGTAATAATTTTTTATAACAGTTGCAGTTGGGCTGTGCTCACTCAAACATTTCTTTAATTTTATTTCTATATCTTTAATCAAATAGGAAGACAAATAAATTAAGATACGACATACAGAATAAAGGATTATGATGTAAGACAATATTAAAATAAATAAAAATCTATTAAACATCGTCGTATGTAGTGAGAATATATTTGGTCAGACAAATTTACCCATTTAGTACCCCAAATCACACATGTAAGAGTTTGAATATATTTTAACACTGTATCAGATATATTTGAAATATCAAAGTGATCGAGTGTCTTTTTAATGCATTGGTTATTTAAACTGGTGAAAATTGAGAAGACGCATTTCCCTGTATCAACATATTGGTAACTGTCATCGTCACGCAAACCTTCCTGGAAACTGCTATATATACCGGACCATGAACACCACGTCTTCAATGTTCATAAAGATTGTTGATTTGTTGTACAGTTAATGCAGATTAAACACAATGTTGAAAGAGTTGATTTTCTGGTAAGTCTTAATATCTTTATTATTTTATCATTATTAATCATTTTAAATCGTTTGAAAGTTATTTGGACTGTCACTATGAAAGCGGCTGGATGAGATGACTTAACCTATACAAATGCATAATAACCGAACTACTCGTTATGCATCTGATGTCTAAACAATACCATTCTACTAAAGAATATTATTGATGAACATATTGACATATAATTTAATATCTCCGAACAAATCATAAGTTTTCAGACTGGTTGAACATCTCTCCGATCAAACTACAGATGGTTGTTTTTAGAATTTTCAGATTTTGTATATGAACCTTTTTTCACACCTATATAATATAATCATTGATCGTAATATTTTCATATTTTGCACATTTATCTTGATGCAACTTTTACATTGAACTATTTGACTTTTTAAATTTTCAGTTTCTTTGAAGAAATATCCCTCATATATTACCATATGATGCTTATATGCCAACGTCTTTCGATACGTTAAAACTAAATAAATCCACAAGTATATACATAAATAGTCAAAAACCTGGGTAGTTTTACGTCACTATAAAATCAACTTCGTCCATCAGACTTTAACAACGATGACGTTTTGGCCTAATTGCGTTCGGTATCTTTCGGTGTTTTTCCAATCTAGAGCACTTCATCGCAACTGCTAGCTTTGTTGACAACCTCCATGAAAATAGCATGAATCTATGTAACATTTCTTTTTATTTAATCTAAATCGTTTTAAATCTATAAAACAAATTTATTTTTAAAAATGCAATTAATATGAATAAGAAAACAACATTCATTATACGATGTACAGTTTGTTCTCGTTGCACACCGCAGTCGAGGCTTTTTCAATTGCATCAAGAAATATTGAATCAAATTGTATCGCACAGAGAAGATTTTTTTAAAACAAAACCTATCTTTTTGACAAGGGAAATGGTAAAATATCTTGCGGTAAGTGGGGTTCGAAACTAGGCGGTGAAAGAAACCATTGTTCGTTAGAGCGCTTTAGACCTATCGAACATCAAGGACCAGTTTCACCATTGCTTCCGAATCTGTCAATCTGTTTAAATGTTACACAAATGGAAATATAATATGAAACCATATCAATTTCTCTGCCTTTTAGTATAACATGTAATTATAAACGTTTTCGTACTTCTTTGACTTTTCAACCTATGACTGTATTAGTTTATTGTTTCTAAGTTACATGTTTATTATACGACATACCTTTTACGCGAAGGCGAAAGGTTCTTGTTCATTATTTAAATGAAGGGAATTTACCGCCCATTGAATTTAGCTTTAAAAAGATCAGTAAAACATTTTATTTTATAATTCTTAACACCTCATTATCATTTAAACATTTATAAAAAGGCATTACTTTAAAACATTACACCGTTCACAAAAACAGGATTTGCTGTATTCCCGGATGTCGGATCTGCTATTTCTACCCGTAAGCTGTTCTCCGCATTCCGAACAAGACATACAATAAATCAAATTTGCAGTAGCAAAGTAATTCTCAATTTGTTTCCACAGGTGCAGGTGGCTGATGTAGCTAGCTAGATATGTACAGGATGACTTTCGCTTTCTTTTGTTCTTGCTTTTTGGAATACAATTTGAACATGGACCTGTAATTTTCTGGTTGATTGTTTTCTCCGTTCGTCAAAAGATTATATCAAAAAGCTATTGTAAAACAGGAAACAAAAATTGCACCACAACACTGTTTTCATTTTGAGAATTAAATCGCGCGAAGAAAGTGATTTAGCAAACACAAACTTTATACTATGATAATGATAACAATCATGATTATTAATAATACATGTATAGTGATTATGGCAATAAAACCTTAGGAGGTCTTGATTAGTCTCAAATTGCAATTTCTATAGGTCAACAATTCATCTAAAAGCAAATTATGTCGTTGTATTAAGTTGATTTAGTAAAAATAAAATCTAACATAGCGCATTAACTGAAAAACAAAAACGCTAAAAGCAAATGTTTTCAAAAAATTTATGCAATATTCAAAGAGCTAGAGAATCTCATCAAATAAATAAAACAAAATAATAGTTCCGCAGTATTGCTGTGTGGTTTATTATACACGGTTTTTTTTACTTAATCAAAAACAAACATACTTATCCTTTTCCGAATCACAATCCAGAAGCAAAGTAAAAACTTTGGAACTGACAAGTTAGGTTAGACACGTGAACTTCCACCAGGGAAGTGAGGCCGGGTGCTCCGGAAGGGTAAGCACCTCCTGTTTAGCTAGCTACACCCGTCACGTGTGTAATCAAAATTGTGTGAAAGGAACATGGAACTATGAGACGTCAAATATATCCAAGGCAATCCTGGACACAGAGACATCAAACTTATCAACAATACTGTGATGACGGCCATACAACTTTTTGAGGGCCTTGATAAGCTTTAGCTTGCAATATCCCTGAGTCAACAATTTATTTGCAAGCAGCCTACTTCGTTGTACAAAGTCCCCGTAGTGGGAACAAGCTCTACCATAGCGTATTAATTGGGAAACAAATACACCATAAGCAGGAGAAGCAGGTATATTGCTGCATAAAAAAGGAAAGTTGACAATAGAAAAATTGACGTCATCACGTTTGTCATAAAGTTTCAAATGTAGCCTTTCTTGTGCGTCATAATTCAGGTATAAGTCTAAATATGAAGCAGAACTTGAGGAATCAGTCGTGTCTTTTATTTCAAGCTCACTAGGATAGATGACATTTACATAGTCTCCAAATTTAGGATTGTTAAGAGACAGAACGTCATCTTTGTATCTGTATGTTGAGTTGAATGATTTGGCGACAGTTTTCTCTCCAGATTTAACAAGAAATCTTATAAATCAATTATATTTGTATAATTCTTATTTAACACTTATTTCCAAGTCGATCGTGTTGCGGTTCTTTAGGTTATAGTAAATTAAGAATTTGTTACCAATAAGAATTTGATTTGATAAATATTTTAGTAATATAAGGCACAGATATCTTAAATTTTGCACCCGAACGTACTTTCCTTGTGACTGTTCAAGTGTTTACATCAATTTGATTATTTTCTATTTTATTCTATATTTTATTGCTGCTGGATTATGATTCAAACATGGATCGTCGCCCGTCGCTAATTTTAAATCACTCATATACCATTAGTTTTAAATCTAGAGCTTATGTCGTTAAGACATAGACAAAACATCCTATTGTATCCTTAGTCTATACAGCATCATTTCAAATAACAGAAATTTTAAGAACTAATAAAAAACATACATACAAATCCATGTCCGAATCACAATCCAGAAAGAACGGAAACATTTTGAAACTGACAAATTCGGTTAAAAACGTGAACTTCTACCAGCGAAGTGAGGCCGGGTGCTCCGGAATGGTAAGCATCTCCTATTTAGCTAGCTACACCTGCCGCGTGTGTGACCAGAAGGCTTTGGTGTATTTGTTAATATGCCATTTTAGATGTTTCGTAGAAAACTATTCTAAAATGTTAACATATTTCATGTTTATATTTAGGCTGTTGCTTGTTTGTTTCATTATTGAAATTAACGGGAAGACAGAGGAAATTCGGCAAATTCATAAACGCACGAAACTCCATCAACTAAAAAAACTACTCACTCAATTGGGAAACATAAGAAAGTTTTGACTTGTTTATGTGACATGATAAAGGACAAGCGGAGAACTGATACTAAACCAGGTAGAGAGAGAGAGAGAGAGAGAGAGAGAGAGAGAGAGAGAGAGAGAGAGAGAGATGGGGATGCGCGTGTGTTTGTCTCAAGGCATACCGCTTAATCCTTTTTGGTTTATAAAACGCAGAAAAGGAAGTAATTTTGGTAGATTTATTAAAAATAATCCATATATATCAAGACGTTACCTATTACGTACACTTAGAGCAAGGTCTAGACAAAGTTATTATCGTGACGCGCCCTCCGTGAGACAAGGCATGGATTTTAAAGTTCTCTCGCGAAAGACCCTCTAACTTGCATTTCTAAATACCAAGTGTATGCGAAAGAACTTTTACAACTTATTATGACGTTCGAACAGATCCTCCAACATATGCATCGAACACCATACTCACTGAGCTAAATTTGTTGTAAATAATTTAAAAATATCTCTTAAAATTGTAATTGTGTATAACTTATATATTAAATGTATTTTATTATAATTTTTATTAGACAAGGCTGACCAAGGGTATGTCTACACACGTTGGGGTAGAAAGACTTGTGGAAATAGTGTTCAATCTGAACTTATATATGCGGGTAAGTTTTGTATTACAAAAATTATAAATCTCTCTCTCTCTCTCTCTCTCTCTCTCTCTGCGTTTTAATGATAGATCAAAGAGAAATGCGTTTGAACTTGCTTGTCGAACGACTATATTTTCTCTGATTATTCGATTATTCCGTCATTTTTAAAAAACATAGATCATACATTATATAATGCAGCAGAAGCCATAAATTGTTATATTATTGTTCAATATAGTTACTAATAATCCCAATAGACCCATTTACCCATTTATCTTTAGACTCTATATGTTCTACATCTGAAATAAGAGTCTTCGGATCTGTTGTCAAACTATGCCTCTGTGACAGACTTTTGTATCATCATGGAATCTTGTTTCCCACAAATAACATTTAAAATTTTTTCATGGGTAAATATTACTGGGGTATAATTTGTATAAGTAGTTGGTTAAGGGAATTTATTCTATGGACCTCGTTGACCGAACGATCTAAAATTTGTGCTTACTAACCACAGTGCTTTTTCGAATCCATTACCCCCTCTGGACAGGCAGACAATAATCTTACAAAGATTGTCAGGTTGTTTGCCTAAGTTAGGTGGCTGTATCTAGGTTCTCTGATTCCGTTAGTCATCCCTTATCTGAAAGTCGCTATATCAGTCATCATGTTTGTCATAAAGTTTCAAAGGCGTCATACTCCATTTATTTCCCAGTCTTTGGTATTGTAAGATATACTATGGTTTATGTAAGAAATACAGAACTTCTCATTAACTAATCAAGTTAAATTGTTTGTTAAATACTTAATTATCGCCAGGTACAACTATTGTAATATTTCAAATGAGTTGTTTTAAAGAAATTCTTCATCCTCGATGTTCTATTACAATTTAGTGTCACTCAATACAAAATTAATAGCCGAGTTCTCTTTATGTTGTAGAAAATTAGAAATATTCTACCCCGTGTTAAAATAATAATCCCAAAAGTAAAGTAAAAACTTTGAAACAGGCAAACGGAGAGCAATTCTAACAGGTCAGGGTGCCCCGGATGGGTAAGAACAGCTTGTTTGGAGTAGCTTCACCAGTCACGTTTAAAATAAATGACGATATTAAAACCAAGGACAGTGTACGTAGATAAGGTCTCGTTTCCCTTGCGAACAATTTTTTTATGTAGAAGTAAATGCCCAGTATAAATTGATATTTAAAATGATTTAATCTTTCCATCTTTAATCTTTAATTTTTTAGACTTTAGGTCCGTTTCATTATTGTATAAACTGTTATTTCTAAATTTATTTAGGGACAATTCGAAAATCTCGGTCAGAACAAATCACAAATAATGATTTAAAATTATTTCTTTGTAATATATCAAAAGGTCAAGTTGCTGGATCCGACAATTATCAGCATCCTGGAGCGGCAGTTAATTATTTGTGTTTGCCACAAACACCAATTTATGGTCATTATGACATCAAGCACAATGGCAATGCTTATGTATTTGGTGCTGAGATTCATGTTAATGGGAATAATATTCCTGGTACACCATTTGAGAATGGGTACGACCAAAAGAGTATTTACTGTGCTGTGTGTAGAACTGTTGGACGAACAAGCGTTGTATGATACCAGGTAAAATAAATATTAACATATACAACAGTCTAATAAATGTTTGACAATTGCCAAAACAACTGGGTACACAAAACAAACATTTGTATAAAAACAAAGTTATTATAGGGATAAAAGTAATTTTTTCGCGTACCACAATATATATATATATATATATATATATATATATATATATATATATTCTTATAATTCAATTTATAGATTTTTTCAACAAAATTTCAACAATTAAAACGATACTATAGCCATGACTAATAAAGAGAACATCCATATGAATTCAAAATGTCGTACATAAGATAGCGTCACTGAGAGCCTATCTGTTCATGCATGCGTAACGGAAAAAAATAAGGCCAAGAAAAAAGTAAAAAATTGAACTTTGCAGTGGTCTCAGCAAAGACGCTGCCGCGATACGGGCAAACGGTTTTTAAGGTTTCTTTAATAATAAATACCGAGTGCTTGGCGAAAGATCAGTAACTACGTAAACCTTTTTTAAACTCTTCGACAGGCTCGGCCTAGGCTCAAATTACTACCTGAGCATTTGAAGTGAACATTTTGCCACCTCAGTTACGTAGTGGTCACATATGTTATGACATCACTAGGGTAGCATAGTCATAAAGTGTTCGCTTTGTATTTGGGAGGTAGTTAATTCATATTAATGTCATGTGTCCTTCGGAAGATACCTTAATACTGATAACACGTGTAAAGACAGGCGCGTCACGTAAAAAATCTTCCCCTGTCATGATCCTGCTACATTGCAAAATAATTGCATAGGTGTTATGTCTTGTTTATATGAGGAACTGCAAGACGAATATATTACGAACTTGCAAATGTTACATGAGAAAGTTTTCAACCGTAAAATATGTAAAATGCCACAATAACCTCACATCTAAACGGGAAATATTTGTGATATATGACAAATGTTTAGTTTTACATAAGACTGGATGTTGTGGTTATTCTTCATACTCTTAATATTAGTTTTGTTATTTAATGTGCTTTCTGTGTTTTATTTAAAAGGTAGGAACCAGTGTTTTCCCGGCTGGACACGTGAATACCACGGATATCTTGCGGCTGGTTACTACAACCATAAAGGAGCCAGTGAATACATCTGTCTTGATAAAAAGCCAGACATTTTTCCGGTAAAAAGTCATAGCTGGCATAAAATATTATATTCGGTTGAAGGTAGATGCACAGGTCCACTAAAATGCCCTCCTTATGTCGACAAAAGAGAGTTAACGTGTGTGGTTTGTTCGAAGTAAAGTTATTTATGAGATAAACGGAAAACAAGAATAAAATACTAGAAAGGCGAGACTATCTCTGTGTTATTTCATGATTTACAGCTATTGAGCCCCGTTTGAATTCGACAAAAAGATCTAGTTACTTTTGCGACACTTAATTTTGCTTAAAGTTGTTGATCACAAGTTCTTTATAAAACTGCATTTAATTACATTTTGAAATTACAAGTGTACGTATTTCGTCTAAGAGATTCCAAAAGATTTTAAAACTATTATCATAATTATCTGTTTGTGATGCAAGGCTTTTGTAAGTCATATAAAGAGGTCCGTTTGCAGTAATAGATGGGTATAAGACAAAGTCAATAAATGCCTTTCAAACTCAGGGCCTCTCGACTGCATGTTTTCAAGTGATTTCCTTGTCACTTAACCTTCCGTAGCACAAAGCCATAATTTCCGAGTGGAATTTTACATATTTAACTCATTTAAAAGTTCAATTTTTAAAGTTGAAATTGTGATTTGAACGTTGATTATTATGTCATGCTTATCTGCAGCATTGCAGACACGTGATTAACCACTATAATATAGCTAGCGATAAGAATCCCATTGAACTAACACATCGCATGACGTGAGAACTTTTACCAAGAAAGGCCGCTAATAATATACAATAATTGCCCTCTATGTATGTGGACATCCAGAATTGTCACCCGACAGAAGGGTGACAATTCTGGATGTCCACATTCCTAGAGGGCAGTTATTATTTTATTATACCGAAACAAAGCTTACCATGTAAAATAACACAAACAATATCCCAATTTTAAATTAAATTAAATGCTTCCAGTTTACACTTTCAACCATCGGGGGGGGGGGGTGTTATGCTCGTCTGCATTCGTAGGTTTACCTCTCTTTCCGTTTCCATCAAATACATTTCCAGTTTTTCACTGAAGCTTGGCCACTTTATTGTGTTTTCTGCATCTTTGTTATGCATAATTTATTCCAATTCCGCTTCCGACGAACTGCAAAGAACGACTGGCCGCCATTGTTGTTTACCAATGACAACACGGTTCTGTTGTATGAGTTATTTTCCTTGTACCGGGTTATCACCGGGTGATAATAGTATTATCACATGGCTGGTGAGAGGTTATCACATGGCTGTGAGAGGTTGTCACACGCTGACAGTGATTCTGTGGGAAACATTTCATTTATTACATGTCATGTGATTGGAAAACATCCAATGAAAAGTGTTTTAATATATGTGAGGTATAATAACATTATTTATGAAGCTGTTTTGAATTGCCGGTGCTATATATATGACGTCATATAGACAATATGGCTGGATACTTACTTAAATAGTTTACAATTAATAAAACCATTCCTTATGGATTCACTTAGACCAAAAAACGCACACTTGTTATGAACGACATCTTCGACAAATATAAATGTAAGTGTTACAATGACGCTGTTTGATTAAAGTCATACATTTGGATCACCTGCAACAATAGCTTTATTATTTAGTAATATCTACCTATATTATTGATGATAAACGACCCTAACGATATAGTCGTGTGAATTTCATACGATTTCGTATTACCAGATACATTAATGACATACAAAATGAAATATGAACGTATAAATAAACAGTAAAGATTAATTGAAACCACAAATTATAAACTCCTGAATTTACATGGGTACTGGATACGTCTATCTAAAAATAGATATATAAAAAGACCGTAGTTAGATATTAATTTCTCAAATTTGTAAACTAAACTTATGAGTGTTAACCATACAAGATAAGTCTGATATGAAGCATAACTTTAACTGGAGAAAAATTAAAAAAATTAATACGAAAAAGATGTAAGTCCACGGGAAGAATGTTATTGAAGCTGAAAAACATAAGATAACAACTGAAAACATCTATGTAACAGGAACTAAAAACAAGGTGTAATTACAACTCGAGACAGGCATAAAGGATCTGGACCTGAAGAAGATACTTATGTACTGTAAAACTTTCCAAAAGCTTTTTTTTTATTTTGATACATTTTCAATCACTATTCGTCACTCTAAATGGTAATAAAGAAATTATTTTCTTGTCATTCGTTTACAAACGCAGTGAGCCATGAAACAAATATATAGTGTTAAAAATGTATTCTGATTGTTTTGTCAAACTCCTTTACGGACCAAATGAAAATATACCGTATATACCATCAACAAACTGTTAGCTTTAGATTAACAACATATTTGTTGTGTTTGGTAATATATTTTTACAACAAACAAATAGTTTACCAATGGGAACAAAATATGCATCTTATACATTATTGATCTTATACAACAGAATGTATCCACAAAATTGTTATATCTCGACAGAAAACTCTCTCAGTACTGTTATTTAATTCTACATACAGATACATAGATGTTGTTTTTTCTTTTAATAACCTTAAAATTGGAATCTTTGTTAATGACATTTATGTTATTTTTGTCAGTTCCAAGGTTTTAATTTGCTTTGGGATTTTGTTTTTGACATGTATTAGTATATTTGTTTTTATTAGTGAGTTTGAAATAAATGAAATGACTCATACTTCAAGTTTTTATTCACATTTAGGCTTATATTGGAATTATGCAATCCACGAAAAGACTACATTTGAAGTTTAATGACAAACGTGATGACTTCAGTTTTTGTTAACTTTCCTTTTTTATGTAGCATTATATCAACTTCCATTGGTAGTGGTGCATTTGCTTCATAAATTCTACCCTATGGTAGAGCTTGTTCAAACAACTGGAACTTGGTACAACAGATCAAGCTGGTTACAAGTTAATTGTTGACACATAGATATTGCAAACCTACCCTTATGGGGGCCTTTAATACACACATGTCGAGTAAACCTAGCCAAACAGGAAATGCTTACTCTTATGGAGCACCCGATTTTATTTTTCTGGTGAAAGTCTATGCGTTAAATTTAATTTGCCAGTTTTTAACCCTGCTTTCGCGTTGTGATTTCGACATGGAATGTCACATTTGTGTTTTAAAAATTAGATAATAGTTCGAAGCCGACAATTTAGTTGAACATGCTTACTTTAACTATATAATTATATATATATATATATGTATATATTTTAAAATATTTCATTTGGTGTTTTTCAATCATATGGCATGTAATTAACGAGATATTTCCCAAAAATTACTGCCAGCGACGAGTGAAAACCTATCTATTTTTGGCACAAATTTATCTTGTAAGAACCTGGTACAAGAGAGATAACTCAGATTATACTAAGAGATGAGCTTTCGTTTAGTAGACACGCCGTTTTGTTTCGTTGTATTGCATTAATATTTGCCCCTGCGTGTGTTCAAATCCAGGATTTATACTCTTTAGTATTGATGTCTCTCGACCGATGGTCTCGGGTGGCATTCCTTCTGTGCGGGACAAATCATGATCTATGTGTACCTAAAAGACAATAACTATATATAGTAAATTCCCTGAAATATATGAGTGACATTTTTCATTCAGTTAGTAATCGTTTTAATAATAAAAGAACACTACGGAAACCTGATGGTGTAGAAGGCCAAGGTTTGCATGCTGGCATGGTTCGACAAAAACGTGAAAGTAAACATTAAATACTGTTTCTCCAAACACTCTTTATATGGAAAAAGAAGAAAATGGATCATTAGAAACATGCAGTCGCATATTTCTGTAAAATTCATAGTGATATAATAAGTAATAATATTATGAATGTACGTTTCGTTTTAATTGTGGTTGTATTAGGAGATGCTATTATATGCCGTTCTAAAATAAGACCATATATTATCCTTTGCTGTACCAGGAGACAATTTTAATCTTTTTGTATAGTGGTTGCAGTTGAGCTGTGGCTTATTCGCATGTTTATTTTATATGTTTCTCTTTCTTAGAATAATCACATACGCAGAAAAATAGATCAATATACACGATATACATACTGGAATAATTGGTCAATAATAAAGAAATAAATCTTTAAAACGTTGTCGGATATAATGAGAATATTTTCGGTCAGACTAGTTTACCCGATCAATCTCCCAAAAACACATAAAGAGTTTGAATATATTTTATTACTGTATCGGATATAGTTCTAAATATCAAAGCTATTCAGTGTCATTTTAATACAGGGTTATTTAAACTGTTGCAATTGAGACGGCAGATTTCACTGTATTGACACATTGCCGACTGTCTTCATCATTCTTCATCTTCATTCCTGGAAACTGCTATATCTACCGGACCTAGAACACCACGTCTTCAATGATCATAAAGAGAATTTGTAGTCAAATTTTTGTACAGTTTTTGTAATTGTCGGAGTCAACACAATGTTTAAAGAATTGATGTTCTGGTAAGTCTGTTATATGTTTGTGTTTATTAGTATGAATATTAACTGAACAGTCTTTATGAAGTGTGCGGGATGGTATGACTTTACCCCTGCAAAAGCAAATCAGCCATATTGATACTGAAAGGAACTCTAATATACGATGAGTTGCCAACCTAGTTGAAGATCTCTAATCTAACCACTGACAAATGCAAATGCACGATTGTCTTAATGAAACCTTTTCCCACCTTTATGGTATTATAAATGTTCTTAACAATATTTGTATTTTGCACGATTATCTAGACATACTAGTTAAAAGACTCCGAATGTATAGTAAGTTTTCAACCTAGTTTTTTATATAAATATATGCGCGGTTGTCTAAATGAACCGTTTTTTCCAAATTGAAGTTCGTGATATTATGAATGGTCATATTTGTATATTACATGATTATCTAAGTGATCCCTTTCTACCTTCATGGTATTATAAATGCTCTTAACAATATTTGTTTATTGTACAATTATCTAGATGAACCCCTTTCTACCTTTATGGAAATGTGAATAGTCTTAACAATATTTGTATATTTTAACGTGTATTTAACTTGATTTTTTTTGTTTAGTGCAGTATTTGGTTTGTTTGATTTTCAGTTTCGGAAACGATATTTGCTTAAAGATACTGAGATTCCGACGTCTCTCGCTTTGATAAAATATTTAAATGCATTGATTCAAAAGTAAAGTCACACAGTAGTCGTGTTATTTTCGCAGGTGGAAATTTCGCTATTTTTGCGAATTGTAAATAATTACAAACTGGGCGTGGATTCACATTAATTTGAAATGTAATATCTAATTGGTACTTTAGACTCGATAAGGCGTGATTTAGACAGACATTATAACAACATTTTACAAACCGTTTGGTTACCGCAAGCTTTGACGTTAAAATTGCTTGAATCTACGTAACCCTTGTACTTTATACATGTAATTAAAATCGCTTTAAATTAATAAAAACGTACAAAAATTAAAACATGAAATTTATATCAAGGACAAAATCATAATTCGGCCCCATTACCTATAGTTAGTTATTTACAGTTGAGTTGTATGCCTCAGTCAAGAATTTTTCACATACATCGAGGTTGTTAGTTCAAAGAATATTGAGGAAACTTGTATGTCAACAAACGATCTTCGGTACGTGAGCTAACAAAATGATTCACACTAAGATTCGTCCTTAGTAGGATTTAAATTTAATGTGCGTTTATTTTACTGCAGGAAAAATATAAAATATTTGCGTTCTTGCTTTCAGTGAAATAGGCTAAACAAACAGAGGCGGTAAGGGAACCGTGTTTTATAGGTTATGGCTTTGAATGACTCGGTCATTGGAAAATAGTTGCAATAGCTACTTTGTCGACAGAAAATATGTTTTAATGTTACATAAATTAAAACCAATATAAAACAATTTAAGCTTCTCTTGTTTTTATTACACCATGAACCAGTTTAGGACTTGTTTATCCAATGCCCAGATTTGTCGTCACTTTTAACCATCGTACATGGAATAGTAAATATTCGTCTGGTAAAAAAGATTAAAAGAAATCGTGTTGTTTAGATGTTTTTAACCCGTTTGATCAGATTTTGGTTTTAAGATTTTGGTCTAAGCACTAATAATGAGGAACTATATTATGAAAACGTCGTTTAGTGCTGTGACATTAAAACTGGTATATGTTATTGCAATTATAATAATATCATTTTTGAAAATTTAATCAATAATTGAAGTTCATCTGTTACATAGTTATCGGGATATATCTACGTGAAAATGGTCACAAATTGTGAAAAACCGCCTAGTGAAAGGAAATAACGCAGCGTTTTGTCACATGTATGTTATTGTATTTATTTAACTTTTACATGTCGATTACGGAATAGAAAATGTATAAAATCGCGTTGAGTAGCCAAAATGTGAAAAAAGAAAAACAATCCAGAAATATGACAGATTATCAAAAGGAATTTTATAAGAATTTATCAATAATATTTTGATGTTTGCGAAATCATAAACATTCAAAGCATCTTTTGAAATTGTCCTTCGATCAAATGTTCAATTTTATTATTTGTTCAATATCTCATTTTCATTGATTTCCTTTCACCATATGGATCAATTTGTATGTTGTAAACCCCCAGGACCTCCTATGGCGCTAGTTACACCCGGTAAGTGTAAAATATCATAAAAATAATTGATTCACAATTGTAATATATTTTTAGAATACACTTACAATGGTTTTCATGCACCTGCAAATGCACTTACAAACTTTTTAAATAATTTTTTTCTCGTATAACATGCTTGTATGTTTAAATCCCAAACCACAAAAACGGAGTAATATATTGGAAAAATATCAATTTAAGTAAAGCGAGTAAATTTCCACCAAGAAAATGAGATGGGTGTTCCAGAAAAGTAATCACTTTCTGTTTACTAAGCTACACCCGTCATGTGTTTAATCAAAATTTTAATCACAAGAAACATGGAACTATGGAATATGAATGTATCCAGTTAATTCTCACGTGTCCTTAGTTCATGGTACTATCAATTTGTAGCAAAAAGTAAAGGTTGGTCGTTGGCAAATAATAAATATTAGAGACTCGCCTCAGATTTCTTTTACTTAACTTTTATAATCGGAAAAAAATCTCGGTGATTTTATTTTCGTTATATACCGGAAAACATTCTGTGTAAACGAAAACATCGCGGTAGATGCTATTTTGAAAAAAAGTTTCCCGGTTCGCGAGATTTCATCTGATCAATGCCAAAAAACTAATATTTTTTTAAAATATATATTTAATAAGTAATCTAGTTTAGATTTAAAACAAAATCTGTAAAAAAATTATAACGAGAAAAAGCGACCATTCACCTGCAGTATAACATAAGGAATTTACCTCGTTTTAATATATATAATGTGGTGATGAAATGCATATATTTTAGTAAGAAATGCCATACGTTTCTGATTTTGCTTAAAACTATATTTACCTGGTACAATATGTTTCAAATGAGGATCGGATAAATAGTTCGGAGACTTCATTTGCTGATTGGATAGTTTACATCTTGCTTTTTACACGTGACGACAAAATACAGAAAAAGTTGAAGAATAATTTAGGCATAATAAATCTGTCAAATAATTTAAATTTCCGATGTTTATATATATTCATCTTTTAAGAACATATATATTTATCTTTTCTAACAAAGAACGAAAAGTTTAACACTTAGGGAGCCTATTTTACTCTTAGCTTGTCCAGTGATGTGCTTCTTCGAAATGATACCCGATTTAAACAAAACGCCACGAATTTGAAGCTTCCACGAAGTTAGGACACTTGAGGATACAGTTGAACAGAGAAATCATAGTTATTGACGATATTGATAATAAGCATAATAAAATGTTTGAGTCTTGATAAGGTTAGATTTGCAACATTTCTCCGTCAACATTTTTTATTTTTTAAATCTGTTTGGTTGTCCAATGATATGCTTCTTATGAATGATATCCGGTATAAACGAAACGTCACGAATTTGACGCTACCACGAAATTAGAAAACTTAAGTTAAATAGAGAAGTAATCAACGATATTTTTATTCAGGATAATATTTTTTTGAGTCTTGATAAGGTTAGATTTGAAATATTATTCGTCAACAATTTATTTGAAAACTGTTTGGTTTTAGTAGAAACACGTTTTATCATAGCGTATTAACTATAAAACAAATACACCAAAAACGAATATTTTCACAACTTGACTAATAAGCAATCTTTTATGGCCGTCATCACAGTATTATTGGCAAGTTTGATATCTTTATGTCCAGGATTACCCTGGATATATTTGACTTCTCATAGTTCTATGTCCCTTTCTCAAAATTTTGATTTCACACATGGTGGGTGTATCTAGCTGAAGTAGCCTCACTTTTCTTGTAGCAGTACAATTGTTTACTTAACTTGTGATGTCAGTTGCAAAGGTTTAACTTTGCTTCTGGCTTGTGATTCGGACAGTGGTAAGTATGTTTGTTTATGATTATGACGCCATCATTTAAATGGTTGAAAACGAATCTTGGTGTTTTTATAAAATGTATGTGTTTCGTTTTTATTGCATAGAAATAATTAAAATAAAAGATTTTGATCGATTCTGTGAATATGTCATGTTAGATGTTTTCGTTGAGAATTTGTAAAGAATTCTGTCAACATGTTTACATATAATATATTTTTATGTATTTTTTTAGGCTCTTGGTTGTTTGTTTCATAATTGCAATTTATGGGAAGAAAAACGAAATTCGACAAACTCTTAAACACACGAAACTGAATCAACTACAAAAACTACTCACTCAATTTGGGAAATATAAGAAAGCTTTGTCATGTTTATGTGACCTGATGAAGGACAATCGCAAAATTAATACCAAATCAGGTACGAAGAGAGAGAGAGAGAGAGAGAGAGAGAGAGAGAGAGAGAGAAGAGAGAGAGAGAGAGAGAGAGAGAGAGAGAGGGTCTGATTATGTGTGTCTCAAGGGATATATTTGATTACTGTATATTAAAAGATCCCATATCCTATTTGGTTTGTAACACACATAAAAGACACTAAATTGGAAAAATTAAGAAATATTGTTTGATTTAAATGGAGTTTTACGTCTCGTCAAGAATAATGTATTTATATCGAGACGTCACCTTTGTCGCACGCTTTGAGCAATATGTAGGTAAGTTTATTAACGTGCCTTGGCAACCGTGACACAGTGCATCGATTTTAAAGTTTTCTCTCGAAGGTGGTCCTCCTAACTTATGTTTCTTAATACCAAGTGTTTGGGAAAAAATGTTACTTATTTTGACATTTGAACCCAAAATCCCAAATACGGAGCGAACGCTGTATTCAGCTACCGTTGTAGTAAATAATTTTAAAATGATTTTATAACATTTATAATAATAATAATATAGTGCTTTTATTATTTACAAATTGCATAATATATTTCTTTGTATTCCATATTAGACAAGAATGTACAAGGGAATGTCTATACACGATGGAGGAGAAAGACTTGTGGAAATGACAGTGTTCAATCTGAACTTATATATGCTGGTAAGTTTAGCGTATTAATTATGAAAGAAATACACTATAAGCAGCTGAAACAAGTATATTACAAAGAAAAGATAATTTGGCAGTAGAAAAATTGAAGTCATCACGTTTGTCATATAGCTTGAAATATAGCCTTTAATCATAATTGAGATATAATATTTATTCTAAATTTAAAGCAGAATTTCCAGAATCAGTCCTATTATTTATTTCAAACTCACTAGAAAAGATGGTATTCACAAATTTAGGATTGTTGAAAGAAAGGTAGTCATCTATATATCTGTATATGAAGTAAAATAATTTGGTAACGGTCTTTTCTGTCAAGATTGAAAACGGTTCTGCATATTTTCTTCTGCATAAGTGTGACGAAACAAATCGGCAATCAATGGTGAACAGTTTATCCTTATCGGTATACCGATTGTTTGTTGGGGAAATCTTAGAGATCAATTTAATTTTGATTCACTGTGCTGATATAAACTCACGAATCTGTTCGATATTCGTCTCAAAACACATTTTGCTTGAATATGTTGAATTTGCACATACAAATCAAACTTTTTACTTTTTACTCTGCATCATAAATACAAGAGCATTTAGCTATGTTTTGTAGAAATCAAATTTTATACTTCCTTCGGGAAATGAACTTGTTGAAAAAATAATTGTTTAATTATATATTATGGAATGTTTTATTCATGACCTGTCTGTGATATAATTGGTTTTTCATTTGGAAATTATTTTAATTGACTATTTTTATTTATTGTCACATTAGTTTTTTATATTATACTTAATTAATAATATTGTATATTTTACATTTTCTTGCCACGAATAGGTGCAGTATTGCTGATTATATAATAATTCACTCACTAACTCTAAGGGGCTAAATTCCGCTGATCATTTTGCAACTGTTAAATAACTAGCAGTTCTATCATCATATAAATCGCCCTCTAGTTTGTGTAGTTTTGACATTGAATCCTGGTTTGTGAGGAACCTTCTTACTGTTCGAAGCTATCTCCATTATTACTTGGAATATATAGAATCGCACAATTGGTTGTGTCAGATTAACTTGATATGTTTCAATTTGTTATATGTAGCGATATCTAGACTTGTTAAAAAATGTCTTAAAAGGTAAAAATTCAATTTAATGTGTGAATTTTCGGAAGTACACTTTTATATGTGAAAGATGAAAACTCCTTTCTGTCAAGTGACTTGTTTAAAATCTCAATTCTTTTCTCCCACATTACAAATTGGAAAATGTTTATTGAAAATATATAATTTAAAAGATGATAAAGATGCTCCAGTATCAAATTTTAAAATCTGGAAAATTCAGATAAACACGTCAACTTCAAACAGGAGAGTGTGGACACGGACGTTCCGAAAAGGTAAGAACTTCTTGTTTAGCTAGTTTCACTGGTGATGCGTGAGAGAAATAGCGGTATAAAACATCCGCAAGCAGTGTATGAAAATAAGATTAACCATTGTTTCACTCGGCAGTAGAGTTTATGCAGAAGCTTTCAAAGAAACACCAAGTTTTAATAAAGACCTTATCTTTAGACATAAGCGCCAAATTAACATTGTATTAGTAAAATGAGAAAAACTCGATAATAATTACTAGCAAAGTGACATTTTTTCTATATATTATATTTTTAAAGGACAGGTTGCTGAATCTAACAATTATCAAAATTCTGGAGCAACAGTGAATTATTTGTGTTTGCCACAAGAACCAATTTATGGTCAATATAACAGCAAGGAGAATAGCAATGCTTATGTATACGGTGCTGAGATTGAACCCTGGAAAACCGATATTCCTGGTACACCGTTTGAGCATGCCAAATACAACGCTAAAAGTATTTACTGTGCTGTGTGTAGAACTGCTGGACGTTCAAGCGTGGTAATGATACCAGGTAAAACTTTACACATTTGTGTTATGACCAAATATAAATTTGAATGTTTTATAGCTGAAAACAACGCACTTGGTAATATTGATCGAAACCAACTAACCAAGACATGACACAAACTACAATTTTACTGTGTGTCACTGCACATTATACGAATAGACTTAAAACAACCTCTTATCTCACTGCAGGATAAAAACTACTTTAGCTTTTATTTCCATAGGTTCTCAGCAATTTGTTGTATAACAGGAAATCCCCTATTATAAAACATTGCATTCAATGTAGTTTATAGTTTGATTATATTTTATACTAGTTTTAATTTTACAGCACTAGACGACCTTTTTTGCAATACAATTCCTCATAAGTTTTATTTGGACCAAAACTGTTAAACCAATTTTTTCAAGATGTAAAAAAGATATCCAAAGTGACCAAAATATATTTTACGCGGCCTCACTTCCCTTTTGGAAGCTCACGTGTCCACATTAACTTGTTAGTTCCAAAGCCTTTACTTTGCTTCTTAATTGTAATTGAGACACAGATTTAGTTAGTTTGTTTTTGAATACCCAATTAGCTAAAGAAATACTTTGCATGAGAGAGTATATCTTAGTTTTTTGGGGATTTAAAGATTTTAACTAGGAGCAAATTTAGACATTAGTATATAGACACAGTTATTTTCTACGGAGTTTGTGATTTCCACGGGGAAACTTAAATCATCAGATATACTGGCTCAATGATTTAAATAACATATTATAACAGTTTTTTTTTGGCAGCACTAGACAGCAATAGATGGTCGTTACGTGATGCAATTCCTCATCAGTAGTGCTTGGATAAAATTGTGAAACCAAAATGTTTTTCCAAGATGTCAAAAATAACCAAAATATATTTTACAAAATTAAGCTAAAAAGATATTTTGCATGATACAGTCAAACCTGTCTATAAAGGCCACCCAAGGGAACCAGTAAAAATGGCCTTTATGGGCAGGTGACCTTTATATACAAGTTCAATTAATATAAATAAAGAACAATTGGGATAAAATTCTTCTGGCGTTTATAAGCAAGTGGCCCATTTGTAGGCAGGAATACAGTATATCAAAATGTTAACGCATTTTATGTTTTTATAGGTAGGAACCAATGTTTTCCTGGTTGGACACGTGAATACCACGGATATCTTTCGGCAGGTAATCATGCTCATAAAGGAGCCAGTGAATTCATCTGTCTTGATGAAAGGCCAGACATTTTTCCGATAAAGAGTCATAGCTGGCAGAAAATATTATATTCTGTAGAAGGAAGATGCACAGGTCCGTTGAAATGTCCTCCCTATGTTAACGGTAGAGAACTGACGTGTGTTGTTTGTTCTAAGTAAAGATATCGATGTGACAAACAAGAATAAAATACTAGAACAGCAAAACTATCTTTTAGTCAAATCATGATTTTTTATATTTCTCTTTTAAATTCGTTACAAATATTCAGTTATTTTTGCAATACTTAAATTTAATTTGAGTGGTTCTAAGTTACAAGTGCTGCAAGTGATTTTCTTGTTGTTTACCATTCGGAGCATCCGGTTTTACTTACCAGTAGAAAGTTTATATATGTAACTGATAATGCTGATTTCAAGATTTTTATATTACTTTGTGATTTGTATGGGTTAGTATGATTGTTTTTACGATTGCTTTTTGGAAAGCAAAATGTTGTGTTCATCAGCAGCAGGCATTGCAGACAGGTGTAAAGGTGTAAAGATAGCAATAAAAGTCCACACTTGGTATATTGCTTAGTACGGAATATGTAAAGAATGATTCAGCCAGAAATCTAGGATGTAAACTTGATGACCTTAAATCAACACTAAGCTTTAGAAAATGCGAAATTTTAGTCTTATTTGATAAGTATTAAAACTTAAAACACTCTTTAAAACTAATTTACTTATCTCTAATACATATGTTTCCAAAGATTTTATCAATTTATTTGAAAAAATAAACATACAAAAATGTTAAGAATGGGGTTTTAAAAATCCCAGACCTTGAAAATCAAGTAATCTCATTGAAATTAGGGTATAATAATTAGTTAGGTTAGACACGTGAACTTCAACCAGGGAAGTGAAGCCGGCTGTTCCGGAAGGGTAAGCACCTTCTGTTTAGCTTGCTACATCCGCCATGTGTGTAATCACAATTGTGTGAAAGGAACATGGAACTATGGGATGTCAAATATATCCAGGGCAATCCTGAACAGAGACGTCAAACTTATCAACAATACTGTGATCAAGGCCTTGAAACTTTTTGAGGGCCTTGATAAGCCTAGGCTTGAAAACGATAAACATGTAAGACCAGGTAAAAAAGTAAGTTTTCCTGAAAAGCATATAATAACAGCTGAAAACAAGATGTTATTACACGTTTAAAATTGTAATGAAGTATACGGGCCCTGACCAGAGAATAATTTGTATTTAAATTAATTTTCAAACAATGTAAAAAGAAACTAAACATACCAATCCATGTCGAAATCACAATCCTAAAGCAAAGTAAAACCTATGAAAATATCAAATTAAGTTAACCGATAAACACCTAACATTGCTCTCCAATATTGACTCATCAATGTATTATTTATCCGACAAGACATATAATTCATACTTTGCCTACCTTTTGCTAACCAAGAAAATACTCATTTACTATCCATCAGTCTAAATCGACAAAAAAATGTCTTTAACAAATTCGTTCCTTCGCATTTCTTTCACAAAAACGACAAATTGAGATGCAATTATCTAGTGCTAAATAGGGATTGTGGTTATTTTGTCAACCATCATACGGACCAATACACACATATACTGTATATAACTTCAACCAAATGTTTCATTTATATCAAGACCTTGACAGCTATAAGCGAAGGTGGAGAAATTTTAAAACACAATTTTAAAGATTTTGAAACTGTATATATGTGTTGTATTTGGTAATCAGTATAAAAACACATAAATTGTGTACAATTGTTTACTTATTTGTCATTATTCATATGAAGCAGGGTTTACATGAAAATTCTTTTCAAGTCCTGAGAGAAAACGGACATTCAACACTGTACGACTCATCTTTCAAGTTATGATTAGTATGTAGGCTAATATTGCAGTTATGTCATTCACGAAAAAGCTACATTTGAAGCTTTATGGCAACAGTGATTACTTCAGTTTTTTTTATTTTCAGCTTTACTAATTAAACAGGGTTACTTATCTTCCGGAGCAACCGGTCTCACTTCCCAGGTGGAAGTTCATCTAATTTGACAGTTTTCATTTTTTTAACTTAAATATGCTTCTGGATTGGGATTCCAACATGTATTAGTATGTTTGTATTTGATTCTATGTAGCACTATATCTGTTTCCACTGCTTATGGTGTATTTGTTTTACAGTGCAACACTATAAAGCGTGTTTTTCTACTGGAACTTGATACAAAGAACCAATATCAGTAATTTTAATAATACCTCAGTTGCATTATATTAAATATACCAAACCTGTTTTTTGCCTTTCCCAACAAAGGTTGATACAATGACCTAAACACGAGATCCTGTAAATGCATGTTTAGGACTTAAAGGCAACCAAATGGATTGGTATTTTTTGTGTTTGATATAGGTGAACCATTACTAAGCTATATTTAAATTATTAAAGATAGCAAAACTATGACAGCAAAGTCTGTATCAGATCTTACAACCGTAAATTCATACTTGTATTGTTTTGAAGAAACACACAAAACTGTCAGCTTTCTCAAGGTTACACGTGGCATTATCGTCAGAGTCCTCCTTTTCTTGCTTATAGGGGATTTGTTAAACAGTTATGGTAGAGCTTATTCCCACTACGGAAACTTTATCAAACGTAGCTAGCTTTTTGCAAACAATCTCCGGACATTGCAACTTAAGCTTATAAAGGCCTACACAAAGTTTTATGGCTGTCACAACAATATATATGATAAGTATGATGTGTCTGTATCCAAAATTATTTACTGTGATTTTACATCAATACTAAGGGAACATTCTTGTAATAGTGTCTGATTTTCATGTCGCAAGAAGACCAGACATTGTCTAATTTGACAGTTAATAAAAATTCTGGAAACTAATATTCACCTTTAAACCAACTAGCTCCGATTCTTTACCTTTATATAAGGTTGAATTTGTTTTGTAAACACAAAAAGGGGTTTGTCCTGGATTCAAATATGTTTCGAGGTGCAGGTTCCTCACAGATAAAACACACACACGTCAATGGTTGTTGAATAATAATCCGTTGAGATAATTAAGTTTTGTATTATTGAATATCAACCTAAAAATTCATGATACTTTTCTTAACATTTTACTTATGGCTTCAATTCCATTTCATTCGCATATCCCTCTAAGGTCTTTAAGGACTGGGACAATTTATTTCTTTACAGCCTTTAATTGCATAACATGTTCATGTACACAATTTGATATAATATCCACACCCAGTTCGAAAGTTCATCCAGTGTTATTTAAATCTCAAACTGAACACCGTCTAAGAGACATATGCCCTGTTCCTTTTGGCTTGACTCGATTTGGCACTTGTCGTCATTTGGATATCACATTAGAACTACTTTCAGAGCAAACTATGACGTGTATGTCTTAAAAACAAAAAGCTAACACTGTGCTGCTGAGTTTCTGCGGACGAAAGTTTCGATAGAGAAACGAAATCACTGAATCCTACATATACAAATACAAAAAACTAGAGAAATATCTTAAGATACACTGCTGGGATCTATGTTGCCGAGTTGTTATTCTTACGATGTGACCTTTTACTCATAACAATTGCACCCAAATTTGTCATGCAAAATCTTGTCTCATATTGGTTTACATTTAAGAAAAGTTTAATGAAGTTCAATCTATAGATGTGGGTGATATGGACACAGATATGATTTTTGAAAGGACGTGCGTTCGTACGGACAGACAGACGAATGTGGTACTTTTTGGTGCGGAGTATTCAAATTATAACCACTACAAGTCAATAAACTCATCAACAAATGAAATGTGTGGAATTAAATATGGAATCATTTTAATATGAAATGCAAATATGTCGCCAGTTTTTGTGTATCAGCGATACTCTTGAAAATGGTAAAAATTGGAACAACTAAAATAAGACTGGATATATTGTCGTCAAAAAGTCTCAGGTTCCTTTCGTTTTTAATTTTGAATACACACATGTTGGTGTACCTAGCTAAACCGGTAGTACTTACCCATTTGGAGCATCAGGTCTTACTTCTCTCGTGAAAGCTCACGTGTTTAACTTAATTTAACGGTTCCCATAGAGTTTGCCCTGCTTTCTGATTTTGATTTAAACATAGATTGGTTCGTTTGTGTTTTTTTTAAATCTGGGAATACACCAAAACCGACACGTTGAAAAAGTGAACTTCCAACATATATATGTTAAAATTTTATTTCATGTTTTTTCAATTAAATGACATGTAACGAACGGGGTAATCCCAACAGATTAACAATCGACGTCGGGCATGTGATAATATCTCCAATAATAATGATGCATCAATTTAATAATTCTTTTATGATCATGTGAAGACCCGGTACAAGAAAGATAACTCAAATTACTTGCACAACACTGTGTAGTCGTTTAGTAAACAATAAGAATGGCGACTACTCGCTTTGTTTCGCTATAACACAATAACTATTGTCGTCTATGTATGTGGATATCTAAAATTGTCATCCTTCAGAACGGATGTCCCCGTCGCGCAATTGCCTTGAGTGAAAAACCTTCTGAAGTGGACAATACTAGATATCCACATACCCTAACGGCAATTATTGTATTTAAGCGAAACAACTTCCTGAACTTTATGAGTGGCACAACTTCCTAAACTTTATGAGCGACACAACTTCCTGAACATTATGAATGACACAATTTCCTCATATTTATAAGTGACATAACTTCCTGATATTTATGAGATACATGCTTCGTGGAAATATGTATGTCACATTGACTTTGGTTATCCACAACTATATTGTTCTTTACATTACGGTGGGTGTTGGGCTGTGCTCACTTACATATTTCTATAATATTACATTCAAAGCTGGCCATAAAGGCCATCTAAGGGAACCAGTAAAAGTGGCCTTTATGGGCAGGTGGCCTTTATATACTGGTTCAAATAATATGAAGAATAAATGAAATACAATTCTACTGGCCTTTTTAAGCAGGTGGCCTTTATATAGAGGTGACCTTTAAGGCAAGTTGTACTGTATTTCTCTTTCTGTAATCAAATAAAAAGACAAATGAATTAAGATACGAGATATACAATAAAGGATTATGATGTAAGGCAATATCAAAAGAATTGAAAACATATCAAACGTTGTCGTAATTAGTGAGAATATATTTGGTCACTTAGTCCTTCAAATCACACATGTAAGAGTTTGAATATATTTTTATACTGTATCATGTATACTTTTAAATATCAAAGTTATCCAGTGCCGTTTTAACGCATGTGTTATTTAGACTAGTGAAAATTGAGACGACAAATTTCCCAGTATCGACAAATTGGTAACTGTCATCATCACGCAAACATTCCTGGAAACTGCTATATACCGAACCATTAACACCAGGTCTTCAATAGTCATAAAGAGATTGTTCAAAATCTTGTCGAATTGTTGTACAGTTTATGTAATTGTCGGAGTCAACACAATGTTTAAAGAATTGATGTTCTGGTAAGTCTGTTATATCTTTATTTCTATTGATATAAACTTGCATGAAAGTTAACTGAACAGTCATTTCGAAATGTGCGAGATTGGATGACTTAACACCTACAAAAAACATATTATCCAAACCACTAGGTATGTTTCTTGTGTCCAAACAATAATATTCTACTATATAATGTTTTTGTCCATTAAATAAGTCATCTGGACATCTCCCAACATATGATAAGTTTTCAATTTAGTTGTATATCTCGATCTAACCACAGATAAGTTTCTTAGAAATGCTAGTGTATGTAGATAGTTCATATTGATACTTAAAGGACTCCAAATATATGATAAGTTTTCAACCTAGTTGAAGATCTCTGATCTAACCACTGACAAATGTATATGCACGATTGTCTAGATGAAACCTTTTCCCACCTTTATGCTATTATGAATGTTCTTAACAATATTTGTATTTTGCATGATTATCTAGACATACTAGTTAAAAGACTCCGAATGTATAGTAAGTTTTCAACCTAGTTTTTATAAATATAATTGCGCGGTTGTCTAAATGAACCGTTTTTTCCAAATTGAAGTTCGTAATATTATGAATGGTCATATTTGAATATTACATGATTATCTATGTGATCCCTTTTTACCTTCATGGTATTATAAATGCTCTTTACAATATTTGTATATTGTACAATTATCTAGATAAACCCCTTTTCTACCTTTATGGAAATATGAATAGTCTTAACAATATTTATTTAACAATATTTGGATATTTTTACGTGTATTTAACTTGATTTTTTGTTTAGTGCAATATTTGGTTTGTTTGATTTTCAGTTTCGGAAACGATATTTGCTTAAAGATACTGAGATTCCGACGTCTCTCGCTTTGATAAAATATTTAAATCCATTGATTCAAAAGTATAGTCACACAGTAGTCGTGTTATTTTCGCAAGTGGAAATTTTGCTATTTTTGCGAATTGTAAATAATTACAAACTGGGCGTGGTTTTACATCAATTTGAAATGTAATATCTAATTGGTACTTTAGACTCGATAAGGCGTGATTTGGACAGACATTACAATAACATTTTACAAACCGTTTAGTTACCGCAAGCAACGGCATTAAAATTGCTTGAATCTACGTAACCCTTGTACTGTATACATTTAATTAAAATCGCTTTAAATTCATAGAAACGTACAAAAATTAAAACATGAAATTTATATCAAGGACAAAATTATAATTCGGCCCCATTACTTATAGTTAGTTATTTTTAATTAAGTTGTATGCCTCAGTCAAAAATGTTTCACATGCATCGAGGTTGTTAGTTCAAGAATATTTAGGAAACTTTTATGTCAACAAACGTACGTGAGTTAACAAAATGATTCACACTAAGATTCGTCCTGAGTAGGATTTAAATCTAATGTGCGTTTATTTTACTGCAGGAAAAATATAAAATATTTGCGTTCTTGCATTCAGTGTAATAGGCTGAACAAACAGAGGCGGTAAGAGAAACCGTGTTTCATAGGTTATGGCTTTGAATGACTCGGTCATTGAAACATAGTTGCAATAGCTACTTTGTCGACAGAAAATTTGTTTTAATGTTACATAAATTAAAACCAATATGAAACAATTTAAGCTTCTCTTGTTTTTATTACACCATGAACCAGTTTAGAACTTGTTAATCCAATGCCCAGATATGTCGTAACTTTTAACCATCGTACATACGAGGGTCGTTCAAAAAGTCTTGTCTCTTCCTGTAAACCGTAAATAAAACACCGTAATTTATTATATTGTCACTTGTCACGGGTGACTGAGTTCATTCCCAAACACGTGGAACATTTTTAGATTATATATGCAAAAGAATTAGTTTTTTCTTGCCATATTTTCATCATAACACTCGTTACACTGCTTGGAAAATGACTGACATGACAGGTAAAAACATTATTGAAATGAGAAGCTTTATGAAAGCCTGTGCAAAACTCGTTAAATCGCCCAAACAAGCATTCATTGAAATGCAAGATGTTTTGGTGAGCGAAAGCTGTCATATTGGTCCATCTTACGCTAGATACGTAAATTTAAAAATGGTGTTAACGACATTTCTGATAAGGCCCGTTCTGGAGGACCAAAAACAGCATGCACCAAAGAAAAGATTACAGAAATTCAAAAAACTGGTCAATAGGGATGGAAGGTTGACTGTTAAACAGATAGCTGATGTCGTTGGTTTATCAATGGGGGCCGTACATTTCATTCTCAGAAAAAAACTAGTCATGAGAAAGATTTGTGCTAGATGGATCCCTCATTTGTTGTCAAAAAAGCAAAAGCTCACACGGGTCACAATGGCTAAAATCTGCTGAAAACATATGGTAATTGTAACAGCAGGCGTCTGGCTGATATAGTTACAGGTGACGAAACATGGGTATATTACTTTTAGCCACATAGAAAGATAAATAATAAAATATGGCTAACCAGAAAAGGAAAACGACCTGAAATTGCAAATTCTTTATGCTATATTTTTCAATAGTAACGACATAGTTGCCCAAATTCCTATCCTTAAAGGCCAGGGTATCACGGAAAACATTTATAAAATAAAATTCTTAAGAAAATGAAAAAAAAATTATGAAAAGAAAAGACCAAAGTCAGGAATTCGTGGTATTCGGTTACTCCATGACAATGCTCCTGCTCACAAATTTAAGTTGGTGACTGAATTTTTGTACAAGGAACGTGTTGTTGTTTTACCTCATCCACCTTATTCACCTGATCTTTCACTGTGTGATTTTATCTCTTTCCTAAACTTAAGAAACATCTTTATGGTCGTCGATAAAGATCTCGTTCATCGCTAGGTTCAGCAATTCATCAGTTTCTCAATGGTATATCCAAAAAAGAATATACTATGTATTTAGAAAATGGATCCAGCGTCTTAAAAAGTGTGTAGCCGTTAAAAGTGATTATTTTGAAGGAATGAAAATAAAATATCATAAATAAAACGTCTTAATTTGTGTTTTTATTATGAAGGACAAGACTTTTTGAACGGCCCTCGTAGAATAGTAAATATTCGTCTAGTAAAAAGGTTTAAAAGAAATCGTGTTGTTTAGATGTTTTTAACCCGTTTGAACAGATTTTGGTTTTAAGATTTTGGTCTAAGCACTACTAATGAGGAACTGTATTATGAAAGCATCGTCTAGTGCTGTAACATTTAAACTTGTATATGCTATTGCAATTATAATAATATCATTTTTGAAAATTTCATCAATAATTGAGGTTCATCTGTTACATAGTCTAAGTGAAAATGGTCAGAAAAACCGCCTAGTGAAAGGAAATAACGCAGTGTTTTGTCACATGTATGTGATTGTATTTATTTAACTTTTACATGTCGATTACGGAATAGAAAATGTATAAAATCGCGTTGAGTAGCCAAAATGTGAAAAAAGAAAAACAATCCAGAAATATGACAGATTATCAAAAGGAATTTTATATGAATTTATCAATAATATTTTGATGTTTGCGAAATCATAAACATTCAAAACATCCTTTGAAATTGTCCTTCGATCAAATGTTCAATTTTATTATTTGTTCAATATCTCATTTTCATTGATTGCCTTTCACCATATGGAACAATTTGTATGTTCTTAACCCCCAGGACCTCCTATGGTGCTAGTTACACCCGGTAAGTGTAAAATATCATAAAAATAATTGATTCACAGTTGTAATATATTTTTAGAATACACTTACAATGGTTTTCATGGACCTTCAAATGCACTTACAAATTTTTAAATAATTTTTTCTCGTATAACACGCTTGTATGTTTAAATCCCAAACCACAAAAACGGAGTAATAAATTGGAAAAGTATTAATTTAAGCAAAGCGATTGAACTTCCACCAAGAAAATTAGATCGCTCTGGGTAATCCAGAAAAGTAATCATTTTCTGTTTACTAAGCTACACCCGTCATGTGTTTAATCAAAATTTGAATTACAAGAAACATGAAACTATGGAATATGAATGTATCCAGTATATTCTCATGTGTCCTTAGTTCATAGTACTAACAACTTGTAGCAAAAAAGTAATGGTTGATCGTTGGCAACTTATAAATATTAGAGACTCGCCTCAAATTTCTTGTTACTTAACTTTTAAAATCGGAAAAAAAATCTCGGTGATTTTATTTTCGTTATATACCGAAATACATTCTGAGTAAACGAATAAATCGCGGTAGATGCTATTTTGAAAAAAAAGTTTCCCGGTTCACCTGATCAATGCCAAAAAAACTAATTTTTTTAAATATATATTTTAATAAGTAATTTAGTTTAGATTTAAAACAAAATCTGTAAAAAAAATTATAACGAGAAAAAGCGACCATTCTTCTGCAGTATAACATAAGGAATTTACATCGTTTTAATATTATATCATATGGTGATAAAATGCATATATTTTAGTAAGAAATGCCATACGTCTCTGATTTTGCTTAAACCTATATTTACCTGGTATAATATGTTTCAAATGAGGATCGGATAAATAGTTCGGAGACTCCATTTGCTGATTGGGTAGTTTACATCTTGCTTTTTACACGTGACGACAAAATACAGAAAAAGTTAAAGAATAATTTAGGCATAATAAATCTGTCAAACAATTTAAATTCCCGATGTTTATATATATTTATCTTTTAAGAACATATATTTATCTTTTCTAACAAAGAACGAAAAGTTTAACACTTAGGGAGCCTATTTTACTCTTAGCTTGTCCAGTGATGTGCTTCTTCGGAATGATACCCGATTTAAACAAAACGCCACAAATTTGAAGCTTCCACGAAGTCAGGACACTTGAGGATACAGTTGAACAGAGATATCATAGTTATTGACGATATTGATAATAAGGATAATAAAATGTTTGAGTCTTGATAAGGTTAGATTTGCAACATTTCTCCGTCAACATTTTTGATTTTTTAAATCTGTTTGGTTGTCCAGTGATATGCTTCTTATGAATGATATCCGGTACAAACCAAACGCCACGAATTTGACGCTACCACGAAATTAGAAAACTTAAGTTGAATAGAGAAGTAATCAACGATATTGTTATTTAGGATAATAATTTTTTTGAGTCTTGATAAGGTTAGATTTAAAATATTATTCGTTAACAATTTATTTGAAACTGTTAGGTTTAAGTAGAAACACGTTTTATCATAACTATGAAACGAATACACCAAAAACTTTTATGGACGTCATTACAGTATTATTGGCAAGTTTGATGTCTTTATGTCCAGGATTACCCTGGATATATTTGACGTCTCATAGTTCTATGTCCCTTTCTCAAAATTTTGATTTCACACATGGAGGGTGTAGCTAGCTGAAGTAGCCTCACTTTTCTTGTAGAAGTACAATTGTTTACTTAACTTGTCAGTTGCAAAGGTTTTACTTTGCTTCTAGATAGTGATTCGGACAGTGGTGATTATGTTTGTTTATGACTGTGACGGCATGATTTAAATGGTTGAAAACAAATCTGGATGTTTTTTATAAAATGTATGTGTTTCGTTTTTATTGCATAGAAATAATTACAATAAAAGATTTTGATCAATTCTGTGAATATGTCATGTTAGATGTTTTCGTAGAGAATTTGTAAAGAATTCTGTCAACATGTTTACAAATATTATATTTTTATGTATTTTTTTAGGCTCTTGGTTGTTTGTTTCATAATTGCAATTTATGGGAAGAAAAACGAAATTCGACAAACTCTAAAACACACGAAACTGAATCAACTACAAAAACTACTCACTCAATTTGGGAAACATAAGAAAGCTTTGTGATGTTTATGTGACCTGATGAAGGACAATCGCAAAATTAATACCAAACCAGGTACGAAGAGAGAGAGAGAGAGAGAGAGAGAGAGAGAGAGAGAGAGAGAGAGAGAGAGAGAGGTCTGATTATGTGTGTCTCAAGGGATATATTTGATTACTGTATATTAAAAGATCCCATATCCTATTTGGTTTGTAAAACACATAAAAGACACTAAATTTGAAAAATTAAGAAATTTTGTTTGATTTATTGATGGAGTTTTACGTCTCGTCAAGAATAATGTATTTATATCGAGACGTCACCTTTGTCGTACGCTTTGAGCAATATGTAGGTAAGTTTATTAACATGCCTTGGCTACCGTGACACAGTGCATCGATTTTAAAGTTTTCTCTCGAAGGTCCTCCTAACTTATGTTTCTAAATACCAAGTGTTGGGGAAAAACTGTTACTTATTTTGACATTTGAACTCAAAATCCCAAATACGGAGCGAGCGCTGTATTCAGCTACCGTTCTAGTAAATAATTTTAAAACGATTTTATAACATTTATAATAATAATAATATAGTGTTTTTATTATTTACAAATTGCATAATATATTTCTTTTTATTCCATATTAGACAAGAATGTACAAGGGAATGTCTATACACGATGGGGGAGAACGACTTGTGGAAATGACAGTGTTCAATCTGAACTTATATATGCTGGTAAGTTTTGAACTATTACAAAATTATTATCAGAATCGCTCTTTCTCTCTCTGTGTGATCTGTTAGTTCAACAGCAAATCCGTCTGAACATTTGTTGTCGAACGTGTGTGATTTTCTATGATTATTTGGTCATTGTGTAGGGCGATGGGTAAAAAAAACAACAAAGGACCATATATTGCAGAAGGGGCCATAAAATTGGATTTTATTTTCAAAATTAGTTACTATTGATCCAAATCCACTTAGCCCACTTTTCCTTTAGACTTTAAACTGCCTACACCTTACACCTCTGAAATACAAGACTTCGGACCCGTCGTCAAATCTTACATGTGTGATAACGTTTTTTTCATCATCAACAAATCTGGTATCCCAAAAATGAAATTTGAAACTTCTATACTGCTTATTATCACCGTGGAGTTTACCTGTATGGGTAGGTGACCCTAGGCCTGGGTTTGTGATTTACTTCTTAGCAGCTTACTGCGTTAAATAAACTTTTTGTAGTGGGAACAAGCTCTTATAAAAGCGTATTTATTATGAAAGAAATACACCATAAGCTGCTGAAACAGGTATATTGTAAAGAAAAGATAATTTGGCAGTAGAAAAATTGAAGTCATCACGTTTGTCACATAGCTTGAAATATAGCCTTTAATCATAATTGAGATATAATATTTATTCTAAATTTGAAGCAGAATTTCCAGAATCGGTCCTATTATTTATTTCAAACTCACTAGAACAGATGGTATTCACTAGTTTAGGATTGTTGAAAGAAAGGAAGTCATCTATATATCTGTATATAAGTAAAATAATTTGGCAACGGTCTTTTCTGTCAAGATTAAACACGGTTCTGCATAATTTCTGCTGCAAAAGAGTGACGAAACAAATCGGCAATCAATGGTGAACAGTTTAACCTTATCGGTATACCGATTGTTTGTTGGGGAAATCTTAGAGATCAATTTAATTTGGATTCACTGTGCTGGCATTAACTCACGAATCTGTTCGATATTCATCTCTAAACACATTTTGCTGGAATATATTGACTTTGCACATACAACTCATACTTTTTACTTTTTCACTCTGCATCATAAATGCAAGAGCATTTAGCTATGTTTTGTAGAAATCAAATTTTATACTTCCTTCGGGAAATGAACTTGTTGAAAAAAATAATTGTTTAATTATATATTATGGAATGTTTTATTCATGAAATGTCTGTGATATAATTGGTGTTTTATTTGGGAATTATTTTAATTGACTATTTTTTTTATTGTCACATTAGTGACACCCAGTTTTAATAAAGACCTTATCTTTAGACATAAGCGCTAAATTAGATCCATGTTATTATTGTATGATATATTGTTTCCACATTGTATAAGTAAAATGAGAAAAACTCGATAATAATTACTAGCAAAGTGACCTTTTTCTATGTATTATATTTTAAAAGGACAGGTTGCTGGATCTAACAATTATCACAATTCTGGAGCAGCATGAATTATTTGTGTTTGCCACAAGAACCAATTTATGGTCAATTTGACAGCAAGGAGAATAGTAATGCTTATGTATACGGTGCTTCGATTGATCCCTGGAAGACCAATATTCCTGGTACACCGTTTGAGTATTCGAAATACTACGCAAAAAGTATTTACTGTGCTGTGTGTAGAACTGCTGGCCGTTCAAGCGTGGTAATGATACCAGGTAAAACTTTACATATTTGTGTTATGACCAAATATAGATTTGAATGTTTTATAGCTGAAAACAACGCATTTGGTAATATTTATCGAAACCAACCAACCAAGACATGCCACAAATAACTACAATTTAACTGTGTGTCACTGCACATTATACGAATAGACTTAAAACAACCCTAATCTCACTGCAGGATAAAAACTACTTTAGCCTATATTTCCAAAGGTTCTCAACAATGTGTTTTTATAACAGGAAATCCCCTATTATAAAACATTGCATTCCATATAGTTTGTAGTTTAATTATATTTTATACTAGTTTTAATTTTACAGCACTAGACGACCTTTTTCGGAATACAATTCCTCATCAGTATTATTTGGACCAAAAGTGTAAAACCAATTTTTTCAAGATGTAAAAAAGATATCCAAAGTGACCAAAGTATATTTTACCCGGCTTCACTTCCCTTTTAAAAGCTCACGTGTCCACCTTAACTTGTCAGTTCCAAATCCTTTACTTTGCTTCTTGATTGTGATTCAGACATGGATTTAGTAGGTTGTTTTTGATTACCAAATTAGCTAAAGAAATACTTTGCATGACAGAGTATAATTTAGTTTTTTGGGGATTTAAAGATTTTAACTAGCAGCAAATTTAGACATTAGTATATAGACACAGTTATTTCCTACGGAGTTTGTGAGTTCCACGAGGAAACTTATATCAGCAGATATACTGCCTCAATGATTTAAATTACATATTATAACAGTTTTTTTGCAACAGCACTAGACAGCAATAGATAGGTCGTTACGTGATGCAATTCCTCATCAGTAGTGCTTGGATAAAATTGTGAAACCAAAGTGTTTTTCCAAGATGTCAAAAATAACCAAAATATATTTTACTAAATTAAGCTAATAAGATATTTTGCATGATACAGTCAAACCTGTCTACAAAGGCCACCCAAGGGAACCAGTAAAAGTGGCCTTTATGGGTAGGTGACCTTTATATACAAGTTCAATTAATATGAATAAAGAACAATTGGGATAAAATTCTTCTGGCCTTTATAAGCAAGTGGCCCATTTGTAGGCAGGAATACAGTATATCAAAATTTTAACGCATTTTATGTTTTTATAGGTAGGAACCAATGTTTTCCTGGTTGGACACGTGAATACCACGGATATCTTTCGGCAGGTCATCATGCTCATAAAGGAGCCAGTGAATTCATCTGTCTTGATGAAAGGCCAGACATTTTTCCGATAAAGAGTCATAGCTGGCAGAAAATATTATATTCTGTAGAAGGAAGATGCACAGGTCCGTTGAAATGTCCTCCCTACGTTAACGGTAGAGAACTGACGTGTGTTGTTTGTTCTAAGTAAAGATATCGATGAAACAAACGAATTTGAATGTGACAAACAAGAATAAAATACTAGAACAGCAAAACTATCTTTTAGTTACTTCATGATTTTTTTATATTTCTCTTTTAAATTCGTTACAAATATTCAGTTATTTTCGCAATACTTCAATTTAATTTGAGTGGTTCTAAGTTACAAGTGCTGCAAGTGATTGTCTTGTTGCTTACCATTTGGAGTATCCGGTTTCACTTACCAGTAGAAAGTTTATATATGTAACTGATAATGCTGATTTCAAGATTTTTATATTACTTTGTGATTTGTATGGGTTAGCATGATTGTTTTTACTATAAGCTTCTACTGGAATGCAAAATGTTGTGTTCATCAGCAGCAGGCATTGCAGACAGGTGTAAAGGTGTAAAGGTGTACAGATAGCAATAAAAGTCCACACTTGGTATATGGCTTAGTACGGAATATGTAAAGAATGATTCAGCCAGAAATCTAGGATGTAAACTTGATGACCTTAAATCAACACTAAAGCTTTAGAAAATGCGAAATTTTAGTCTTATTTGATAAGTATTAAAACTTAAAACACTCTTTAAAACTAATTTACTTATCTCTAATACATATGTTTCCAAAGATTTTATCAATTTATTTGAAAAAATAAACATACAAAAATGTTAAGAATGGGGTTTTAAAAATCCCAGACCTTGAAAATCAAGTAATCTCATTGAAATTAGGGTATAATAATTAGTTAGGTTAGACACGTGAACTTCAACCAGGGAAGTGAAGCCGGCTGTTCCGGAAGGGTAAGCACCTTCTGTTTAGCTTGCTACATCCGCCATGTGTGTAATCACAATTGTGTGAAAGGAACATGGAACTATGGGATGTCAAATATATCCAGGGCAATCCTGAACAGAGACGTCAAACTTATCAACAATACTGTGATCAAGGCCTTGAAACTTTTGAGGGCCTTGATAAGCCTAGGCTTGAAAACGATAAACATGTAAGACCAGGTAAAAAAGTAAGTTTTGCTGAAAAGCATATAATAACAGCTGAAAACAAGATGTTATTACACGTTTAAAATTGTAATGAAGTATACGGGCCCTGACCAGAGAATAATTTGTATTTAAATTAATTTTCAAACAATGTAAAAAGAAACTAAACATACCAATCCATGTCGAAATCACAATCCTAAAGTAAAGTAAAAACTGTGAAAATATCAAATTAGTTAACCGATAGACACCTAACATTGCTCTCCAATATTAACTCATCAATGTATTATTTATCCGACAAACATATAATTCATACTTTGCCTATTTTGCTAACCAAGAAAATACTCATTTACTATCCATCAGTCTAAATCGACAGAAAAATGTCTTTAACAAATTCGTTCCTTCGCATTTCTTTCACAAAAACGACAAATTAAGATGCAATTATCTAGTGCTAAATAGGGATTGTGGTTATTTTGTCAACCACCATACGGACCAATACACACATATACTGTATATAACTTCAACCAAATGTTTCATTTATATCAAGACTTTGACAGCTATAAGCGAAGGTGAAGAAATTTTAAAACACAATTTTAAAGATTTTGAAACTGTATATATGTGTTGTATTTGGTAATCAGTATAAAAACACATAAATTGTGTACAATTGTTTACTTATTTGTCTTTATTCATATGAAGCAGGGTTTACATGCAAATTCTTTTCAAGTCCTGAGAGAAAACGGACATTCAACACTGTACGACTCATCTTTCAAGTTATGATTAGTATGTAGGCTAATATTGCAGTTATGTCATCCACGAAAAAGCTACATTTGAAGCTTTATGGTAACAGTGATTACTTCAGTTTTTTTTAATTTTCAGCTTTACTAATTAAACAGGCTTACTTATCTTCCGGAGCAACCGGTCTCACTTCCCAGGTGGAAGTACACCTAATTTGACAGTTTTCATTTTTTTAACTTTAATATGCTTCTGGATTGTGATTCCAACATGTATTAGTATGTTTGTATTTGATTCTATGTAGCACTATATCTGTTTCCACTGCTTATGGTGTATTTGTTTTACAATGCAACACTATAAAGCATGCTTTTTCTACTGGAACCTGATACAAAGAACAAATATCAGTAATTTTAATAATTCCTCAGTTTTTTTGCCATTCCCAACAAAGGTTGATACAATGACCTTAACACAAGATCCTGTAAATGCATGTTTAGGGCTACAAGGCAACCAAATTGATTGGTATTTTTTGTGTTTGATATAGGTGAACCATAACTAAACTATATTTAAATTATTAAAGATAGCAAAACTATGACATCAAAGTCTGTATCAGATCTTACAACCGTAAATTATTATTTGTATTGTTTTGAAAAAACACACAAAACTGTCAGCTTTCTCAAGTTTACACGTGAATATATCGTTAGGGTCCTCCTTTTCTTGCTTATAGGGGATTTGTTTAACAGTTATGGTAGAGCTTGTTCCAACTACAGAAACTTTATCCAACGTAGTTATCTTCTTGCAAACAATCTCCGGCATATTGCAAACTAAGCTTATAAAGGCCTACAAAAAGTTTTATGGCTGCCACAACAATATATATGATAAGTATGATGTGTTTGTATCCCAAATTATTTACTGTGATTTTACTTCAATACTAAGGGAACATTTTAGCGATAGTGTTTGATTTTCATGTCGTGAGAAGAGAAGACATTGCCTAATTTGACAGTAAATAAAAAAGTCTAGAAAATAAATTAAATTCACCTTTTAAACCAACTAGCTCCGATTTTTTACCTTTATATAAGGTTGAATTTGTTTTGTAAACACAAAAAGGGGTTTGTACTGGATTCAAATATGTTTCGAGGTGCAGGTTTTTCACAGATAAAACATACACACACGTCAATGGTTGTTGAATAATAATCCGTTAAGACAATTAAGTTTTGTATTATTGAATATCAACCTAAAAATTCATGATACTTTTCTTAACATTTTACTAATGGCTTCAATTCCATTTCCTTCGCATATCCCTCTAAGGTCTTTAGAGACGGGTATTGCATAAGAAGTATACTTATAAAATAATTCTCAAACAAATGATTAACTATCCGCATAAATTAGAACATCTGAGGGTTTATATCTTTACAATCTTTAATTGTACAACATTTTCATGTATGTTATACAACTTGACTTTTTGATAGAATTTCTGCACCCAGTTCGATAGTTCATTCAGTGTTATTTAAATCTCATCCAAACTGAACATCACCTGAGAGACATATGCTCTGTCCCTTTTTGGCTTGACTCTATTTGGCACTTGTCCTCATTTGGATACCACATCAGAAGTACTTTTAGAGCAAACTGTGAGGTATTTTCTTAAAAACAAAAAGCTAACACTGTGCTTCTAAATTTTTGCGGACGGAAGTTAGATAGAAAAACGAAAATTCTGAATAATACATAAACGAATACAAAAGCTTAAGAAGTATCTTAAGACACTCTGCTTGGCCCTATTTTGCCGAGTTATTATTCTTACGATGTGACCTTTTACGCATATCCTTTTGCACCTAAATTTGTCATGCGACAACTTGTCTCGTTGGTTTAAATTTTAGAGAGGTTAAATCAAGTCCAATCCATAGATACTGATGATATGGACACAAATATGGTGTTTGCACGGACGTACGTTCGTACGGGCAGACAGACAAATGTTGTACCTTTTGATGCGGTGTACTTAAGAAATGAACGAAATTTTTTTTATAATTATCGAAGTATAACCTGAAAACCGATGTGCAAACTTTATAATCCGCGTAGCGGATTATAATTAAGTTTGCACACCGGTTTTCAGGTTATACTTCGATAATCATAAAAAAATTTCGTTCATTTCTTATAATTTAATTTAAAATTTTTTTAAAAATCAAAGAAAAAAATACACAACAAGTTTTATTAAATTTCAACATTTTAATATAGTTCAACAATTTAAACACAGCGCAGTGATACAACATACATAGTTACGAGCTCCCTAGTAACCGCCGACAGTATAACTTTCTCGGTACGACGCCATTTTGTGTTGGTCCATGAAAAGTTTATGAGCGCTAATTTTTGAACTGAAACACACAGTTGTTGAAACTTGAATTCGATATGAATCCACTGGGTAGGAAATTGCTACTGTTCAACGATTATGGACCTTGTAGGGATATGTGATGGTGTACTGCTACTATGGTTTGCATGGGATGGTACAGAAAGAGATGCAGTATTTTGGATTTGTTTTGGCGATGATTTAAGAGCAGAAAGTGTTGTGCTCAGATGACATTTTTGAAATGAAGAACAGTGTCTATTATAACTGCGGACAAAACTTTCATTTCTGTGTCCACTCATGTTCATAATGTGACGTAGTTCTACACCAGAGTCATTAAGTTTTTGAATTGCAGTAGCTCGGAGACTGTGAGCTGTATAGGTTTGTGAGCAACCAGAATTTCTAGTTATATCGGGCAAGAATTTTGTAAATTGATACTCCTTGACCGGAATGTCGGTATACCTAGTAGATTCCGCATTTGGCGATGTAAAAGCCGGTTTATAGCAGTGATTGAAAAGGGATTTTGAAGTTGTGCTTGTTTTCGAAATAAGGAGCCTGAGAGAATTTACGGGGCACCGTGAGGTATCGTTATATGCATACATTCTTTTATCAGCGTGATCTTCTTCATTTTCAAGCCTCCCTTGTCTAGTTTTTTCTATCGTTTCATGGGTAAGACGGACATATTCTACACCATTTTCGTCACTACAAAACTCAAATGAGTTTAAATTCAATTGCCGATGAAACTCCAAGCCCTTGGACACTAAATGGGTGCTCAGATTGTACCATACACGGTACCTGAGGATAATAGGATTAATGGATTTGTCTTCTGGATAGAGGTAAGAATTGATTTTTACTAAATCGTCAGAATTTATAATAGCCTTATGTTTTGTTGGCCTAGACAGACCTTGCCTAACATTCTGCTTTAATTTCCCATCCAGTGTTATATTTGCAGGTTTGAATGTTTTATCTCTCACAATGTCAATGTCCCGTCCTAAATCTTGTAAATGTCTTTTTATAGCGGATCTTATACTTTTAAAAGAGTTTTTGTGGTATTCTAAAGCTTGTTCGGGTCCTAAATTCTTCGTCCTACTGCTATTTATTCTAGGTGTTGCTTCAGCATAAAATCTTCTTAATTTGTTATTGAGATCTACTGATGAAATTATACGAAAATCCACCTCGTGTCCATTTACTTCGAGACACCAATCTGCAAATATACAACACAAAAACTTTTGTCAAACACAGACATCTCTCTCTCTCCGTCTCTCTCTCTTTCCCTCTCTCTCTCTCTCCTTCATTTTGTAAGATCACTCTGCAACTATTAATTCTGGAGTTCGAATGTCAGCATGACTAGAATATATCTGGATAGCTTAATGGTAAAGCATTAAAATTATTTTTTTAAGATCCAGGTTCGAATCCTGGTCCAGATTTTGTGTTGTGTGGCTCTAACTCCGGCGGTCTAAAATTCTGTATTTATTTATTAATTCATTTAATATTTATATATTAGCCTACCTTGGCATACTTTTACACCCCATGATGTAGATTTCATCGTGGATTGAGATCGTCTCGTGATTTCAAGTGTTTCAATTTCTTCTTCTGATAATCTTTTAAATCTGTTTACTTGCTTTGTGTCGTATGATCCTACTGTTGGCACCAACGGCACTTTGTCCATGTCTAGTGCCTTTGTCATTTCTTTCATTGCTCCTTTCTGTTCTGTTGATGCGCTAATTTCCATATAATTAATATTTTCTTGGTCTTCTAAAGGTTCCGTAACAATAAGATTGTATAGAACAAGGTCATCTTCGGTCATTTCTGGTGTTTCCATATTTTTAAAAACTTGGTCAAATGTACCGATGTCAAATGTACCGTACTCTATACTGGAAGTGATTTGCAGACGATAATTTTATTTTAAGAAAATGTAATTTAAAAAGTTCAAAAAGTTGAAAAAAAGGTTTTTTATATATTTTTATTCTGAAACCATTCAAATAGCTATTTACATAATAAAAAAACCCTAGGCGCCCTCAACTTATGCACTATATTCGGAGGTGTTTGATGTGGTTACAAAGTATATACAATGTTGCAAATAATACACAAAAAGTAGTTCCGTCAACCACAATCGTATCACGTGACGAAGTTAGATAATGCAAAATTATCCAAAAGAAATATTACGGCATTATCCAATCAAAATGTTTATAATTATACCAATTAAATTATTAAAATTATAACCACTAGAAGTCAATAAACGCATCAACAAGTGAAATTTGTGAAATTAAATATGGAATCAGTTTACCATGAAATGCAAATATGTCCCCATTTTTGTTCATTGGAGACAATCTTGAAAATGCCAAAAATCGGAATGGCCAACTAAAATAAGATTGGATATATTGTCGTCTAAAAGTCTCAGGTTCCTTTCATTTTTAATTTTAATACACACATGTTGGTGTACCTAACAAAACAGGTAGTGTTTACCATTTTGGAGCATCAGGCCTCACTTCTCTCGTGTAAGTTCACGTGTTTTACTTAATTTACCGATTTCCAGAGTTTACCCTGCTTTCTGATTTTGATTTAGACATAGATTGGTACGTTTGTGTTTCTTTTAAAAGATGTGGGAATACACAAATGCAGACAAGTTAAACACGAGAACTTCCAATATATGTTTTTTAAAAATTTTATTACTTGATTTTTCAATTAAATGACATGTAACGAACGGGATAATTCAAACAGATTTACGATCCAAGCCGGGCATGTGATAATATCTCCCATATTAGCACATCCATTTGGTAATACTTTTATTATCATGTGACGACCTGGTACAAGAGAGATAACTCAAATAACTTGTACAACACTGTGTAGTCGTTTAGTAAACAATAAGAATGGCAATTGGTCGCTTTGTTTCGTTATAATTCAATAACATTTGTCACCTATGTATGTTGACATCCAAAATTGTCATCCTTTAGAACGGATGTTCCCGTCGCACAATTGCATTGGTTGATAAAACTTCAGAAGGGGGCAATACTAGATATCCACATTCTTGAACGACAATTACTGTATTATAGTGAAACAGGTTCCTGAAATTTGTGAGTGGCACAACTTCCATAACTTTATGGGTGTCACAACTTCCTGAGCTTTGTAAGTTGCATGTTTCGTGGTAAACTGTATGTTACATTGGGTTTGGTTATCCACAAACGTAATTTTTTTTTTGTATAACGGTTGCAGTTGGGCTGTGCTCACTCAAACATTTCTTTAATATTATTTCTATGTCTTTAATCAAATAAGAAGACAAATAAATTGAGATACGAGATATACAATAAAGGATAATGATGTAAGACAATATTAAAATAAATGAAAATCTACAAAACATCGTCGTATGTAGTGAGAATATATTTGGTCAGACTAATTTACCCTTTTAGTTCCCCAACCCAAACATGTAAAGAGTTTGAATATATTTTTTCACTGTATCAGATATATTTGAAATATCAAAGTGATCGAGTGTCTTTTTAATGCATTGGTTATTTAAACTGGTGAAAATTGAGAAGACGCATTTCCCTGTATCGACATATTGTTAACTGACATCGTCACGCAAACATTCCTGGAAACTGCTATATATACCAGACCATGAACATCAGGTCTTCAATGATCATAAAGAAATTTTGTAGTCAAATTGTTGTGCAGTTTATGTAATTGTCGGAGTCAACACAATGTTCAAAGAATTTGTGTTCTGGTAAGTATTATATCTTTATTTTTATCTATTTAAACTTGTATGAATGTTAACTAAGCAAACGTTATGACATGTGCGGAATAGGATGACCTAACTCCTACAAAAACATATTATCCAAACCACTAGGTATGTTTCTTATGTCCAAACAATAATATTCTACTATATAATGTTTTTGTCCATTAAATAAGTCATCTGGACATCTCCCAACATATGGTAAGTTTTCAATTTAGTTGTATATCTCGATCTAACCACAGATGGTAAGTTTCTTAGAAATGCTAGTGTATGTAGATAGTTCATATTTATACTTAAAGGACTCCGAATATATGGTAAGTTTTCAACCTAGTTGAAGATCTCTGATCTAACCACTGACAAATGTAAATGCACGATTGTCTAGATGAAACCTTTTCCCACCTTTATGGTATTATGAATGTTTTTAACAATATTTGTATTTTGCACGATTATCTAGAAATACTAGTTAAAAGACTCCGAATGTATAGTTAGTTTTCAACCTAGTTTTTTATAAATATAATTGCGCGGTTGTCTAAATGAACCGTTTTTTCCAAATTGAAGTTCGTGATATTATGAATGGTCATATTTGAATATTACATGATTATCTAGGTGATCCCTTTTTACCTCATGGTATTATCAATGCTCTTAACAATATTTGTATATTGTACAATTATCTAGATGAACTCTTTTTCTACCTTTATGGAAATATGAATAGTCTTAACAATATTTGTATATTTTTACGTGTATTTAACTTGATTTTTTGTTTAGTGCAATATTTGGTTTGTTTGATTTTCAGTTTCGGAAACGATATTTGCTTAAAGATACTGAAATTCCGACGTCTCTCGCTATGATAAAATATTTAAATCCATTGATTCAAAAGTATAGTCACACAGTAGTCGTGTTATTTTCGCAAGTGGAAATTTCGCTATTTTTGCGAATTGTAAATAATTACAAACTGGGCGTGGTTTCACATCAATTTGAAATGTAATATCTAATTGGTACTTTAGTCTCGATAAGGTGTGATTTGGACAGACATTACAGTAACATTTTACAAACCGTTTAGTTACCGCAAGCAACGGCAATAAAATTGCTTGAATCTACGTAACCCTTGTACTGTATACATGTAATTAAAATCGCTTTAAATTCATAGAAACGTACAAAAATTAAAACATGAAATTTATATCAAGGACAAAATTATAATTCGGCCCGATTACTTATAGTTAGTTATTTTTAATTGAGTTGTATGCCTCAGTCAAGAATTTTTCACATACATCGAGTTTGTTAGTTCAAGAATATTGAGGAAACTTTTATGTCAACAAACGTACGTGAGTTAACAAAATGATTCACACTAAGATTCGTCCTGAGTAGGATTTAAATCTAATGTGCGTTTATTTTACTGCAGGAAAAATATAAAATATTTGCGTTCTTGCATTCAGTGTAATAGGCTGAACAAACAGAGGCGGTAACGGAAACCGTGTTCCATAGGTTATGACTTTGAATGACTCGGTCATTGAAAAATAGTTGCAATAGCTACTTTGTCGACAGAAAATCTGTTTTAATGTTACATAAATTAAAACCAATATCAAACAATTTAAGCTTCTCTTGTTTTATTACACTATGAACCAGTTTAGGAGTTGTTAATCCAATGCCCAGATATGTCGTCACTTTTAACCATCGTACATACGAGGGTCGTTCAAAAAGTCTTGTCTCTTCCTGTAAACCGTATTTAAAACACCGTAATTTATTATATTGTCACTTGTCACGGGTGACTAAGTTCATTCCCAAACACGTGGAACATTTTTAGATTATATATGCAAAAGAATTAGTTTTTTCTTGCTATATTTTCATCATAACACTCGTTACACTGCTTGGAAAATGACTGACATGACAGGTAAAAACATCATTGAAATGAGAAGCTTGATGAAAGCCTGTGCAAAACTCGTTAAATCGCCCAAACAAGCATTCATTGAAATGCAAGATGTTTTTGGTGAGCGAAAGCTGTCATATAGGTCCATCTTACGCTAGATACGTAAATTTAAAAATGGTGTTAACGACATTTCTGATAAGGCCCGTTCTGGAGGACCAAAAACAGCATGCACCAAAGAAAAGATTACAGAAATTCAAAAACTGGTCAATAGGGATGGAAGGTTGACTGTTAAACAGATAGCTGAAGTCGTTGGTTTATCAATGGGGGCCGTACATTTCATTCTCAGAAAAAAACTAGTCATGAGAAAGATTTGTGCTAGATGGATCCCTCATTTGTTGTCAAAAGAGCAAAAGCTCACACGGGTCAAAATGGCTAAAATCTGCTGAAAACATATGGTAATTGTAACAGCAGGCGTCTGGCTGATATAGTTACAGGTGACGAAACATGGGTATATTACTTTTAGCCACATAGAAAGATAAATAATAAAATATGGCTAACCAGAAAAGGAAAACGACCTGAAATTGCAAGGCGCACTCAACGCACAAAAAAAATCTTTATGCTATATTTTTCAATAGTAACGACATAGTTGCCCAAATTCCCATCCTTAAAGGCCAGGGTATCACGGAAACATTTATAAAATAAAATTCTTAAGAAAATAAAAAAAAAATTATGAAAAGAAAGACCAAAGTCGGGAATTCGTGGTATTCGGTTACTCCATGACAATGCTCCTGATCACAAATTTAAGTTGGTGACTGAATTTTTGTACAAGGAACGTGTTGATGTTTTACCTCATCCACCTTATTAACCTGATCTTTTACCGTGTGACTTTTATCTCTTTCCTAAACTTAAGAAACACCTTTCTGGTCGTCGATACAGATCTCGTCCATCGCTAGGTTCAGCAATTCATCAGTTTCTCAATGGTATATCCAAAAAAAAAAATGCAAATGTATTTAGAAAATGGATCCAGCGTCTTAAAAAGTGTGTAGCCGTTAAAAGTGATTATTTTGAAGGAATGAAAATAAAATATTATAAATAAAACGTCTTAATTTGTGTTTTTTATTATGAAGGACAAGACTTTTTGAACGGCCCTCGTAGAATAGTAAATATTCGTCTGGAAAAAAGATTAAAGGAAATCGTGTTGTTTAGATGTTTTTAACCCGTTTGAACAGATTTTGGTTTTAAGATTTTGGTCTAAGCACTACTAATGAGGAACTATATTATGAAAGCATCGTCTAGTGCTGTAACATTAAAACTAGTATATGTGATTGCAATTATAATAATATCATTTTTGAAAATTTAATCAATAATTGAAGTTCATCTGTTTCATAGTTATCGGGATGTATCTACGTGAAAATGGTCACAAATTGTGAAAAACCTCCTAGAGAAAGGAAATAACGCAGTGTTTTGTCACATGTATGTGATTGTATTTATTTAACTTTTACATGTCGATTACGGAATAGAAAATGTATAAAATCGCGTTAAGTAGCCAAAATGTGAAAAAAGAAAAACAATCCAGAAATATGACAGATTATCAAAAGGAATTTTATATGAATTTATCAATAATATTTTGATGTTTGCGAAATCATAAACATTCAAATCATCCTTTGAAATTGTCCTTCGATCAAATGTTCAATTTTATTATTTGTTCAATATCTCATTTCATTGATTGCCTTTCACCATATGGATCAAGTTGTATGTTGTAACCCCCAGGACCTCCTATGACTCTAGTTACACCCGGTAAGTGTAAAATATCAAAAAAATAATTGATTCACAATTGTAATATATTTTATAATATACTTACAATGGTTTTCTTGGTCCTGCAAATGCACTTACAAACTTTTTAAATATTTTTTTTCTCGTATAACACGCTTGTATGTTTAAACCCAAACCACAAAAACGGAGTAATAAATTAGAAAAGTATCAATTTAAGTAAAGCGAGTGAACTTCCACCAAGAAAATGAGATCGCTCTGGGTGTTCCAGAAAAGTAATCACTTTCTGTTTACTAAGCTACACCTGTCAATGTTTAATAAAAATTTGAATCGCAGGAAACATGGAACTATGGAATATGAATGTATCCAGTATATCCTCACGTGTCTCGGTGATTTTATTTTCGTTATATACCGGAATACATTCTGCGTAAACAAAAACATCGCGGTAGATGCTATTTTAAAAAAAAGGTTTCCCGGTTCGCGAGATTTCACCTGATCAATGCCAAAAAAACTAATATTTTTTTTAAATATATATTTAATAAGTAATCTAGTTTAGATTTAAAACAAAATCTGTAAAAAAAATTATAACGAGAAAAAGCGACCATTCACCTGCAGTATAACATAAGGAATTTACCTCGTTTTAATATTATATCATATGGTGATAAAATGATATATTTTAGTAAGAAATGCCATACGTTTCTGATTTTGCTTAAAAATATATTTACCTGGTATAATATGTTTTAAATGAGGATCGGATAAATAGTTCGGAGACTCTATTTGCTGATTGGGTAGTTTACATCTTGCTTTTTACACGTGACGACAAAATACAGAAAAAGTTAAAGAATAATTTAGGCAAAATAAATCTGTCAAACAATTTAAATTCCCGATGTTTATATATATTCATCTTTGAAGAACATATATTTATCTTTTCTAACAAAGAACGAAAAGTTTAACACTTAGGGAGCCTATTTTACTCTTAGCTTGTCCAGTGATGTGCTTCTTCAGAATGATACCCGATTTAAACAAAACGCCTCGAATTTGAAGCTTCCACGAAGTTAGGACACTTGAGGATACAGTTGAACAGAGTCAGAGAGTTATTGACGATATTGATAATAAGGATAATAAAATGTTTGAGTCTTGATAAGGTTAGATTTGCAACATTTCTCCGTCAACATTTTTGATTTTTTAAATCTGTTTGGTTGTCCAGTGAAATGCTTCTTATGTATGCTATCCGGTATAAACCAAACGCCACGAATTTGACGCTACCACGAAATTAGAAAACTTAAGTTGAATAGAGAAGTAATCAACGATATTGTTATTCAGGATAATAATTTTCGAGTCTTGATAAGGTTAGATTTGAAATATTATTCGTCAACAATTTATTTGAAAACTGTTTGGTTTTAGAAGAAGCTCGTTTTATCATAGCGTATTAACTATGAAACAAATACACCAAAAACTTTTATGGCCGTAATCACAGTATTATTGGCAAGTTTGATGTCTTTATGTCCAGGATTACCCTGGATATATTTGACTTCTCATAGTTCTATGTCCCTTTCTCAAATTATGATTTCACACATGGTGGATGTAGCCAGCTGAAGTAGCCTCACTTTTCTTGTAGAAGTACAATTGTTTACTTAACTGGTCAGTTGCAAAGGTTTTACTTTGCTTCTGGCTTGTGATTCGGACAGTGGTAAGTATGTTTGTTTATGATATGACGCCAACATTTAAATGGTTGAAAACGAATCTTGGTGTTTTTATAAAATATATGTGTTTCGTTTTTATTGCATAGAAATAATTACAATAAAAGATTTTGATCGATTCTGTGAATGTTTCATGTGAGCTGTTTTCGTAGAGAATTCGTAAACAATTCTGTCAACATGTTTACATATATTTTTTATGTATTTATTTAGGCTCTTGGTTGTTTGTTTCATAATTGCAATTCATGGGAAGAAAAACGAAATTCGACAAACTCTAAAACACACGAAACTAAATCAACTACAAAAACTACTCACTCTATTTGGGAAACATAAGAAAGCCTTGTCATGTTTATGTGACCTGATGAAGGACAATCGAAAAATTAATACCAAACCAGGTACGAAGAGAGAGAGAGAGAGAGAGAGAGAGAGAGAGAGAGAGAGAGAGAGAGAGAGAGAAAGAATGGGAAAGAGAGAGCGGGAGGGAAGAGAGAGAGAGGAGGGAGGTCTGTTTGTGTGTGTCTCAAGGGATATTTTTGATTACTGTATATTAACAAATCCTATATCCTATTTGGTTTGTAAAACACATAAAACACTAAATTTGAAAAATTAAGAAATATTGTTTGATTTATTAATGGAGTTTTACGTCTCGTCAAGAATAATGTATTTATATCGAGACGTCACCTTTGTCGTACACTTTGAGCAATATGTAGGTAAGTTTTTTAACGTGCCTTGGCTACCGTGACACAGTGCATCGATTTTAAAGTTTTCTCTCAAGGTCCTCCTAACATATGTTTCTAAGTACCAAGTGTTTGGGAAAAACTGTTACTTATTTTGACATTTGAACCCAACATCCCAAATACGGAGCGGGCGCTGTATTCAGCTACCGTTGTAGTAAATAATTTTAAAATGATTTGATAACATTTATAATGATATAATATAGTGCTTTTATTTTTTACAAATTGCAAATATATTTCTTTGTATTCCATATTAGACAAGAATGTACAAGGGAATGTCTATACACGATGGGGGAGAAAGACTTGTGGAAATGACAGTGTTCAATCTGAACTTATATATGCTGGTATGTTTTGAATTATTACAAAATTAATATCAGAATCGCTCTTTCTCTCTCTCTCTCTGTGATATGTTAGTTCAGCAGCAAATCTGTCTGAACATTCGTTGTCGAACGTGTGTGATTTTCTATGATTATTTGGTCATTGTGTAAGACGATAGGTAAAAAACAACAACAAGGGACCATATATTGCAGAAGGGGCCATAAAATTGAATTTCATTTTCAAAATTAGTCACTATTGATCCAAATTTACTTAGCCCACTTTTCCATTAGACTTTAAACTGCCTACACCTTACACCTCTGAAATACAAGACTTCGGACCAGTCGTCAATTCTTTTCTCCCACATTACAAATTGGAAAATGTTGACTAAATATATATATTTTAAAAGATGATAAAGATTCTCCAGTATCAAATTTTAAAATCTGGAAAATTCAGATAAACACGTTAACTTCAAACAGAAGAGTGTGGGCGGATGTTCCGAAAAGGTAAGAACCTCTTGTTTAACTAGTTTCACTGGTGATGCGTGAGAGAAAAAGCGGTATAACAAATCCACAAGCAGTGTACGAAAATAAGATCAACCATTGTTTCACTCGGCAATAGAGTTTATGCAGAAGCTTTCAAAGAAACACCCAGTTTTAATAAAGACCTTATCTTTAGACATAAGCGCTAAATTAGATCCATGTTATTATTGTATGATATATTGTTTCCACATTGTATTAGTAAAATGAGAAAAACTCGATAATAATTACTAGCAAAGTGACCTTTTTTCTATGTATTATATTTTAAAAGGACAGGTTGCTGGATCTAACAATTATCAGAATTCTGGAGCAGCAGTGAATTATTTGTGTTTGCCACAAGAACCAATTTATGGTCAATTTGACAGCAAGGAGAATAGTAATGCTTATGTATACGGTGCTTCGATTGAGCCCTGGAAGACCAATATCCCTGGTACACCGTTTGAGCATGCCAAATACAACGCTAAAAGTATTTACTGTGCTGTGTGTAGAACTGCTAGACGTTCAAGCGTGGTAATGATACCAGGTAAAACTTTACATATTTGTGTTATGACCAAATATAGATTTGAATGTTTTATAGCTGAAAACAACGCACTTGGTAATATTTATCGAAACCAACCAACCAAGACATGCCACAAATAACTACAATTTAACTGTGTGTCACTGCACATTATACGAATAGACTTAAAACAACCCTAATCTCACTGCAGGATAGAAACTACTTTAGCCTATGTTTCCATAGGCTCTCAACAATGTGTTTTTATAACAGGAAATCCCCTATTATATAACATTGCATTCAATATAGTTTATAGTTTAATTATATTTTATACTAGTTTTAATTTTACAGCACTAGACGGACTTTTTTGGAATACAATTCCTCATCAGTATTATTTGGACCAAAAGTGTAAAACCATTTTTTTGAAGATGTAAAAAACATACCCAAAGTGACCAAAATATATTTTACCCGGCCTCACTTCCCTTTTGGAAGCTCACGTGTCAACCTTAACTTGTCAGTTCCAAAGCCTTTACTTTGCTTCTTGATTGTGATTCAGACATGGATTTAGTAGTTTTGTTTTTGATTACGCAATTAGCTAAAGAAATACTTTGCATGAGAGAGTATACTTAGTTTTTTGGAGATTTAAAGATTTTAACTAGCAGCAAATTTAGACATTAGTATATAGACACAGTTATTTCCTACGGTGTTTGTGAGTTCCACGAGGAAACTTACATCAGCAGATATACTGGCTCAATGATTTAAATTACATATTATAACAGTTTTTTGCAGCACTAGACAGCAATAGATGGTCGTTACGTGATGCAATTCCTCATCAGTAGTGCTTGGATAAAATTGTGAAACCAAAATGTTTTTCCAAGATGTCAAAAATAACCAAAATATATTTTACCAAATTAAGCTAAGAAGATATTTTGCATGATACAGTCAAACCTGTCTACAAAGACCACCCAAGGGAACCAGTAAAAGTGGCCTTTATGGGCAGGTGACCTTTACATACAAGTTCAATTAATATGAATAAAGAACAATTGGGATAAAATTCTTCTGGCCTTTATAAGCAAGTGGCCCATTTGTAGGCAGGAATACAGTATATCAAAATGTTAACGCATTTTATGTTTTTATAGGTAGGAACCAATGTTTTCCTGGTTGGACACGTGAATACCACGGATATCTTTCGGCAGGTCATCATGCTCATAAAGGAGCCAGTGAATTCATCTGTCTTTATGAAAGGCCAGACATTTTTCCGATAAAGAGTCATAGCTGGCAGAAAATATTATATTCTGTAGAAGGAAGATGCACAGGTCCGTTGAAATGTCCTCCCTATGTTAACGGTAGAGAACTGACGTGTGTTGTTTGTTCTAAGTAAAGATATCGATGAAACAAACGAATTTGAATGTGACAAACAAGAATAAAATGCTAGAACAGCAAAACTATCTTTTAGTTAAATCATGATTTTTTTTATATTTCTCATTTAAATTCGTTACAGTTATTTTATTTTCGCAATACTTAAATTTAATTTGAGTGGTTCTAAGTTACAAGTGCTGCAAGTGTTTTTCTTGTTGCTTACCATTCGGAGTATCCGGTTTCACTTACCAGTAGGAAGTTTATATATGTAACTGATAATGCTGATTTCAAGATTTTTATATTACTTTGTGATTTGTATGGGTTAGTATGATTGTTTTTACTATCAGCTTCTACTGGAAAGCAAAATGTTGTGTTCATCAGCAGCAGGCATTGCAGACAGGTGTAAAGGTGTAAAGGTGTAAAGATAGCAATAAAAGTCCACACTTGGTATATGGCTTAGTACGGAATATGTAAAGAATGATTCAGCCAGAAATCTAGGATGTAAACTTGATGACCTTCAATCAACACTAAAGCTTTGGAAAAAATTTAGTCTTATTTGATCAGTATTAAAACTTAAAACACTCTTTTAAAACTGGTTTTCTCATCTCTAATACATATTTTCCAAAGATTGTATGAATTTATTTGGAAAAATAAAACTACAAAAAATGTTAAGAATGGAGTTTTAAAAATTCTAGTTTATGAAAATCAAGTATTTTCATTGAAATTAGGGTATAAACAAGAAACATGTAAAACTAGGTAAAAAATGTGATTATAGATGAAAAGCATATAATAACAGTTGAAAACAAGATGTTATTACAAGTTAAGAAATGTAATGAAGTATACCCGTCCTAACCAGAGAATAATTTGTATTTAAATCAATTTAAAAAAATGTAAAAAGAAACTAAACATACCAATCCATGTCGAAATCGCAATCCTAAAGTAAAGTAAAAACTATGAAACTATCAAATTACGTTAACCAATAGAAACCTAACATTGCTCTCCAATATTGACTCATCAATGTATTATTTATCCGACAAGACATATAATTCATACTTTGCCTACCTTTTGCCAAGAAGATACTCATTTACTATCCATCAGTCTAAATCGACAGAAAAATGTCTTCAACAAATTATTACCTTCGCATTTAATTGTTCACGTTCTGAAATATACCATTATTTGACATCTACATTAAAAGAGACAACAGACATCTATTGGAGCCAGTAATGTTTGGTTTTGGACCTAATATCTTTTCCCAACTCGCAAACTCTAACTGCACAGTGGTGGTAAACTTTGGGACATAAACAAATATTTACTACAAGCATGTAATTGCTGAATTGCTCTCTTGATATTGTCATTAAGAGCATTTTTGATGGTGGATAGCATTATAAAGATGCTGATTGCAACTATATTCTCAAGATGTACATATCAACAGCATATTATTGAATGACTCTGATATGGAATTCAGTTAACGTTCCGCAAGAGATACCTAAGGGCTGAAATACCTCAGTTGCACTGTATTAAATATCCCAGAATTTCTTTTCTTTTCTTTTGCATTTTCCAACAACGTTTGACACAATTACGTTAACACAATATCCTTTAAATGTATGTTTAGGGCTAAAAAGGCAACTGAGTCATGGATTGGTATCCTGTGCAGATGGTTTTGTTTGTGTTTGACATAGATGAACCATAACTGAACTATATGTTAATCACTAAAGATAGCAAAGCTATGATATCAACCTCTGTATCATATCTTACAACAGTCAAATGTTAGTTGTATTGTTTTGAAGAAACACAAAACTGTCAGCTTTCTCCAGTTTACAAGTGGCCATATCATCGGGGTCATCTTTTTCTTGCTGATAGTAGATTTGTTAAACAGTTATGGTAGACCTTGTTCCAACTGCGGAAACTTTATCCAACGTAGCTAGATACTTGCAAACAAACTCCGGGATATTGCAAACTAAGCTTATCAATGCATACAAAAAGTTTTGTGGCTGCCACCACAATATATGATTAGTATCATGTGTTTATTTACTATGATTTTACATCAATACTAAGGGAACATTTTTGTGATAGTGCCTGATTTTCATGTCGCAAGAAGACAAGACATTCCCTAATTTGACAGTAAATACAAAAGTATGGAAAATAAATTATATTCACCTTTTAAACCAACTAGCTACGATTTTTACTTTTGTATAAGGTTGAATTTGTTTTGTAACACAAAAAGGGTTTGTCCTGGATTCAAATTTGTTTCGAGGTGCAGGTTTCTCACAGATGAAACATACACACACGTCAATGGATGTTGAATAATAATCCGTTGAAACAATTACGTTTTGTATTATTGAATAGCAACCTAAACATCAATTATACTTTTCTTAACATTTTACTAATGGCTTCAATTCCATTTCCTTCGCATATCCCTCTAAGGTCTTTAGGGACATAAGAAGTATACAAACACTTATAAAATAATTCTCAAACAAATGGGTAAACTATCCGTATCGATTAGAACATATGAGAATTCATTTCTTTACAACCTTTAATTGCATAACATGTTCATGTATACAATTTGATATAATTCCCACACCCAGTTCGATAGTTCATCCAGTGTTATTTAAATCTTAAACTGAACACCACCTAAGAGACATATGCCCTGTCCCTTTTGGCTTGACTCGGTTCGGCACTTGTCGTCATTTGGATATCACATCAGAACTACTTTCAGAGCAAACCATGACGTGTTTGTCTTAAAAACAAAAAGCTAACACTGTGCTGTTGAGTTTCTGCGGACGAAAGTTTTGATAGAGAAACGAAAACACTGAATCATACATATACAAATACAAAAACTAGAGAAATATCTTAAGATACACTGGTGGGCTCTATGTTGCCGAGTTGTTATTCTTACGATGTGACCTTTTACTCAATAGCACCCAAATTTGTCATGCAACAACTTGTCTCATATTGGTTTACATTTAAGAAAAGTTTAATCAAGTTCAATCCATAGATGTGGGTGATATGGACACAGATATGATTTTTGAAAGGACGTGCGTTCGTACGGACAGACAGACGAATGTTGTACTTTTTGGTGCGGAGTATTAAAATTATAACCACTACAAGTCAATAAACTCATCAACAAGTGAAATGTGTGGAATTAAATATGGAATCATTTTAACATGAAATGCAAATATGTTGCCAGTTTTTGTTTATCAGCGATAATCTTGAAAATGGCAAAAAATTGGAACAACTAAAATAAGACTGGATATATTGTCGTCCAAAAGTCTCAGGTTCCTTTCGTTTTTAATTTTAAATACACACATGTTGGTGTACCTAGCTAAACCGGTAGTGCTGATCCTTTCGGAGCATCAGGTCTTACTTCTCTAGTGAAAGCTCACGTGTTTAACTTAATTTAACGGTTCCCATAGAGTTTGCCCTGCTTTCTGATTTTGATTTAGACATAGATGGGTACGTTTGTGTTTTTTTTTAAATCTGGGAATACACAGAAACCGACCAGTTAAACACGTGAACTTCCAACATATATATCTTAAAATTTTATTTCAAGTTTTATTCAATTAAATGCCATGTTAGGAACGGGGTAATGGCAACAGGTTTACAATCCACGTCGGCCATGTGATAATATCTCCAATATTAACACATCCATTTGATAATTCTTTTATTATCATATGACGACCCGGTACAAGAGAGATAACTCAAATAACTTGCACACCACTGTGTAGTCGTTTAGTAAACAATAAGAATGGCAATTGGTCGCTTTGTTTCGTTATAATTCAATAACAATGTATGTGGACATCCAAAATTGTCATCCTTTAGAACGGATGTTCCCGTCGCACAATTGACTTGGTTGATAAACCTTCAGAAGTGGACAATACTAGATATCCACATACCCTAACGGCAATATTGTATTATAGCAAAACAACTTCCTAAACTTTATGAGTGGCACAACTTCCTAAACTTTATGAGTGACACAACTTCCTGAACATTATGAATGACACAACTTCCTCATATTTATAAGTAACATAACTTCCTCATATTTATGAGATACATGCTTCGTGGAAATATGTATGTCACATTGACTTTGGTTATCCACAACTATATTGTTCTTTACATTACGATGAGTGTTGGGCTGTGCTTACTTACATATGTCTTAAATATTAGTCAAAGCTGGCTACAAAGGCCATCTAAGGGGACCAGTAAAAGTGGCCTTTATGGGCAGGTGGCCTTTATATACTGGTTCAAATAATATGAAGAATAAATGAAATACAATTCTACTGGCCTTTATAAGTAGGTGGCCTTTATATAGAGGTGACCTTTAAGGCAAGTTGTACTGTATTTCTCTTTCTGTAATCAAATAAAAAGACAAATAAATTAAGATACGAGATATACAATAAAGGATTATGATGTAAGACAATATTAAAAGAATATAAAATATATCGAACGTTGTCGTAATTAGTGAGAATATATTTGGTCACTTAGTCCCTCAAATCACACATGTAAGAGTTTGAATATATTTTTATACTGTATCATGTATACTTTTAAATATCAAAGTTATCCAGTGCCGTTTTAATGCATGTGTTATTTAGACTAGTGAAAATTGAGACGACAAATTTCCCAGTATCGACAAATTGGTAACTGTCATCATCACGCAAACATTCCTGGAAACTGCTATATATACCGAACCATGAACACCAGGTCTTCAATAGTCATAAAGAGATTGTTCAAAATCTTGTCGAATTGTTGTACAGTTTATGTAATTGTCGGAGTCAACACAATGTTTAAAGAATTGATGTTCTGGTAAGTCTGTTATATCTTTATTTCTATTAATATAAACTTGCATGAAAGTTAACTGAACAGTCATTTCGAAATGTGCGAGATTGGATGACTTAACTCCTACAAAAAACATATTATCCAAATCACTAGGTATGTTTCTTATGTCCAAACAATAATATTCTACTATAGAATTTATTCAATTTATTCATATTGATACTTAAAAGACGAATATATGGTAAGTTGTCAACCTTGTTGAAGTTCTCTGATCAAACCACTGACAAATGCAAATGCACGATTGTCTAAATGAAACCTTTTCCCAACTTTATGGTATTATGAATGTTTTTAACAATATTTGTATTTTGCACGATTATCTAGACATACTAGTTAAAAGACTCCGAAAGTATAGTAAGTTTTAAATCTAGTTGTTTATAAATATAATTGCGCGGTTGTCTAAATGAACCGTTTTTTTTCCAAATTGAAGTTCGTGATATTATGAATGGTCATATTTGAATATTACATGATTATCTAGGTGATCCCTTTTACCTTCATGGTATTATAAATGCTCTTAACAATATTTGTATATTGTACAATTATCTAGATGAACCCATTTTCTACCTTTATGGAAATATGAATAGTCTTAACAATATTTGTATATTTTTACGTGTATTTAACTTGATTTTTTGTTTAGTGCAGTATTTGGTTTGTTTGATTTTCAGTTTCGGAAACGATATTTGCTTAAAGATACTGAGATTGCGACGTCTCTCGCTGTGATAAAATATTCAAATCCATTGATTCAAAAGTATAGTCTCACAGTAGTCGTGTTATTTTCGCAAGTGGAAAGTTCGCTATTTTTGCGAATTGTAAATAATTACAAACTGGGCGTGGTTTCACATCAATTTGAAATGTAATATCTAATTGGTACTTTAGATTCGATAAGGCGTGATTTAGACAGACATTACAACAACATTTTACAAACTGTTTGGTTACAGCAAACTTTGGCGTTAAAATTAAATCTACGTAACCCTTGTACTGTATGCATGTAATGTAATTAAAATTGCTTTAAATTCATAAAAACGTACAAAAATTAAAACATGAAATTTATATCAAGGACAAAATTATAATTCGGCCCCATTACTTATAGTTAGTTATTTTTAATTAAGTTGCATGCCTCAGTCAAGAATTTTTCACATACATCGAGGTTGTTAGTTCAAAGAATATTGAGGAAACTTTTATGTCAACAAACGATCTTTGGTACGTGAGTTAACAAAATGATTCACACTAAGATTCGTCCTGAGTAGGATTTAAATCTAATGTGCGTTTATTTTGCTGCAGGAAAAATATAAAATATTTGCGTTCTTGCTTTCAGTGAAATAGGCTAAACAAACAGAGGCGGTAAGGGGAACCGTGTTTTATAGGTTATGGTTTTGAATGACTCGGTCATTGAAAAATAGTTGCAATAGCTACTTTGTCGACAGAAAATCTGTTTTAATGTTACATAAATTAAAACCAATATGAAAAATTTAAGCTTCTCTTGTTTTTATTACACCATGAACCAGTTTAGGACTTGTTAATCCAATGCCCAGATATGTCGTCACTTTTAACCATCGTAAATGGAATAGTAAATATTCATCTGGTAAAAAAGATTAAAAGAAATCGTGTTGTTTAGATGTTTTTAACCCGTTTGAACAGATTTTGGTTTTAAGATTTTGGTCTAAGTATACTAATGAGGAACTTTATTATGAAAGCATCGTCTAGTGCTGTAACATTAAAACTGGTATATGATATTGCAATTATAATAATATCATTTTTTAAAATTTAATCAATAATTGAAGTTCATCTGTTACATAGTTATCGGGATGTATCTACGTGAAAATGGTCACAAATTGTGAAAAACCGCCTAGTGAAAGGAAATAGGGCAGTGTTTTGTCACATGTATGTGATTGTATTTATTTAACTTTTACATGTCGATTACGGAATAGAAAATGTATAAAATCGCGTTGAGTACCCAAAATGTGAAAAAAAGAAAAACAATCCAGAAATATGACAGATTATCAAAAGGAATTTTATATGAATTTATCAATAATATTTTGATGTTTGCGAAATCATAAACATTCAAAACATCCTTTGAAATTGTCCTTCGATCAATTGTTCAATTTTATTATTTGTTCAATATTTCATTTTCATTGATTTCCTTTCACCATATGGATCAATTTGTATGTTCTAAACCCCTAGGACCTCCTATGGCGCTAGTTACACCCGCTAACTGTAAAATATCATAAAAATAATTGATTCACAGTTGTAATATATTTTTAGAATACACTTACAATGGTTTTCATGGACCTGCAAATGCACTTACAAACTTTTTAAATAATTTTTTTCTCGTATAACACGCTTGTATGTTTAAATCCCAAACCACAAAAACGGAGTAATATATTGGAAAAGTATCAATTTAAGTAAAGCTAGTGAACTTCCAATAAGAAAATGAGATCGCTCTGGGTGTTCCAGAAAAGTAACCACTTTCTGTTTACTAAGCTACACCCGTCATTTGTTTAATCAAAATTTGAATCACAAGAAACATCGAACTATGGAATATGAATATATCCAGTATATCCTCATGTGTCTCGGTGATTTTATTTTCGTTATATACCGGAATACATTCTGTGTAAACGAAAACATCTCGGTAGATGCTATTTTGAAAAAAAGGTTTCCCGGTTCGCGAGATTTCACCTGATCAATGCAAAAAAAAACTAATATTTTTTTAAAATTTATATTTTAATAAGTGATCTAGTTTAGATTTAAAACAAAATCTGTAAAAAAAAATTATAACGAGAAAAAGCGACCATTCACCTGCAGTATAACATAAGGAATTTACCTCGTTTTAATATTATATCATATGGTGATAAAATGCATATATTTTAGTAAGAAATGCCATACGTTTCTAATTTTGCTTAAAACTATTTTTACCTGGTACAATATGTTTCAAATGAGGGTCGGATAAATAATTCGGAGACTCCATTTGCTGATTGGGTAGTTTACATCTTGCTTTTTACACGTGACGACAAAATACAGAAAAAGTTAAAGAATAATTTAGGCATAATAAATCTGTCAAACAATTTAAATTCCCGATGTTTATATATATTCATCTTTTAAGAACATATATTTATCTTTTCTAACAAAGAACGAAAAGTTTAACACTTAGGGAGCCTATTTTACTCTTAGCTTGTCCAGTGATGTGCTTCTTCGGAATGATACCCGATTTAAATAAAACGCCACGAATTTGAAGCTTCCACAAAGTTAGGACACTTGAGGATACAGTTGAACAGAGAAAACATAGTTATTGACGATATTGATAATAAGGATAATAAAATGTTTGAGTCTTGATAAGGTTAGATTTGCAACATTTCTCCGTCAACATTTTTGATTTTTCAAATCTGTTTGGTTGTCCAGTGATATGCTTCTTATGAATGATATATGGTATAAACCAAACGCCACAAATTTGACGCTACCACGAAATTAGAAAACTGCAGTTGAATAGAGAAGTAATAAACGATATTGTTATTCAGGATAATAATATTTTTGAGTCTTGATAAGATTAGATTTGAAATATTATTCGTTAACAATTTATTTGAAAACTGTTTGGTTTTAGTAGAAACACGTTTTATCATAGCGTATTAACTATGAAACAAATACACCAAAAACTTTTATGGCCGTCATCACAGTATTATTGGCAAGTTTGATGTCTTTATGTCCAGGATTACCCTGGATATATTTGACTTCTCATAGTTCTATGTCCCTTTCTCAAAATTTTGATTTCACACATGGTGGGTGTAGCTAGCTGAAGTAGCCTCACTTTTCTTGTAGCAGTACAATTGTTTACTTAACTTGTGATGTCAGTTGCAAAGGTTTTACTTTGCTTCTGGCTTGTGATTCAGACAGTGGTAAGTATGTTTGTTTATGATTATGACGCCATCATTTAAATGATTGAAAACGAATCTGTGTGTTTTTATAAAATGTATGTGTTTCGTTTTTATTGCATAGAAATAATTACAATAAAAGATTTTGATCGATTCTGTGAATATGTCATTTTAGATGTTTTCGTAGAGAATTTGTAAAGAATTCTGTCAACATGTTTACAAATATTATATTTTTTATGTATTTTTTAGGCTTTTGGTTGTTTGTTTCATAATTGCAATTTATGGGAAGAAAAACGAAATTCGACAAACTCTAAAACACACGAAACTGAATCAACTACAAAAACTACTCACTCAATTTGGGAAACCTAAGAAAGCTTTGTCATGTTTATGTGACCTGATGAAGGACAATCGCAAAATTAATACAAAACCAGGTACGGAGAGAGAGAGAGAGAGAGAGAGAGAGAGAGAGAGAGAGAGAGAGAGAGAGAGAGAGAGAGAGAGAGGTGTCTGATTATGTGTGTCTCAAGGGATATATTTGATTACTGTATATTAAAAGATCCCATATCCTATTTGGTTTGTAAAACACATAAAAGACACTAAATTTGAAAAATTAAGAAATATTGTTTGATTTATTGATGGAGTTTTACATCTCGTCAAGAATAATGTATTTATATCGAGACGTCACCTTTGTCGTACCCTTTGAGCAATATGTAGGTAAGTTTATTAACATGCCTTGGCTACCGTGACACAGTGCATCGATTTTAAAGTTTTCTCTCGAAGGTCCTTCTAACTTATGTTTCTAAATACCAAGTGTTGGGGAAAAACTGTTACTTATTTTGACATTTGAACTCAAAATCCCAAATACGGAGCGAGCGCTGTATTCAGCTACCGTTCTAGTAAATAATTTTAAAACGATTTTATAACATTTATAATAATAATAATATAGTGTTTTTATTATTTACAAATTGCATAATATATTTCTTTTTATTCCATATTAGACAAGAATGTACAAGGGAATGTCTATACACGATGGGGGAGAAAGACTTGTGGAAATGACAGTGTTCAATCTGAACTTATATATGCTGGTAAGTTTTGAATTATTACAAAATTATTATCAGAATCGCTCTTTCTCTCTCTGTGTGATCTGTTAGTTCAACAGCAAATCCGTCTGAACATTTGTTGTCGAACGTGTGTGATTTTCTATGATTATTTGGTCATTGTGTAGGGCGATTGGTAAAACAAAAACAACAAAGGACCATATATTGCAGAAGGGGCCATAAAATTGTATTTTATTTTCAAAATTAGTCACTTTTGATCCAAATCTACTTAGCCCACTTTCCTTTAAACTGCCTACACATCACACCTCTGAAATACAAGTCTTCGGACCCGTCGTCAAACCTTATATGTGTGATAACGTTTTTTCATCATCAACAAATCTGGTGTCCCAAAAATGAAATTTGAAACTTCTATACTGCTAATATTCACCGTGGAGTTTACCTGTATGGGTAGGTGACCCTAGGCCTGGGTTTATCATTTACTTCTTAGCAGCTTACTGCGTTAAATAAACTTTTTGTAGTGGGAACAAGCTCTTATAAAAGCGTATTAATTATGAAAGAAATACACCATAAGCTGCTGAAACAGGTATATTGTAAAGAAAAGATAATTTGGCAGTAGAAAAATTGAAGTCATCACGTTTGTCACATAGCTTGAAATATAGCCTTTAATCATAATTGAGATATAATATTTATTCTAAATTTGAAGCAGAATTTTCAGAATTGGTCCTATTATTTATTTCAAACTCACTAGAACAGATGGTATTTACAAATTTAGGCTTGTTGAAAGAAAGGAAATCATCTATATATCTGTATATGAAGTAAAATTATTTGGCAACGGTCTTTTCTGTCAAGATTGAACACGGTTCTGCATAATTTCTGCTGCATAAGAATGACGAAACAAATCAGCAATCAATGGTGAAAAGTTTATCCTTATCGGTATAACCGATTGTTTGTTGGGGAAATCTTAGAGATCAATTTAATTTTGATTCACTGTGCTGGCATAAACTCACGAATCTGTTCGATATTCATCTCCAAACACATTTAGCTGGAATATGTTGACTTTGCACATACAACTCATACTTTTTACTTTTTTAATCTGCATCATAAATGCAAGAGCATTTAGCTATGTGTTGTAGAAATCAAATTTTATTCTTCCTTCGGGAAATGAACTTGTTGAAAAAATAATTGTTTAATTATATATTATGGAATGTTTTATTCATGACCTGTCTGTGATATAATTGGTTTTTCATTTGGGAATTATTTTAATTGTCTATTTTTATTTATTGTCACATTAGTTTTTCTATATTATACTTAAATAATAATATTGTATATTTTGCAATTTCTAGCCACGAATAGGTGCAGTATTGCTGATTATATAATAATTCACTCACTAACTATAAGGAGCTAAATTCCGCTGATCATTTTGCAACTGTTAAATAACTAGCACTTCTATCAACATATAAATCGCCCTCTAGTTTGTGTAGTTTTGACATTGAATCCTGGTTTGTGAGGAACCTTCTTACTGTTCGAAGCTATCTCCATTATTACTTGGAATATATAGAATCACACAATTAGTTGTGTCAGATTAACTAGATATGTTTCGATTTGTCATATGTAGCTATAACTAGACTTGTAAAAAGGTCTTAAAAGGTAAAAATTCAATTTAATGTGTGAATTTTCTGAAGTCCACTTTTATATGTGAAAGATGAAAACTCCTTTCTGTCAAGTGACTTCTTTAAAATCTCAATTCTTTTCTCCCACATTACAAATTGGAAAATGTTTATTACATATATATATTTTAAAAGATGATAAAGATTCTCCAGTATCAGATTTTAAAATCTGGAAAATTCAGACAAACACGTCAACTTCAAACAGGAGAGTGTGGGCGGATATTCCAAAAAGGTAAAAACCTCTTGTTTAACTAGTTTCACTGGTGATGCGTGAAAGAAAGAGCGGTATAAAAAATCCACAAACAGTGTACGAAAATAAGATCAACCATTGTTTCACTCGGCAATAGAGTTTATGCAGAAGCTTTCAAAGAAACACCCAGTATTAATAAAGACCTTATCTTTAGACATAAGCGCCAAATTAGATCCATGTTATTATTGTATGATATATTGTTTCCACATTGTATTAGTAAAATGAGAAAAACTCGATAATAATTACTAGCAAAGTGACATTTTTTCTATATATTATATTTTAAAAGGACAGGTTGCTGGATCTAACAATTATCAAAATTCTGGAGCAGCAGTGAATTTTTTGTGTTTGCCACAAGAACCAATTTATGGTCAATATGACAGCAAGGAGAATAGTAATGCTTATGTATACGGTGCTGAGATTGATCCCTGGAAGACCGATATCCCTGGTACACCGTTTGAGCATGCCAAATACAATCAAAAGAGTATTTACTGCGCAGTGTGTAACACTGCTGGCCGTTCAAGCGTTGTAATGATACCAGGTAAAACTTTAAACATTTGTGTTGTGACACAATATAGATTTTAATATTTATATAGCTGAAAATAATGCACTTGGCAATATTTATCGAAACCAACTAACCATGACATGCCACAAATAAAATAACTACAATTTAACTGTGTGTCACTGCACATTATACAAATAGACTTAAAACAACCCTAATCTCACTGCAGGATAAAAACTACTTTAGCCTTTATTTCCATAGGTTCTCAACAATGTGTTTTATAATAGGAAATCCCGTATTATAAAACATTGCATTCAATATAGTTTATAGTTTAATTATATTTTATACTAGTTTTAATTTTACAACACTAGACGACTTTTTTCGGAATACAATTCCTTATCAGTATTATTTGGACAAAAAGTGTAAAACCAATTTGTTCAAGATGTTAAAAAGATATCCAAAGTGACCAAAATATATTTTACCCGGCTTCACTTCCCTTTTGGAAGCTCACGTGTCCACCTTAACTTGTCAGTTCCAAATCCTTTACTTTCCTTCTTGATTGTGATTCAGACATGGATTTAGTAGGTTTGTTTTTGATTACCAAAATAGCTAAAGAAATACTTTGCATGAGAAAGTATACCTTAGTCTTTTTAGGGATTTAAAGATTTTAACTAGCAGCAAATTTAGACATTAGTATATAGACACAGTTATTTCCTACGGTGTTTGTGAGTTCCACGAGGAAACTTAAATCATCAGATATACTGACTCAATGATTTAAATTATATATTATAACAGTTTTTTGCAGCACTAGACAGCAATAGATAGTCGTTACGTAATGCAATTCCTCATCAGTAGTGCTTGGATAAAATTGTGAAACCAAAATGTTTTTCCAAGATGTCAAAAATAACCAAAATATATTTTACCAAATTAAGCTAAGATGATATTTTGCATGATACAGTCAAACCTGTCTACATGGGCCACCCAAGGGAACCAGTAAAAGTGGCCTTTATGGGCAGGTGACATTTATATACAAGTTCAATTAATATGAATAAAGAACAATTGGGATAAAATTGTTCTGTCCTTTATAAGCAAGTGGCCCTTATGTAGAGGTAGCATTTAAGGGAGGTTAGACAGTATATTAATAAAGTATATCAAAATTTTAATGCATTTTATGTTTCTATAGGTAGGAACCAATGTTTTCCTGGTTGGACACGTGAATACCACGGATATCTTTCGGCAGGTCATCATGCTCATAAAGGAGCCAGTGAATTCATCTGTCTTGATGAAAGGCCAGACATTTTTCCGATAAAGAGTCATAGCTGGCAGAAAATATTATATTCTGTAGAAGGAAGATGCACAGGTCCGTTGAAATGTCCTCCCTATGTTAACGGTAGAGAGCTGACGTGTGTTGTTTGTTCTAAGTAAAGATATCGATGAAACGAATTTGAATGTGACAAACAAGAATAAAATACTAGAACAGCAAAACTATCTTTTAGTTACTTCATGATTTATTTATATTTCTCTTTTAAATTCGTTACAAATATTCCGTTATTTTCGCATTACTTTAATTTAGTTTGAGTGGTTCTAAGTTACAAGTGCTGCAAGTGATTTTCTTATTGCTTACCATTCGGAGAACTCGGTTTCACTTACCAGTAGGAAGTTTACATATTTAACTGATTTTGCCGGTTTCAAGATTTTTATATTACTTTGTGATTTGTATAGGTTAGTATGATTGTTTTTACTATAAGCTTCTACTGGAAAGATAGAAGGTTAAATGGCACGTATCATGATAAATTGCGGATTGCAGACAGGTGTTTGATCACTCTGTAGATAGCGAAAAAACGCCCACACTTGGTATATGGCTTAGTACGGAAAATATAAGAATGATTCACCAAGAAATCTAGGATGTAAACTTAATGAACTTAAATCAACACTAAAGCTTTGGAAAATGCAAAATTTCAGTCTTATTTGATAAGTATTAAGACTTAAAACACTCTTTCATCACTAATTTACTCATCTCTAATACATATGTTTCAAAAGATTTTAAAATTTTTTTTTGGAAAAATAAACATATACAAAAATGTTAAGAAAGGGGTTTTTAAAAATCCAGACCATGAAAATCAAGTAATCTCATTGACATTAGGGTATAAACGAGAAACATGTAAGACCAGATAAAGAAAGTGATTTTAGCTGAAAAGCATTATAATAACAGCTGAAAACAAGATGTTATTACAAGTTTAAAAATGTAATGAAGTATACGGGCCCTAACCAGAGAATAATTTGTATTTAAATCAATTTTCAAACAATGTAAAAAGAAACTAAACATACCAATCCATGTCGAAATCACAATCCTAAAGTAAAGTAAAAACTATGAATCAAGTTAAGTTAACCAATAGAAACCTAACATTGCTCTCCAATATTACCTCATCTTTGGAACAAATACAGATATTTACTCCAAAGCATGCAATTGCTGAATTGCTCTCTTGGTATTTTCATTAAGAGCATATTTTGATGGCGGATAGTATTATAAAGATGCTGATTGCAACTATGTACAGAGCTCAAGATGCACATATCAACAGCACATTATTGAATGACTCTGATATGGAATTTAGTTAAAGTTCCACAAGAGATACTTAAGGGCTTAAATGCATCAGTTGCACCATATTAAATATCTCTGACCTGTTCTTTTGCATTTTCCAACAACGTTTGACACAATTACGTTAACACAATATCCTGTAAATGTATGTTTAAGACAAAAAGGCAACCAAATGGATTGGTATCCTGTGCAGATCGTTTTGTTTGTGTTTGACATAGGTGAACCATAACTGAACTATACATGTATTTAAATTATTAAAGATAGCAAAACTATAACATCAAAGTCTGTATCAGATCTTACAACCGTAAATTATTTCTTGTATTGTTTTGAAGAAACACACAAAACTGTCAGCTTTCTCAAGGTCTCACGTGACTATATCGTCAGGGTCCGCCTTTTTTTTCTTATAAGGGATTTGTTAAACAGTTATGATAGACCTTGTTCCCACTAAGGAAACTTTATCAAACGTAGCTAGCTTTTTGCAAACAATCTCCGGACATTGCAACTTAAGCTTATAAAGGCCTACACAAAGTTTTATGGCTGTCACAACAATATATATGATAAGTATGATGTGTCTGTATCCAAAATTATTTACTGTGATTTTACATCAATACTAAGGGAACATTCTTGTAATAGTGTCTGATTTTCATGTCGCAAGAAGACCAGACATTGCCTAATTTGACAGTTAATAAAAATTCTGGAAACTAATATTCACCTTTAAACCAACTAGCTCCGATTCTTTACCTTTATATAAGGTTGAATTTGTTTTGTAAACACAAAAAGGGGTTTGTCCTGGATTCAAATATGTTTCAAGGTGCAGGTTCCTCACAGATAAAACACACACACGTCAATGGTTGTTGAATAATAATCCGTTGAGATAATTAAGTTTTGTATTATTGAATATCAACCTAAAAATTCATGATACTTTTCTTAACATTTTACTTATGGCTTCAATTCCATTTCATTCGCATATCCCTCTAAGGTCTTTAAGGACTGGGACAATTTATTTCTTTACAGCCTTTAATTGCATAACATGTTCATGTATACAATTTGATATAATATCCACACCCAGTTCGAAAGTTCATCCAGTGTTATTTAAATCTCAAACTGAACACCGTCTAAGAGACATATGCCCTGTTCCTTTTGGCTTGACTCGATTTTGCACTTGTCGTCATTTGGATATCACATTAGAACTACTTTCAGAGCAAACTATGACGTGTATGTCTTAAAAACAAAAAACTAACACTGTGCTGCTGAGTTTCTGCGGACGAAAGTTTCGATAGAGAAACGAAATCACTGAATCATACATATACAAATACAAAAAACTAGAGAAATATCTTAAGATACACTGCTAGGATCTATGTTGCCGAGTTTTTATTCTTACGATGTGACCTTTTACTCATAACAATTGCACCAAAATTTGTCATGCAACAACTTGTCTCATATTGGTTTACATTTAAGAAAAGTTTAATCAAGTTCAATCTATAGATGTGGGTGATATGGACACAGATATGATTTTTGAAAGGACGTGCGTTCGTACGGACAGACAGACGAATGTGGTACTTTTTGGTGCGGAGTATTCAAATTATAACCACTACAAGTCAATAAACTCATCAACAAATGAAATGTGTGGAATTAAATATGGAATCATTTTAATGAAATGCAAATATGTCGCCAGTTTTTGTGTATCAGCGATACTCTTGAAAATGGTAAAAATTGGAACAACTAAAATAAGACTGGATATATTGTCGTCAAAAAGTCTCAGGTTCCTTTCGTTTTTAATTTTGAATACACACATGTTGGTGTACCTAGCTAAACCGGTAGTACTTACCCATTTGGAGCATCAGGTCTTACTTCTCTCGTGAAAGCTCACGTGTTTAACTTAATTTAACGGTTCCCATAGAGTTTGCCCTGCTTTCTGATTTTGATTTAAACATAGATTGGTTCGTTTGTGTTTTTTTTTAAAATCTGGGAATACACCAAAACCGACACGTTGAAAAAGTGAACTTCCAACATATATATGTTAAAATTTTATTTCATGTTTTTTCAATTAAATGACATGTAACGAACGGGGTAATCCCAACAGATTAACAATCGACGTCGGGCATGTGATAATATCTCCAATAATAATGATGCATCAATTTAATAATTCTTTTATGATCATGTGAAGACCCGGTACAAGAAAGATAACTCAAATTACTTGCACAACACTGTGTAGTCGTTTAGTAAACAATAAGAATGGCGACTACTCGCTTTGTTTCGCTATAACACAATAACTATTGTCGTCTATGTATGTGGATATCTAAAATTGTCATCCTTCAGAACGGATGTCCCCGTCGCGCAATTGCCTTGAGTGAAAAACCTTCTGAAGTGGACAATACTAGATATCCACATACCCTAACGGCAATTATTGTATTTAAGCGAAACAACTTCCTGAACTTTATGAGTGGCACAACTTCCTAAACTTTATGAGCGACACAACTTCCTGAACATTATGAATGACACAATTTCCTCATATTTATAAGTGACATAACTTCCTGATATTTATGAGATACATGCTTCGTGGAAATATGTATGTCACATTGACTTTGGTTATCCACAACTATATTGTTCTTTACATTACGGTGGGTGTTGGGCTGTGCTCACTTACATATTTCTATAATATTACATTCAAAGCTGGCCATAAAGGCCATCTAAGGGAACCAGTAAAAGTGGCCTTTATGGGCAGGTGGCCTTTATATACTGGTTCAAATAATATGAAGAATAAATGAAATACAATTCTACTGGCCTTTTTAAGCAGGTGGCCTTTATATAGAGGTGACCTTTAAGGCAAGTTGTACTGTATTTCTCTTTCTGTAATCAAATAAAAAGACAAATGAATTAAGATACGAGATATACAATAAAGGATTATGATGTAAGGCAATATCAAAAGAATTGAAAACATATCAAACGTTGTCGTAATTAGTGAGAATATATTTGGTCACTTAGTCCTTCAAATCACACATGTAAGAGTTTGAATATATTTTTATACTGTATCATGTATACTTTTAAATATCAAAGTTATCCAGTGCCGTTTTAACGCATGTGTTATTTAGACTAGTGAAAATTGAGACGACAAATTTCCCAGTATCGACAAATTGGTAACTGTCATCATCACGCAAACATTCCTGGAAACTGCTATATATACCGAACCATTAACACCAGGTCTTCAATAGTCATAAAGAGATTGTTCAAAATCTTGTCGAATTGTTGTACAGTTTATGTAATTGTCGGAGTCAACACAATGTTTAAAGAATTGATGTTCTGGTAAGTCTGTTATATCTTTATTTCTATTGATATAAACTTGCATGAAAGTTAACTGAACAGTCATTTCGAAATGTGCGAGATTGGATGACTTAACACCTACAAAAAACATATTATCCAAACCACTAGGTATGTTTCTTGTGTCCAAACAATAATATTCTACTATATAATGTTTTTGTCCATTAAATAAGTCATCTGGACATCTCCCAACATATGATAAGTTTTCAATTTAGTTGTATATCTCGATCTAACCACAGATAAGTTTCTTAGAAATGCTAGTGTATGTAGATAGTTCATATTGATACTTAAAGGACTCCAAATATATGATAAGTTTTCAACCTAGTTGAAGATCTCTGATCTAACCACTGACAAATGTATATGCACGATTGTCTAGATGAAACCTTTTCCCACCTTTATGCTATTATGAATGTTCTTAACAATATTTGTATTTTGCATGATTATCTAGACATACTAGTTAAAAGACTCCGAATGTATAGTAAGTTTTCAACCTAGTTTTATAAATATAATTGCGCGGTTGTCTAAATGAACCGTTTTTTCCAAATTGAAGTTCGTAATATTATGAATGGTCATATTTGAATATTACATGATTATCTATGTGATCCCTTTTTACCTTCATGGTATTATAAATGCTCTTTACAATATTTGTATATTGTACAATTATCTAGATAAACCCCTTTTCTACCTTTATGGAAATATGAATAGTCTTAACAATATTTGGATATTTTTACGTGTATTTAACTTGATTTTTTGTTTAGTGCAATATTTGGTTTGTTTGATTTTCAGTTTCGGAAACGATATTTGCTTAAAGATACTGAGATTCCGACGTCTCTCGCTTTGATAAAATATTTAAATCCATTGATTCAAAAGTATAGTCACACAGAAGTCGTGTTATTTTCGCAAGTGGAAATTTTGCTATTTTTGCAAATTGTAAATAATTACAAACTGGGCGTGGTTTTACATCAATTTGAAATGTAATATCTAATTGGTACTTTAGACTCGATAAGGCGTGATTTGGACAGACATTACAATAACATTTTACAAACCGTTTAGTTACCGCAAGCAACGGCATTAAAATTGCTTGAATCTACGTAACCCTTGTACTGTATACATTTAATTAAAATCGCTTTAAATTCATAGAAACGTACAAAAATTAAAACATGAAATTTATATCAAGGACAAAATTATAATTCGGCCCCATTACTTATAGTTAGTTATTTTTAATTAAGTTGTATGCCTCAGTCAAAAATGTTTCACATGCATCGAGGTTGTTAGTTCAAGAATATTTAGGAAACTTTTATGTCAACAAACGTACGTGAGTTAACAAAATGATTCACACTAAGATTCGTCCTGAGTAGGATTTAAATCTAATGTGCGTTTATTTTACTGCAGGAAAAATATAAAATATTTGCGTTCTTGCATTCAGTGTAATAGGCTGAACAAACAGAGGCGGTAAGAGAAACCGTGTTTCATAGGTTATGGCTTTGAATGACTCGGTCATTGAAACATAGTTGCAATAGCTACTTTGTCGACAGAAAATTTGTTTTAATGTTACATAAATTAAAACCAATATGAAACAATTTAAGCTTCTCTTGTTTTTATTACACCATGAACCAGTTTAGAACTTGTTAATCCAATGCCCAGATATGTCGTAACTTTTAACCATCGTACATACGAGGGTCGTTCAAAAAGTCTTGTCTCTTCCTGTAAACCGTAAATAAAACACCGTAATTTATTATATTGTCACTTGTCACGGGTGACTGAGTTCATTCCCAAACACGTGGAACATTTTTAGATTATATATGCAAAAGAATTAGTTTTTTCTTGCCATATTTTCATCATAACACTCGTTACACTGCTTGGAAAATGACTGACATGACAGGTAAAAACATTATTGAAATGAGAAGCTTTATGAAAGCCTGTGCAAAACTCGTTAAATCGCCCAAACAAGCATTCATTGAAATGCAAGATGTTTTGGTGAGCGAAAGCTGTCATATTGGTCCATCTTACGCTAGATACGTAAATTTAAAAATGGTGTTAACGACATTTCTGATAAGGCCCGTTCTGGAGGACCAAAAACAGCATGCACCAAAGAAAAGATTACAGAAATTCAAAAAACTGGTCAATAGGGATGGAAGGTTGACTGTTAAACAGATAGCTGATGTCGTTGGTTTATCAATGGGGGCCGTACATTTCATTCTCAGAAAAAAAACTAGTCATGAGAAAGATTTGTGCTAGATGGATCCCTCATTTGTTGTCAAAAAAGCAAAAGCTCACACGGGTCACAATGGCTAAAATCTGCTGAAAACATATGGTAATTGTAACAGCAGGCGTCTGGCTGATATAGTTACAGGTGACGAAACATGGGTATATTACTTTTAGCCACATAGAAAGATAAATAATAAAATATGGCTAACCAGAAAAGGAAAACGACCTGAAATTGCAAACTGCAAATTCTTTATGCTATATTTTTCAATAGTAACGACATAGTTGCCCAAATTCCTATCCTTAAAGGCCAGGGTATCACGGAAAACATTTATAAAATAAAATTCTTAAGAAAATGAAAAAAAAATTATGAAAAGAAAAGACCAAAGTCAGGAATTCGTGGTATTCGGTTACTCCATGACAATGCTCCTGCTCACAAATTTAAGTTGGTGACTGAATTTTTGTACAAGGAACGTGTTGTTGTTTTACCTCATCCACCTTATTCACCTGATCTTTCACTGTGTGATTTTATCTCTTTCCTAAACTTAAGAAACATCTTTATGGTCGTCGATAAAGATCTCGTTCATCGCTAGGTTCAGCAATTCATCAGTTTCTCAATGGTATATCCAAAAAAGAATATACTATGTATTTAGAAAATGGATCCAGCGTCTTAAAAAGTGTGTAGCCGTTAAAAGTGATTATTTTGAAGGAATGAAAATAAAATATCATAAATAAAACGTCTTAATTTGTGTTTTTATTATGAAGGACAAGACTTTTTGAACGGCCCTCGTAGAATAGTAAATATTCGTCTAGTAAAAAGGTTTAAAAGAAATCGTGTTGTTTAGATGTTTTTAACCCGTTTGAACAGATTTTGGTTTTAAGATTTTGGTCTAAGCACTACTAATGAGGAACTGTATTATGAAAGCATCGTCTAGTGCTGTAACATTAAACTTGTATATGCTATTGCAATTATAATAATATCATTTTTGAAAATTTCATCAATAATTGAGGTTCATCTGTTACATAGTCTAAGTGAAAATGGTCAGAAAAACCGCCTAGTGAAAGGAAATAACGCAGTGTTTTGTCACATGTATGTGATTGTATTTATTTAACTTTTACATGTCGATTACGGAATAGAAAATGTATAAAATCGCGTTGAGTAGCCAAAATGTGAAAAAAGAAAAACAATCCAGAAATATGACAGATTATCAAAAGGAATTTTATATGAATTTATCAATAATATTTTGATGTTTGCGAAATCATAAACATTCAAAACATCCTTTGAAATTGTCCTTCGATCAAATGTTCAATTTTATTATTTGTTCAATATCTCATTTTCATTGATTGCCTTTCACCATATGGAACAATTTGTATGTTCTTAACCCCCAGGACCTCCTATGGTGCTAGTTACACCCGGTAAGTGTAAAATATCATAAAAATAATTGATTCACAGTTGTAATATATTTTTAGAATACACTTACAATGGTTTTCATGGACCTTCAAATGCACTTACAAATTTTTAATTTTTTTCTCGTATAACACGCTTGTATGTTTAAATCCCAAACCACAAAAACGGAGTAATAAATTGGAAAAGTATTAATTTAAGCAAAGCGATTGAACTTCCACCAAGAAAATGATCGCTCTGGGTAATCCAGAAAAGTAATCATTTTCTGTTTACTAAGCTACACCCGTCATGTGTTTAATCAAAATTTGAATTACAAGAAACATGAAACTATGGAATATGAATGTATCCAGTATATTCTCATGTGTCCTTAGTTCATAGTACTAACAACTTGTAGCAAAAAAGTAATGGTTGATCGTTGGCAACTTATAAATATTAGAGACTCGCCTCAAATTTCTTGTTACTTAACTTTGAAAATCCGAAAAAAAATCTCGGTGATTTTATTTTCGTTATATACCGAAATACATTCTGAGTAAACGAATAAATCGCGGTAGATGCTATTTTGAAAAAAAAGTTTCCCGGTTCACCTGATCAATGCCAAAAAAACTAATTTTTTTAAAAATATATATTTTAATAAGTAATTTAGTTTAGATTTAAAACAAAATCTGTAAAAAAAAATTATAACGAGAAAAAGCGACCATTCTTCTGCAGTATAACATAAGGAATTTACATCGTTTTAATATTATATCATATGGTGATAAAATGCATATATTTTAGTAAGAAATGCCATACGTCTCTGATTTTGCTTAAACCTATATTTACCTGGTATATGTTTCAAATGAGGATCGGATAAATAGTTCGGAGACTCCATTTGCTGATTGGGTAGTTTACATCTTGCTTTTTACACGTGACGACAAAATACAGAAAAAGTTAAAGAATAATTTAGGCATAATAAATCTGTCAAACAATTTAAATTCCCGATGTTTATATATATTTATCTTTTAAGAACATATATTTATCTTTTCTAACAAAGAACGAAAAGTTTAACACTTAGGGAGCCTATTTTACTCTTAGCTTGTCCAGTGATGTGCTTCTTCGGAATGATACCCGATTTAAACAAAACGCCACAAATTTGAAGCTTCCACGAAGTCAGGACACTTGAGGATACAGTTGAACAGAGATATCATAGTTATTGACGATATTGATAATAAGGATAATAAAATGTTTGAGTCTTGATAAGGTTAGATTTGCAACATTTCTCCGTCAACATTTTTGATTTTTTAAATCTGTTTGGTTGTCCAGTGATATGCTTCTTATGAATGATATCCGGTACAAACCAAACGCCACGAATTTGACGCTACCACGAAATTAGAAAACTTAAGTTGAATAGAGAAGTAATCAACGATATTGTTATTTAGGATAATAATTTTTTGAGTCTTGATAAGGTTAGATTTAAAATATTATTCGTTAACAATTTATTTGAAACTGTTAGGTTTAAGTAGAAACACGTTTTATCATAACTATGAAACGAATACACCAAAAACTTTTATGGACGTCATTACAGTATTATTGGCAAGTTTGATGTCTTTATGTCCAGGATTACCCTGGATATATTTGACGTCTCATAGTTCTATGTCCCTTTCTCAAAATTTTGATTTCACACATGGAGGGTGTAGCTAGCTGAAGTAGCCTCACTTTTCTTGTAGAAGTACAATTGTTTACTTAACTTGTCAGTTGCAAAGGTTTTACTTTGCTTCTAGATAGTGATTCGGACAGTGGTGATTATGTTTGTTTATGACTGTGACGGCATGATTTAAATGGTTGAAAACAAATCTGGATGTTTTTTATAAAATGTATGTGTTTCGTTTTTATTGCATAGAAATAATTACAATAAAAGATTTTGATCGATTCTGTGAATATGTCATGTTAGATGTTTTCGTAGAGAATTTGTAAAGAATTCTGTCAACATGTTTACAAATATTATATTTTTATGTATTTTTTTAGGCTCTTGGTTGTTTGTTTCATAATTGCAATTTATGGGAAGAAAAACGAAATTCGACAAACTCTAAAACACACGAAACTGAATCAACTACAAAAACTACTCACTCAATTTGGGAAACATAAGAAAGCTTTGTCATGTTTATGTGACCTGATGAAGGACAATCGCAAAATTAATACCAAACCAGGTACGAAGAGAGAGAGAGAGAGAGAGAGAGAGAGAGAGAGAGAGAGAGAGAGAGAGAGAGAGGTCTGATTATGTGTGTCTCAAGGGATATATTTGATTACTGTATATTAAAATCCCATATCCTATTTGGTTTGTAAAACACATAAAAGACACTAAATTTGAAAAATTAAGAAATTTTGTTTGATTTATTGATGGAGTTTTACGTCTCGTCAAGAATAATGTATTTATATCGAGACGTCACCTTTGTCGTACGCTTTGAGCAATATGTAGGTAAGTTTATTAACATGCCTTGGCTACCGTGACACAGTGCATCGATTTTAAAGTTTTCTCTCGAAGGTCCTCCTAACTTATGTTTCTAAATACCAAGTGTTGGGGAAAAACTGTTACTTATTTTGACATTTGAACTCAAAATCCCAAATACGGAGCGAGCGCTGTATTCAGCTACCGTTCTAGTAAATAATTTTAAAACGATTTATAACATTTATAATAATTAATATAGTGTTTTTATTATTTACAAATTGCATAATATATTTCTTTTTATTCCATATTAGACAAGAATGTACAAGGGAATGTCTATACACGATGGGGGAGAACGACTTGTGGAAATGACAGTGTTCAATCTGAACTTATATATGCTGGTAAGTTTTGAACTATTACAAAATTATTATCAGAATCGCTCTTTCTCTCTCTGTGTGATCTGTTAGTTCAACAGCAAATCCGTCTGAACATTTGTTGTCGAACGTGTGTGATTTTCTATGATTATTTGGTCATTGTGTAGGGCGATGGGTAAAAAAAACAACAAAGGACCATATATTGCAGAAGGGGCCATAAAATTGGATTTTATTTTCAAAATTAGTTACTATTGATCCAAATCCACTTAGCCCACTTTTCCTTTAGACTTTAAACTGCCTACACCTTACACCTCTGAAATACAAGACTTCGGACCCGTCGTCAAACTTACATGTGTGATAACGTTTTTTTCATCATCAACAAATCTGGTATCCCAAAAATGAAATTTGAAACTTCTATACTGCTTATTATCACCGTGGAGTTTACCTGTATGGGTAGGTGACCCTAGGCCTGGGTTTGTGATTTACTTCTTAGCAGCTTACTGCGTTAAATAAACTTTTTGTAGTGGGAACAAGCTCTTATAAAAGCGTATTTATTATGAAAGAAATACACCATAAGCTGCTGAAACAGGTATATTGTAAAGAAAAGATAATTTGGCAGTAGAAAAATTGAAGTCATCACGTTTGTCACATAGCTTGAAATATAGCCTTTAATCATAATTGAGATATAATATTTATTCTAAATTTGAAGCAGAATTTCCAGAATCGGTCCTATTATTTATTTCAAACTCACTAGAACAGATGGTATTCACTAGTTTAGGATTGTTGAAAGAAAGGAAGTCATCTATATATCTGTATATGAAGTAAAATAATTTGGCAACGGTCTTTTCTGTCAAGATTAAACACGGTTCTGCATAATTTCTGCTGCAAAAGAGTGACGAAACAAATCGGCAATCAATGGTGAACAGTTTAACCTTATCGGTATACCGATTGTTTGTTGGGGAAATCTTAGAGATCAATTTAATTTGGATTCACTGTGCTGGCATTAACTCACGAATCTGTTCGATATTCATCTCTAAACACATTTTGCTGGAATATATTGACTTTGCACATACAACTCATACTTTTTACTTTTTACTCTGCATCATAAATGCAAGAGCATTTAGCTATGTTTTGTAGAAATCAAATTTTATACTTCCTTCGGGAAATGAACTTGTTGAAAAAAATAATTGTTTAATTATATATTATGGAATGTTTTATTCATGAAATGTCTGTGATATAATTGGTGTTTTATTTGGGAATTATTTTAATTGACTATTTTTATTTATTGTCACATTAGTGACACCCAGTTTTAATAAAGACCTTATCTTTAGACATAAGCGCTAAATTAGATCCATGTTATTATTGTATGATATATTGTTTCCACATTGTATAAGTAAAATGAGAAAAACTCGATAATAATTACTAGCAAAGTGACCTTTTTCTATGTATTATATTTTAAAAGGACAGGTTGCTGGATCTAACAATTATCACAATTCTGGAGCAGCATGAATTATTTGTGTTTGCCACAAGAACCAATTTATGGTCAATTTGACAGCAAGGAGAATAGTAATGCTTATGTATACGGTGCTTCGATTGATCCCTGGAAGACCAATATTCCTGGTACACCGTTTGAGTATTCGAAATACTACGCAAAAAGTATTTACTGTGCTGTGTGTAGAACTGCTGGCCGTTCAAGCGTGGTAATGATACCAGGTAAAACTTTACATATTTGTGTTATGACCAAATATAGATTTGAATGTTTTATAGCTGAAAACAACGCATTTGGTAATATTTATCGAAACCAACCAACCAAGACATGCCACAAATAACTACAATTTAACTGTGTGTCACTGCACATTATACGAATAGACTTAAAACAACCCTAATCTCACTGCAGGATAAAAACTACTTTAGCCTATATTTCCAAAGGTTCTCAACAATGTGTTTTTATAACAGGAAATCCCCTATTATAAAACATTGCATTCCATATAGTTTGTAGTTTAATTATATTTTATACTAGTTTTAATTTTACAGCACTAGACGACCTTTTTCGGAATACAATTCCTCATCAGTATTATTTGGACCAAAAGTGTAAAACCAATTTTTTCAAGATGTAAAAAAGATATCCAAAGTGACCAAAGTATATTTTACCCGGCTTCACTTCCCTTTTAAAAGCTCACGTGTCCACCTTAACTTGTCAGTTCCAAATCCTTTACTTTGCTTCTTGATTGTGATTCAGACATGGATTTAGTAGGTTGTTTTTGATTACCAAATTAGCTAAAGAAATACTTTGCATGACAGAGTATAATTTAGTTTTTTGGGGATTTAAAGATTTTAACTAGCAGCAAATTTAGACATTAGTATATAGACACAGTTATTTCCTACGGAGTTTGTGAGTTCCACGAGGAAACTTATATCAGCAGATATACTGCCTCAATGATTTAAATTACATATTATAACAGTTTTTTTGCAACAGCACTAGACAGCAATAGATAGGTCGTTACGTGATGCAATTCCTCATCAGTAGTGCTTGGATAAAATTGTGAAACCAAAGTGTTTTTCCAAGATGTCAAAAATAACCAAAATATATTTTACTAAATTAAGCTAATAAGATATTTTGCATGATACAGTCAAACCTGTCTACAAAGGCCACCCAAGGGAACCAGTAAAAGTGGCCTTTATGGGTAGGTGACCTTTATATACAAGTTCAATTAATATGAATAAAGAACAATTGGGATAAAATTCTTCTGGCCTTTATAAGCAAGTGGCCCATTTGTAGGCAGGAATACAGTATATCAAAATTTTAACGCATTTTATGTTTTTATAGGTAGGAACCAATGTTTTCCTGGTTGGACACGTGAATACCACGGATATCTTTCGGCAGGTCATCATGCTCATAAAGGAGCCAGTGAATTCATCTGTCTTGATGAAAGGCCAGACATTTTTCCGATAAAGAGTCATAGCTGGCAGAAAATATTATATTCTGTAGAAGGAAGATGCACAGGTCCGTTGAAATGTCCTCCCTACGTTAACGGTAGAGAACTGACGTGTGTTGTTTGTTCTAAGTAAAGATATCGATGAAACAAACGAATTTGAATGTGACAAACAAGAATAAAATACTAGAACAGCAAAACTATCTTTTAGTTACTTCATGATTTTTTTATATTTCTCTTTTAAATTCGTTACAAATATTCAGTTATTTTCGCAATACTTCAATTTAATTTGAGTGGTTCTAAGTTACAAGTGCTGCAAGTGATTGTCTTGTTGCTTACCATTTGGAGTATCCGGTTTCACTTACCAGTAGAAAGTTTATATATGTAACTGATAATGCTGATTTCAAGATTTTTATATTACTTTGTGATTTGTATGGGTTAGCATGATTGTTTTTACTATAAGCTTCTACTGGAATGCAAAATGTTGTGTTCATCAGCAGCAGGCATTGCAGACAGGTGTAAAGGTGTAAAGGTGTACAGATAGCAATAAAAGTCCACACTTGGTATATGGCTTAGTACGGAATATGTAAAGAATGATTCAGCCAGAAATCTAGGATGTAAACTTGATGACCTTAAATCAACACTAAAGCTTTAGAAAATGCGAAATTTTAGTCTTATTTGATAAGTATTAAAACTTAAAACACTCTTTAAAACTAATTTACTTATCTCTAATACATATGTTTCCAAAGATTTTATCAATTTATTTGAAAAAATAAACATACAAAAATGTTAAGAATGGGGTTTTAAAAATCCCAGACCTTGAAAATCAAGTAATCTCATTGAAATTAGGGTATAATAATTAGTTAGGTTAGACACGTGAACTTCAACCAGGGAAGTGAAGCCGGCTGTTCCGGAAGGGTAAGCACCTTCTGTTTAGCTTGCTACATCCGCCATGTGTGTAATCACAATTGTGTGAAAGGAACATGGAACTATGGGATGTCAAATATATCCAGGGCAATCCTGAACAGAGACGTCAAACTTATCAACAATACTGTGATCAAGGCCTTGAAACTTTTTGAGGGCCTTGATAAGCCTAGGCTTGAAAACGATAAACATGTAAGACCAGGTAAAAAAGTAAGTTTTGCTGAAAAGCATATAATAACAGCTGAAAACAAGATGTTATTACACGTTTAAAATTGTAATGAAGTATACGGGCCCTGACCAGAGAATAATTTGTATTTAAATTAATTTTCAAACAATGTAAAAAGAAACTAAACATACCAATCCATGTCGAAATCACAATCCTAAAGTAAAGTAAAAACTGTGAAAATATCAAATTAAGTTAACCGATAGACACCTAACATTGCTCTCCAATATTAACTCATCAATGTATTATTTATCCGACAAGACATATAATTCATACTTTGCCTACCTTTTGCTAACCAAGAAAATACTCATTTACTATCCATCAGTCTAAATCGACAGAAAAATGTCTTTAACAAATTCGTTCCTTCGCATTTCTTTCACAAAAACGACAAATTAAGATGCAATTATCTAGTGCTAAATAGGGATTGTGGTTATTTTGTCAACCACCATACGGACCAATACACACATATACTGTATATAACTTCAACCAAATGTTTCATTTATATCAAGACTTTGACAGCTATAAGCGAAGGTGAAGAAATTTTAAAACACAATTTTAAAGATTTTGAAACTGTATATATGTGTTGTATTTGGTAATCAGTATAAAAACACATAAATTGTGTACAATTGTTTACTTATTTGTCTTTATTCATATGAAGCAGGGTTTACATGCAAATTCTTTTCAAGTCCTGAGAGAAAACGGACATTCAACACTGTACGACTCATCTTTCAAGTTATGATTAGTATGTAGGCTAATATTGCAGTTATGTCATCCACGAAAAAGCTACATTTGAAGCTTTATGGTAACAGTGATTACTTCAGTTTTTTTTAATTTTCAGCTTTACTAATTAAACAGGCTTACTTATCTTCCGGAGCAACCGGTCTCACTTCCCAGGTGGAAGTACACCTAATTTGACAGTTTTCATTTTTTTAACTTTAATATGCTTCTGGATTGTGATTCCAACATGTATTAGTATGTTTGTATTTGATTCTATGTAGCACTATATCTGTTTCCATGCTTATGGTGTATTTGTTTTACAATGCAACACTATAAAGCATGCTTTTTCTACTGGAACCTGATACAAAGAACAAATATCAGTAATTTTAATAATTCCTCAGTTTTTTTGCCATTCCCAACAAAGGTTGATACAATGACCTTAACACAAGATCCTGTAAATGCATGTTTAGGGCTACAAGGCAACCAAATTGATTGGTATTTTTTGTGTTTGATATAGGTGAACCATAACTAAACTATATTTAAATTATTAAAGATAGCAAAACTATGACATCAAAGTCTGTATCAGATCTTACAACCGTAAATTATTATTTGTATTGTTTTGAAAAAACACACAAAACTGTCAGCTTTCTCAAGTTTACACGTGAATATATCGTTAGGGTCCTCCTTTTCTTGCTTATAGGGGATTTGTTTAACAGTTATGGTAGAGCTTGTTCCAACTACAGAAACTTTATCCAACGTAGTTATCTTCTTGCAAACAATCTCCGGCATATTGCAAACTAAGCTTATAAAGGCCTACAAAAAGTTTTATGGCTGCCACAACAATATATATGATAAGTATGATGTGTTTGTATCCCAAATTATTTACTGTGATTTTACTTCAATACTAAGGGAACATTTTAGCGATAGTGTTTGATTTTCATGTCGTGAGAAGAGAAGACATTGCCTAATTTGACAGTAAATAAAAAAGTCTAGAAAATAAATTAAATTCACCTTTTAAACCAACTAGCTCCGATTTTTTACCTTTATATAAGGTTGAATTTGTTTTGTAAACACAAAAAGGGGTTTGTACTGGATTCAAATATGTTTCGAGGTGCAGGTTTTTCACAGATAAAACATACACACACGTCAATGGTTGTTGAATAATAATCCGTTAAGACAATTAAGTTTTGTATTAATATCAACCTAAAAATTCATGATACTTTTCTTAACATTTTACTAATGGCTTCAATTCCATTTCTTCGCATATCCCTCTAAGGTCTTTAGAGACGGGTATTGCATAAGAAGTATACTTATAAAATAATTCTCAAACAAATGATTAACTATCCGCATAAATTAGAACATCTGAGGGTTTATATCTTTACAATCTTTAATTGTACAACATTTTCATGTATGTTATACAACTTGACTTTTTGATAGAATTTCTGCACCCAGTTCGATAGTTCATTCAGTGTTATTTAAATCTCATCCCTGAGAGACATATGCTCTGTCCCTTTTTGGCTTGACTCTATTTGGCACTTGTCCTCATTTGGATACCACATCAGAAGTACTTTTAGAGCAAACTGTGAGGTATTTTCTTAAAAACAAAAAGCTAACACTGTGCTTCTAAATTTTTGCGGACGGAAGTTAGATAGAAAAACGAAAATTCTGAATAATACATTAACGAAAACAAAAGCTTAAGAAGTATCTTAAGACACTCTGCTTGGCCCTATTTTGCCGAGTTATTATTCTTACGATGTGACCTTTTACGCATATCCTTTTGCACCTAAATTTGTCATGCGACAACTTGTCTCGTTGGTTTAAATTTTAGAGAGGTTAAATCAAGTCCAATCCATAGATACTGATGATATGGACACAAATATGGTGTTTGCACGGACGTACGTTCGTACGGGCAGACAGACAAATGTTGTACCTTTTGATGCGGTGTACTTAAGAAATGAACGAAATTTTTTTTATAATTATCGAAGTATAACCTGAAAACCGATGTGCAAACTTTATAATCCGCGTAGCGGATTATAATTAAGTTTGCACACCGGTTTTCAGGTTATACTTCGATAATCATAAAAAAATTTCGTTCATTTCTTATAATTTAATTTAAAATTTTTTTAAAAATCAAAGAAAAAAATACACAACAAGTTTTATTAAATTTCAACATTTTAATATAGTTCAACAATCTAAACACAGCGCAGTGATACAACATACATAGTTACGAGCTCCCTAGTAACCGCCGACAGTATAACTTTCTCGGTACGACGCCATTTTGTGTTGGTCCATGAAAAGTTTATGAGCGCTAATTTTTGAACTGAAACACACAGTTGTTGAAACTTGAATTCGATATGAATCCACTGGGTAGGAAATTGCTACTGTTCAACGATTATGGACCTTGTAGGGATATGTGATGGTGTACTGCTACTATGGTTTGCATGGGATGGTACAGAAAGAGATGCAGTATTTTGGATTTGTTTTGGCGATGATTTAAGAGCAGAAAGTGTTGTGCTCAGATGACATTTTTGAAATGAAGAACAGTGTCTATTATAACTGCGGACAAAACTTTCATTTCTGTGTCCACTCATGTTCATAATGTGACGTAGTTCTACACCAGAGTCATTAAGTTTTTGAATTGCAGTAGCTCGGAGACTGTGAGCTGTATAGGTTTGTGAGCAACCAGAATTTCTAGTTATATCGGGCAAGAATTTTGTAAATTGATACTCCTTGACCGGAATGTCGGTATACCTAGTAGATTCCGCATTTGGCGATGTAAAAGCCGGTTTATAGCAGTGATTGAAAAGGGATTTTGAAGTTGTGCTTGTTTTCGAAATAAGGAGCCTGAGAGAATTTACGGGGCACCGTGAGGTATCGTTATATGCATACATTCTTTTATCAGCGTGATCTTCTTCATTTTCAAGCCTCCCTTGTCTAGTTTTTTCTATCGTTTCATGGGTAAGACGGACATATTCTACACCATTTTTGTCACTACAAAACTCAAATGAGTTTAAATTCAATTGCCGATGAAACTCCAAGCCCTTGGACACTAAATGGGTGCTCAGATTGTACCATACACGGTACCTGAGGATAATAGGATTAATGGATTTGTCTTCTGGATAGAGGTAAGAATTGATTTTTACTAAATCGTCAGAATTTATAATAGCCTTATGTTTTGTTGGCCTAGACAGACCTTGCCTACCATTCTGCTTTAATTTCCCATCCAGTGTTATATTTGCAGGTTTGAATGTTTCATCTCTCACAATGTCAATGTCCCGTCCTAAATCTTGTAAATGTCTTTTTATAGCGGATCTTATACTTTTAAAAGAGTTTTTGTGGTATTCTAAAGCTTGTTCGGGTCCTAAATTCTTCGTCCTACTGCTATTTATTCTAGGTGTTGCTTCAGCATAAAATCTTCTTAATTTGTTATTGAGATCTACTGATGAAATTATACGAAAATCCACCTCGTGTCCATTTACTTCGAGACACCAATCTGCAAATATACAACACAAAAACTTTTGTCAAACACAGACATCTCTCTCTCTCCGTCTCTCTCTCTTTCCCTCTCTCTCTCTCCTTCATTTTGTAAGATCACTCTGCAACTATTAATTCTGGAGTTCGAATGTCAGCATGACTAGAATATATCTGGATAGCTTAATGGTAAAGCATTAAAATTATTTTTTTAAGATCCAGGTTCGAATCCTGGTCCAGATTTTGTGTTGTGTGGCTCTAACTCCGGCGGTCTAAAATTCTGTATTTATTTATTAATTCATTTAATATTTATATATTAGCCTACCTTGGCATACTTTTACACCCCATGATGTAGATTTCATCGTGGATTGAGATCGTCTCGTGATTTCAAGTGTTTCAATTTCTTCTTCTGATAATCTTTTAAATCTGTTTACTTGCTTTGTGTCGTATGATCTTACTGTTGGCACCAACGGCACTTTGTCCATGTCTAGTGCCTTTGTCATTTCTTTCATTGCTCCTTTCTGTTCTGTTGATGCGCTAATTTCCATATAATTAATATTTTCTTGGTCTTCTAAAGGTTCCGTAACAATAAGATTGTATAGAACAAGGTCATCTTCGGTCATTTCTGGTGTTTCCATATTTTTAAAAACTTGGTCAAATGTACCGATGTCAAATGTACCGTACTCTATACTGGAAGTGATTTGCAGACGATAATTTTATTTTTTTTTTTTAAGAAAATGTAATTTAAAAAGTTCAAAAAGTTGAAAAAAAGGTTTTTTATATATTTTTATTCTGAAACCATTCAAATAGCTATTTACATAATAAAAAAACCCTAGGCGCCTTCAACTTATGCACTATATTCGGAGGTGTTTGATGTGGTTACAAAGTATATACAATGTTGCAAATAATACACAAAAAGTAGTTCCGTCAACCACAATCGTATCACGTGACGAAGTTAGATTATGCAAAATTATCCAAAAGAAATATTACGGCATTATCCAATCAAAATGTTTATAATTATACCAATTAAATTATTAAAATTATAACCACTAGAAGTCAATAAACGCATCAACAAGTGAAATTTGTGAAATTAAATATGGAATCAGTTTACCATGAAATGCAAATATGTCCCCATTTTTGTTCATTGGAGACAATCTTGAAAATGCCAAAAATCGGAATGGCCAACTAAAATAAGATTGGATATATTGTCGTCTAAAAGTCTCAGGTTCCTTTCATTTTTAATTTTAATACACACATGTTGGTGAACCTAACAAAACAGGTAGTGTTTACCATTTTGGAGCATCAGGCCTCACTTCTCTCGTGTAAGTTCACGTGTTTTACTTAATTTACCGATTTCCAGAGTTTACCCTGCTTTCTGATTTTGATTTAGACATAGATTGGTACGTTTGTGTTTCTTTTAAAAGATGTGGGAATACACAAATGCAGACAAGTTAAACACGAGAACTTCCAATATATGTTTTTTAAAATTTTATTTCAAGTTTTATTCAATTAAATGCCATGTAACGAACGGGGTAATGGCAACAGATTTACAATCCACGTCGGCCATGTGATAATATCTCCAATATTAACACATCCATTTGATAATTCTTTTATTATCATGTGACGACCCGGTACAAGAGAGATAACTCAAATAACTTGCACAACACTGTGTAGTCGTTTAGTAAACAATAAGAATGGCAATTGGTCGCTTTGTTTCGTTATAATACAATAACATTTGTCACCTATGTATGTGGACATCCAAAATTTTCATCCTTTAGAACGGATGTTCCCGTCGCACAATTGCATTGGTTGATAAAACTTCAGAAGGGGGCAATACTAGATATCCACATTCATGAACGACAATTATTGTATTATAGCGAAACAGGTTCCTGAAATTTGTGAGTGGCACAACTTCCATAACTTTATGGGTGTCACAACTTCCTGAGCTTTATAAGTGGCATGCTTCGTGGTAAACTGTATGTTACATTGGATTTGGTTATCCACAAACGTAATATTTTTTTTTGTATAACGGTTGCAGTTGGGCTGTGCTCACTCAAACATTTGTTTAATATTATTTCTATGTCTTTAATCAAATAAGAAGACAAATAAATTAAGATACGAGATATACAATAAAGGATTATGATGTAAGACAATATTAAAATAAATGAAAATCTACAAAACATCGTCGTATGTAGTAAGAATATATTTGGTCAGACTAATTTACCCTTTTAGTCCCCCAACCCAATCATGTAAAGAGTTTGAATATATTTTTACACTGTATCAGATATATTTGAAATATCATAGTGATCGAGTGTCTTTTTAATGCATTGGTTATTTAAACTGGTGAAAATTGAGAAGACGCATTTCCCTGTATCGACATATTGGTAACTGTCATCGTCACGCAAACCTTCCTGGAAACTGCTTTATATACCAGACCATGAACATCAGGTCTTCAATGATCATAAAGAAATTTTGTAGTCAAATTGTTGTGCAGTTTATGTAATTGTCGGGGTCAACACAATGTTCAAAGAATTTGTGTTCTGGTAAGTGTTATATCTTTATTTTTATTTTTATCTATTTAAACTTGTATGAATGTTAACTAAGCAAACGTTATGACATGTGCAGGATAGGATGACTTAACTCCTACAAAAAACATATTATCCAAACCACTAGGTATGTTTCTTATGTCCAAACAATAATATTCTACTATAGAATTATTTAATTAATTCATATTGATACTTAATGGACTCCGAATATATGGTAAGTTTTCAACCTAGATGAAGATCTCTGATCTAACCACTGACAAATGTAAATGCACGATTGTCTAGATGAAACCTTTTCCCACCTTTATGGTATTATGAATGTTTTTAACAATATTTGTATTTTGCACGATTATCTAGACATACTAGTTAAAAGACTCTGAATGTATAGTAAATTTTAAACCTATTTTTTTATAAATATAATTGCGCGGTTGTCTTAATGAACCGTTTTTTCTAAATTGAAGTTCGTGATATTATGAATGGTCATATTTGAATATTACATGATTATCTAGGTGATCCCTTTTTACCCTCATGGTATTATAAATGCTCTTAACAATATTTGTATATTGTACAATTATCTAGATGAACCCCTTTTCTACCTTTATGGAAATATGAATAGTCTTAACAATATTTGTATATTTTTACGTGTATTTAACTTGATTTTTTTGTTTAGTTTGGTTTGTTTGATTTTCAGTTTTTGAAACGATATTTGCTTAAAGATACTGAGATTCCGACGTCTCTCGCTTTGATAAAATATTTAAATCCATTGATTCAAAAGTATAGTCACACAGTAGTCGTGTTATTTTCGCAAGTGGAAATTTTGCTATTTTTGCGAATTGTAAATAATTACAAACTGGGCGTGGTTTCACATCAATTTGAAATGTAATATCTAATTGTTACTTTAGACTCGATAAGGCGTGATTTAGACAGACGTTACAATAACATTTTACGAACCATTTAGTTACCGCAAGCAACGGCATTAAAATGCTTGAATCTACGTAACCCTTGTACTGTATACATGTAATTAAAATCGCTTTAAATTCATAGAAACGTAGAAAAATTAAAACATAAAATTTATATCAAAGACAAAATTATAATTCGGCCCCATTACTTATAGTTAGTTATTTTTAATTGAGTTGTATGCCTCAGTCAAGAATGTTTCACATACATCGAGGTTGTTAGTTCAAGAATATTGAGGAAACTTTTATGTCAACAAACGTACGTGAGTTAACAAAATGATTCACACTAAGATTCGTCCTGAGTAGGATTTAAATCTTATGTACGTTTATTTTACTGCAGGAAAAATATAAAATATTTGCGTTCTTGCTTTCAGTGTAATAGGCTGAACAAACAGAGGCGGTAAGGGGAACCGTGTTTCATAGGTTATGGCTTTGAATGACTCGGTCATTGAAAAATAGTTGCAATAGCTACTTTGTCAACAGAAAATCTGTGTTTATGTTACATAAATTAAAACCAATATGAAACAATTTAAGCTTCTCTTGTTTTTATTACACCATGAACCAGTTTAGGATTAATAATCCAATGCCCAGATATGTCGTCACTTTTAACCATCGTAAATAGAATAGTAAAATATTCACCCTAAACCACAAAAACGGAGTAATAAATTGAAAAAGTATCAATTTAAGCAAAGCAAGTAAACTTCCACCAAGAAAATGAGATCGCTCTGGGTGTTCCAGAAAAGTAATCACTTTCTGTTTACTAAGCTACACCCGTCATGTGTTTAATCAAAACTTGAATCACAAAATACATGGAACTATGGAATATGAATGTATCCAGTATATTCTCATGTGTCCTTAGTTCATGGTACTAACAATTTGTAGCAAAAAAGTAAAGGTTGATCGTTGGCAACTAATAAATATTAGAGATTTGCCTCAAATTTCTTGTTACTTAACTTTGAAAATCGGAAAAAAATCTCGGTGATTTTATTTTCGTTATATACCGAAATACATTCTGTGTAAACGAAAACATCGCGGTAGATGCTATTTTGAAAAAAAAAAGGTTGCCCGGTTCGCGAGATTTCACCTGATCAATGCCAAACAACTAATATATTTTTTTTAAATATATATTTTAATAAGTAATTTAGTTTAGATTTAAAAAAAAAATTTGTAATAAAAATTATAACGAGAAAAAACGACATTCACCTGCAGTATAACATAAGGAATTTACCTCGTTTTAATATTATATCATATGGTGATAAAATGCATATATTGTAGTAAGAAATGCCATACGTTTCTGATTTTACTCAAAAATATATTTACCTGGTATAATATGTTTCAAATGAGGATCGGATAAATAGTTCGGAGACTTCATTTGCTGATTGGGTAGTTTACATCTTGCTTTTTACACGTTACGACAAAATACAGAAAAAGTTAAAGAATAATTTAGGCATAATAAATCTGTCAAACAATTTAATTTCCCGATGTTTATATATATTCATCTTTTAAGAACATATCTTTTTTAACAAAGAACGAAAAGTTTAACACTTAGGGAGCCTATTTTACTCTTAGCTTGTCCAGTGATGTGCTTCTTCGGAATGATACCCGATTTAAACAAAACGCCACGAATTCGAAGCTTCCACGAAGTTAGGACACTTGAGGATACAGTTGAACAGAGAAATCATAGTTATTGACGATATTGCTAATAAGGATAATAAAATGTTTGAGTCTTGATAAGGTTAGATTTGCAACATTTCTCCGTCAACATTTTTGATTTTTTAAATCTGTTTGGTTGTCCAGTGATATGCTTCTTATGAATGATATCCGGTATAAACCAAACGCCACGAATTTGACGCTACCACGAAATTTGAAAACTTAAGTTGAACAGAGAAGTAATCAACGATATTGTTATTCAGGATAATAATTTTTTTGAGTCTTGATAAGAATAGATTTAAAATATTATTCGTCAACAATTATTTGAAAACTGTTTGGTTTTAGTAGAAACACGTTTTATCATAGCGTATTAACTATGAAATGAATACACCAAAAAGTTTTATGGCCGTCAGCACAGTATTATTGGCAAGTTTGATGCCTTTATGTCCAGGTTTTTTTTATGTCCAGGATTACCCTGGATATATTTGACTTCTCATAGTTCTATGTCAAAATCTTGATTTCACACATGGTGGGTGTAGCAAGCTGAACAAGCCTCACTTTTCTTGTAGAAGTACAATTGTTTACTAAACTTGTCAGTTGCAAAGGTTTTACTTTGCTTTTGGCTTGTGATTCGGACAGTGGTAAGTATCTTTGTTTATGATTATGTCGCCATCATTTAAATGGTTGAAAATGAATCTGTGTGTTTTTATAAAATGTATGTGTTTCGTTTTTATTGCATAGAAATAATTACAATAAAAGATTTTGATCAATTCTGTGAATATGTCATGTTAGATGTTTTCGTAGAGAATTCGTAAAGAATTCTGTCAACATGTTTACATATATAATATTTTTATGTATTTTTTTAGGCTCTTGGTTGTTTGTTTCATAATTGCAATTCATGGGAAGAAAAACGAAATTCGACAAACTCTAAAACACACGAAACTGAATCAACTACAAAACCTACTCACTCAATTTGGGAAACATAAGAAAGCTTTGTCATGTTTATGTGACCTGATCAAGGACAATCGCAAAATTAATACCAAACCAGGTACGAAGAGAAAGAGAGAGAGAAAGAAGAGAGAGAGAGAGAGAGAGATCTGTTTATGTGTGTCTCAAGGCATATAAATGATTACTGTATATTAACAAATCCTATATCTTATTTGGTTTGTAAAACACATAAAAGACACTAAATTTGAAAAATTAAGAAATATTGTTGATTTATTAATGGAGTTTTACGTCTCGTCAAGAATAATGTACTTATATCGAAACGTCACCTTTGTCGTACACTTTGAGCAATATGTAGGTAAGTTTATTAACTTGCCTTGGCTACCGTGACACAGTGCATCGATTTTAAAGTTTTCTCTCGAAGGTCCTCCTAACTTATGTTTCTAAATACCAAGTGTTGGGGAAAAACTGTCACTTATTTTGACATTTGAACCCAAAATCCCAAATACGGAGCTAGCGCTGTATTCAGCTACCGTTGTAGTAAATAATTTTAAATGATTTTATAACATTTAAAATAATAATAATATAGTGCTTTTATTATTTACAAATTGCATAATATATTTCTTTGTATTCCATATTAGACAAGAATGTACAAGGGAATGTCTATACACGATGGGGGAGAAAGACTTGTGGAAATGACAGTGTTCAATCTGAACTTATATATGCTGGTAAGTTTTGAATTATTACAAAATTATTATCAGAATCGCTTTTTCTCTCTCTCTCTCTGTGATATGTTAGTTCAGCAGCAAATCTGTCTGAACATTCGTTGTCGAACGTGTGTGATTTTCTATGATTATTTGGTCATTGTGTAAGACGATAGGTAAAAAACAACAAAGGACCATATATTGCAGAAGGGCCATAAAATTGTATTTTATTTTCAAAATTAGTCACTATTGATCCAAATCCACTTAGCCCACTTTTCCTTTAGACTTTAAACTGCCTATACCTTACACCTCTGAAATACAAGACTTCCGACCTGTCGTCAAACCTTATATGTGTGATAACGTTTTTTCATCATCAACAAATCTGGTGTTCCAAAAATTAAATTTGAAACGTCTATACTGTTAATATTCACCGTGGAGTTTACCTGTATGGGTAGGTGACCCTAGGCCTGGGTTTATGATTTACTTCTTAGCAGCTTACTGCGTTAAATAAACTTTTTGTAGTGGGAACAAGCTCTTATAATAGCGTATTAATTATGAAAGAAATACACCATAAGCTGCTGAAACAGGTATATTGCAAAGAAAAGATAATTTGGCAGTAGAAAAATTGAAGTCATCACGTTTGTCATATAGCTTGAAATATAACCTTTAATCATAATTGAGATATAATATTTTTTCTAAATTTGAAGCAGATGTTCCACAATCGGTCCTATTATTTATTTCAAACTCACTAGAACAGATGGTATTCACAAATTTAGGATTGTTGAAAGAAAGGAAGTCATCTATACATCTGTATATGAAGTAAAATAATTTGGCAACGGTCTTTTCTGTCAAGATTGAACACGGTTCTGCATAATTTCTGCTGCATAAGAGTGACGAAACAAATCGGCAATCAATGGTGAACAGTTTATCTTTATCGGTATACCGATTATTTGTTTGGGAAATCTTAGAGATCAATTTAATTTGGATTCACTGTGCTGGCATAAACTCACGAATCTGTTCGATATTCATCTCCAAACACATTTCGCTGAAATATGTTGACTTTGCACATACAACTCATACTTTTTACTTTTTTACTCTGCATCATAAATGCACTAGCATTAAGCTATGTTCTGTTATAATCAAATTTTATATTTCCTTCGGGAAATGAACTTGTTGAAAAAATAATTGTTTAATTATATATTATAGAATGTTTTATTCATGACCTGTCTGTGAAATAATTGGTTTTTCATTTGGGAATTATTTTAATTGACTATTTTTATTTATTGTCACATTAGTTTTTTATATTAAACTTAAATCATAATATTGTATATTTTACACTTTCTAGCCACGAATAGGTGCAGTATTGCTGATTATATAATAATTCACTTACTAACTCTAAGGATCTAAATTCCTCTGATCATTTTGCAACTGTTAAATAACTAGCGCTTCTATCAACATATAAATCTCCCTTTAGTTTGTGTAGTTTTGACATTGAATCCTGGTTTGTGAGAAACCTTCTTACTGTTCGAAGCTATCTCCATTATTACTTGGAATATATAGAATCACACAATTGGTTGTGTCAGATTAACTTGATATGTTTCAATTTGTCATATGTAGCGATATTTAGACTTGTAAAAAAGGTCTTAAAAGGTAAAAAATCAATTTAATGTGTGAATTTTCTGAAGTCCACTTTTATATGTGAAAGATGAAAACTCCTTTCTGTCAAGTGACTTCTTTCAAATCTCAATTCTTTTCAAGACTTGAAAATATATAATTTAAAAGATGATAAAGATTCTCCAGTATCAAATTTTAAAATTTGAAAAATTCAGATTAACACGTCAACGTCAAACAGGAGAGTGTGGATGGATGTTCCGAAAAGGTAAGAATCTCTTGTTTAGCTAGTTTCACTGGTGATGCGTGAGAGAAAGAGCGGTATAAAAAATCTACAAGCAGTGTACGAAAATAAAATCAACCATTGTTTCACTCGGCAATAGAGTTTATGCAGAAGCTTTCAAAGAAACACCTAGTTTTAATAGAGACCTTATCTTTAGACATAAGCGCCAAATTAGATTCATGTTATTATTGTATGATATATTGTTTCCACATTGTATTAGTAAAATGAGAAAAACTCGATAATAATTACTAGCAAAGTGATCTTTTTTCTATGTATTATATTTTAAAAGGACAGGTTGCTGGATCTAACAATTATCAAAATTCTGGAGCAGCAGTGAATTTTTTGTGTTTGCCACAAGAACCAATTTATGGTCATTATGACAACAAGGAGAATAGTAATGCTTATGTATACGGTGCTGCGATTGATCCCTGGAAGACCGATATCCCTGGTACACCGTTTGAGCATGCCAAATACAAAGCAAAAAGTATTTACTGTGCTGTGTGTAGAACTGCTGGACGTTCAAGCGTGGTAATGATACCAGGTAAAACTTAACACATTTGTGTTATGACCAAATATAGATTTGAATGTTTTATAGCTGAAAACAACGCACTTGGTAATATTTATAGAAACCAACCGACCAAGACATGCCACTAACTACAATTTAACTGTGTGTCACTGCACATTATACGAATAGACTTAAAACAACCCTAATCTCACTGCAGGATAAAAACTACTTTAGCCTTTATTTCCATAGGTTCTCAACAATTTGTTTTACAACAGGAAATCCCCTATTATAAAACATTGCATTCAATATAGTTTATAGCTTAATTATATTTTATACTAGTTTTAATTTTACAGCACTAGACTGCCTTTTTTCGGAATACAATTCCTCATTAGTATTACTTGGACCAAAACTTTAAAACCAATTTTTTCAAGATGTAAAAAAGATACCCAAAATGACCAAAATATATTTTACCCGGCCTTATTTCCCTTTTCGAAGCTCAAGTGTCCACCTTAACTTGTCAGTTTCAAAGCCTTTACTTTGCTTCTTGATTGTGATTCAGACATGGATGTAGTAGGTTTGTTTTTAATTACCAAATTAGCTAAAGAAATACTTTGCATGAGAGAGTATACCTTAGTTTTTTGGGGATTTAAAGATTTTAACTAGCAGCAAATTTAGACATTAGTATATAGACACAGTTAATTCCTACCAAGTTTGTGATTTCCACGAGGAAACTTAAATCATCAGATATACTGGCTCAATGATTTAAATTATATATTATAACAGTTTTGTTTGCAGCACTAGACAGCAATAGATGGTCGTTACGTGATGCAATTCCTCATCAGAAGTGCTTGGATAAAATTGTGAAACCAAAATGTTTTTCCAAGATGTCAAAAATAACCAAAATATATTTTACAAAATTAAGCTAAGAAGATATTTTGCATGATACAGTCAAACCTGTCTACAAGGGCCACCCAAGGGAACCAGTAAAAGTGGCCTTTATGGGCAGGTGACCTTTATATACACGTTTAATTAATACAGTAGGATAGCCAAGTCCAAATTGTGCGTTGGTTTTAAAATTTGAGACCTTCTGCGGTAAATAAAAAGGGATTACTTTTTGGCAAGTGTCGGAACCCGAAAAAAATTCGCCATTTTCAGAATCGTTTTTATAGCATAAAATTAACATTTCTATCTACGAATATGATGCAAGCGAGTGAGGAATTAACTAAACTTTCTACATGTATCAAAAAGTCCGAAATAAAACGCCACATTTACTTAAAATTACTGATATCCCGACGATAACCGATTTCTCTTGAAAATCAACAGAAATTTCTTCTCCATTTTTGAAACCGGTACGTTTTTTGTGTAAAGAATACTTTTCCTAGAAATTTTAATAAAATGTCAGAAAATTATTATAGTATACGCCAGTAAATTATCGTACCTGGTGCATGAGGGTTAAATATGCGAAAATCGCAAAAATCGAACAGCATGATTTCAGTACGTCTTGTTGTCAATGAAAACAAATATGGCCGCGACCTTGATAAACATTGTTCTAACGTAATGACGTAAACAACGTTCCCCGTGTCAAATATATAGGTCAACTTTCTACTGTATACACAGTACACGCAATGTACAGTACAGACCTGTCGAAAGTTTAACACTAAGCTAAAAGCTCGACTGCCGAGTGCCCAAGGTATGGAAAGGTAGCGGTCGAAAAGCTGCCGAGAGATAGGCCTAGATGGCAACTGCTGTCGATAAAAACACCAAACGAGGAACCGCTGTCGGCAATAATTCGTCAGATGGATGCTAAACTTTGTACAGGTCTGTACTGTATTTATTGATATTTTTTGCAACAGGCATCCTCATCTGGCACACATCATATGACATGTGTTTGTTGATGGAGATATTTTAGGACCCCAACAGGAATAAATAACTAGGGCCTACATTAAAAAATAAATGATAAATAAATAAATAAATAAATAAATAAATAAATATATAAATAAATAAATAAATAAATAAATAAGAAATTCTACAGATAAATAAATTGAGCTGGGACACAGTATGTTGAGCAGGTTACAAAATGTCTAGCAGGTAAGAGATGAGAATAAATAAAAATAAATAAATAAATCAGACATTCTACAGGAAAATAAGTTAGAGCTGGGACACAATATGTTGAGCAGGTTAGTGATGATAAATAGGGTAAATACATAAAAAGAAATCCAAATAAGTTGCATTTTGTCTTTCCTCAAGGTACTTACATGAAATGGATGTGGTATGGGTACCATGGAAAGCAACCTCATATATTTTTGGAAAAATAAAACAAATATTTTTATATGAACAAAATTAACATTTAAAAAATAAAAGATATTGAATTACTAAAAAGTTAAAAAAAATTATGAACAGGCAGATAGTTTGAAATTTAAAAGTAAATGAATGACAAGTGGGCCATAATAGCATTTAAAAGGACTAAAATTGTCTAAATTATCAAATTTAATTTAGAAACTACACAAACCGGTGATTTTATGGGGGACAGGTACTTTCTAGTTGTTCTGGTTGTGATAAATAGATAAATCATTTACAAATAAATCAAAAAGTATGGGATCATATAGCAGTGTTCATTCTAGAAAGGGGCTGTTGATCCTTTATTTTGCCAAATGGCACCATTGTAAAGGCCATAGTAGGCCATATTTGAAATTAGATGTCAAATGCAAGTTCAAAATACTTGATAGCATTGTCATATATAAAAGCTACATTATATGAAACTTTTAAATACTTCATTACAAAAGCTTTTACATCACCCTAAAAGACTACAAGTCACATCAAACATTAGATGTATGCAAAATTATTGATGTTATTCAACTTGTTATTATTAGAAATGAACCCATCTGAAAAAATCCTAGAATGAACACTCATGGTTATTACTGTTTACACATAATGGAACATTTTCCAAAGAAAAATGCATTATGTGTGACTAAACCAACTTTGTAAATTGTAATAATGTTGAATGTCTCATTTCATGTAAAATTAAAACATAACAATATCTTTAATACACTAGGAATTAGATATCATCTGACATTTATGAATGTTTCATTTTATATAGAATTAAAAAATCAACACATATCAATATCCTTAACATACTGGGAATTATATACCATTACACATTTATGAATATTGAATGCTTCTCTTGATACTGAATTCCTACTTTTTCATTACATGTAATGCTTTTCATGCACCCTTGTCTGAAGTGTAGCATACAGATAACAACATAGCTTAAAATCTTACTATGTCAGAAAGTTTGCCAGTTCTCTTGTTAAGGGGTGTGTTTTACCTCAGGGATGAAGCCTACTATTTTGAGCTAGGGGCAAGCGCACTTCATAAAAGATTTTAACAGTAATAATGCTTAATGGTAAATATTAAGGGACCAGACTGGATTTTAGAAGTCATTGGCTACTGGGCCCTGCTTATCTTCATCCCTGTACCTGGTTTCCCCATAATCTCATTTACCTGATTATAATTGAAATAATGTTTAATGGAGTGTGTTAACCAACCAATCAATTCTAAATTTAACTGATAAATCAATAAATCTGGAATAGGCCTGTGTGTTACAATTATTTTGATTTCTTTCAAACTAATAATGCCCATTTGGATACTCTGTGTCATGAATTTCACTGCATTTGCATAAACTTATTTCTTAATGTTATTATCAAACCAGTTCCCATGAATTTTCCTGAAAGGTGATATTTATTTATCAGAATTTTACAATTTTACAGAAATTACTGAAATTCCTAAATATTTTACAGATCTGTATTTAATCATTATATTATGGAGTTAAATTTTTAACCAAGTCAAATGAAATCCACATGATTGGTATTCACTTTTCCTATTTCCTACTTCCACATAGTCTATTTTAAATGTTATTTGTGCTATGTCAAGTTGACTTAAAACTTTTAATGAAGCAAAATAATCAACTTTTCATGTCTAAATTGTACTAAAATAATAATGCCGGAGTTTTTGACATCAGAACAGAAACAAAAATTTAAATAATAAAAACCAATGTTGTGGTGACTCTGGCTAAACTAACATGGGAGATGTTTACTCATTTTGGGAAATATTTCATAAAGAAAAATCTAGTCTAACCCTCTTTAATGATGTTAGCCTATTTATCCAATGATATGTACTGATATGACAGACAGGTCCTGTTTATATTTTGCCAGCAAAGCAAAATCAGTTGGCAATTTTCAGTAATTCTGAGTTCCTAACTAGCCCTACATGAGCAGGTTGCACTGTACACTGTATTGGTACAGATCCCGAGTCCATATGGGTAAAATTAGAACACATCCGTATCTAATGTGTTCCACAGCCATGAAGATCGATCATACATGACAAATAAGGCAAAAAGCTTGACTATTTTGTCTAAAATACACGATGACATTTTCTGCATGCTAAAATTGTGATCGAAGCGGGACGAATGCTAATCAAATATGTCCGACTGGAAGTAGTTCCAAAAAATCGGCAGATTAGACGAGAAATGAGGTGAAATTACAATATTTTTAAGGAAAAACTTACTTTATTTCAACAAAAATATCTCCACAGCGTCTCTCGATTATCAAATTTATACAATGCATACAATAAGGAAGCTGTCTTAGCATTTTTTCTGTGTCAAATTAGCCGGAAAGGGGGCGGCCCATGATCGAGAATCCGGCAATGTCATCAATTTTTTCGACATTTGAAACTGGTACGTTTTTTGTGTAAAGAAAATTATTTGACAAATTATACATCAAAATAACCGTGAGTTCTATCCGTTTATGTAAAAACATTTTTGGTGCATGAGGAACTGCGTACACAGAATGATATTTTTTAAAGTTTCAATTTTCAATTTTTCGCCGGTGCCTAACATCCAATTACGATTTAAATTGTTAAATTCTCACCGACTTTGATAAAAATCGTTTTTAATGACTTACTTTTGTCCTCAAAAAACGATAAAATACTACAAATAGTATTAAAAACTCGCAGCGAAATAAATATTATGTAATTTTACCGCCTCGAGTGAATTCAAATATTTGACATTTTTTTTTACTTTGTCTGCGCGTGAAATTTTGTTTGATGAATCAATGCGCTGGCCGGGTTGGCTATCCTACTGATATGAATAAAGAACAATTGGGATAAAATTCTTCTGGCCTTTATAAGCAAGTGGCCCTTATGTAGAGGTGGCATTTAAGGGAGGCAAGACAGTATAATAATACAGTATATCGAAATTTTATGTTTTTATAGGTAGGAACCAATGTTTTCCCGGTTGGACACGTGAATACCACGGATATCTTTCGGCAGGTCATCATGCTCATAAAGGAGCCAGTGAATTCATCTGTCTTGATGAAAGGCCAGACATTTTCCCGATAAAGGGTCATAGCTGGCAGAAAATATTATATTCTGTAGAAGGAAGATGCACAGGTCCGTTGAAATGTCCTCCCTATGTTAACGGTAGAGAGCTGACGTGTGTTGTTTGTTCTAAGTAAAGATATCGATGAAACGAATTTGAATGTGACAAACAAGAATAAAATACTAGAACAGCAAAACTATCTTTTAATTACTTCATGATTTATTTATATTTCTCTTTTAAATTCGTTACAAATATTCAGTTTTTTTCCAATACTTAAATTTAATTTGAGTGGTTCTAAGTTACAAGTGCTGCAAGTGATTGTCTTGTTGCTTACCATTCGGAGCACCCGGTTTTACTTACCAGTAGGAAGTTTATATATCAAAAACAAACATACTTATCCATTTCCGAATCACAATCCAGAAGCAAAGTAAAAACTTTGGAACTGACAAGTTAGGTTAGACACGTGAACTTCCACCAGGGAAGTGAGGCCGGGTGCTCCGGAAGGTAAGCACCTCCTGTTTAGCTAGCTACACCCGCCACGTGTGTAATCAAAATTGTGTGAAAGGATATATGTATATGTAACTGATAATGCTGATTTCAAGATTTTTATATTTCTTTGTGATTTGTATGGGTTAGTATGATTGTTTTTACTATAAGCTTCTACTGGAAAGCATAGAAGGTTAAATGAAATGTTATGTTCATCAGCAGCAGGCATTGCAGACAGGTGTAAAGGTGTAAAAAAAGCAATAAACGTCCACACTTGGTATATGGCTTAGTACGGAAAATGTAAAGAATGATCATGATTCAGCCAGAAATCTAGGATGTAAACTTGATGACCTTAAATCAACACTAAAGCTTTGGAAAATGCGAAATTTTAGTCTTATTTGATAAGTATTAAAACTTAAAACACTCTTTCAAAACTAATTTACTCATCTCTAATACATATGTTTCCAAAGATTTAATAAATTTATTTGAAAAAAATAAACATACAAACATGTTAAGAATGGGGTTTTAAAAGTCCCAGACCTTGAAAATCAAGTAATCTCATTGAAATTAGGGTATAATAAAACATAAACATACTAATCCATGTCCTAATCAGAATCCAGAAGCAAAGTAAACACTTTGGAACTGACAAGTTAGGTTAGACACGTGAACTTCCACCAGGGAAGTGAGGCCTGGTGCTCCGGAAGGGTAAGCACCTTCTCTTTAGCTTGCTACACCCGCCACGTGTTTAATCACAACTGTGTGAAAGAAACATGGAACTATGGGATGTCAAATATATCCAGGGGAAAGAGACGTCAAACTTATCAACAACACTGATCAAGCCCTTGAAACCTTTTGAGGGCCTTGATAAACCTAGGCTTGAAAACGATAAACATGTAAGACCAGGTAAAGAAAGTGATTTAGCTGAAAAGCATATAATAACAGCTGAAAACAAGATGTTATTACAAGTTTAAAAATGAAATGAAGTATACTGGCCCTAACCAGAATATTATTTGCATTTAAACTAATTTCCAAACAATGTAAAAAGAAACTAAACATACCAATCTATGTCGAAATCACAATCTTAAAGTAAAGTAAGAACTATGAATCTATCAAGTTAATTTAACCACTAGAAACCTAACATTGCTCTCTAATATAAACTCATCAATGTATTATTTATCCGAAAAGACATATATTTCATACTTTGCCTACCTTTTGCAAAGAAGATTTACTATCCATCAGTCTAAATTGACAGAAAAATGTCTTTAACAAATTCGTTCCTTCGGATTTCTTTCACAAAAACGATAAATTAAGATGCAAATATCTAGTGTTTAATAGGGATTGTGGTTATTTTGTCAACCACCATACGGACCAATACACACATATACTGTTTATAACATCAACAAAATGTTTCATTTATATCAAGACCTTGCCAGCTATAAGCGAAGGTGAAGAAATTTTAAAACAAAATTTTAGAGATTTTGAAACTATATAATTATGTGTTTTGTTTGGTAATCAAAGTTTTCAACACTCAGTATAGAACACGCATAAACTGTGTACAATTGTTTACCGATTTTTCTTTATTCGTATGAAGCAGACTTTACATGCAAATTCTTTTCAAGTCTTGAGAGAAAACGGACATTCAACACTGTACGACTCATCTTTCAAGTTATGATTAGTATGTAGGCTAATATTGCAGTTATGTCATCCACGAAAAAGCTACATTTGAAGCTTTATGGCAACAGTGATTACTTCATTTTTTTATATTTTCAGCTTTACTAATTAAACAGGGTTCCTTATCTTTCGGAGCAACCGGTCTCACTTCCCAGTTGGAAGTTCATCTAATTTGACAGTTTTCATTTTTTCAAACTTTAATATGCTTCTGGATTGTGATTCCAACATGTATTAGTATGTTTGTATTTGATTTCTATGTAGCACTATATTTGTTTCCACTGCTTGTGGTGTATTTGTTTTAAAATGCAACACTATAAAGCGTGTTTTTCTACTGGAACTTGATACAAAGAACCAATATCAGTAATTTTAATAATACCTCAGTTGCATTATATAAATAAACAAAACCTGTTTTTGCCTTTCCCAACAAAGGTTGATACAATGACCTTAACACAAGATCCTGTAAATGCATGTTTAGGGCTAAAAGGCAACCAAATAGATTGGTATAGGTGTACCATAACTAAACTATATTTAAATTATTAAAGATAGCAAAACTATGACATCAAAGTGTGTATCAGATTTTACAACTGTAAATTATTTCTTGTATTGTTTTGAAGAAACACACAAAACTGTCAGCTTTCTCGAGGTTACACGTAGCTATATCGTCGGGCTCCGCCTTTTCTTCCTTATACGGGATTTGTTAAACAGTTATGGTAGAGCTTGTTTCCGCTACGAAATCTTTATCCAACGTAGTTAGCTTCTTGCAAACAAACTCCGGCATATTGCAACCTAAGCTTATAAAGGCCTACAAAAAGTTTTATGGCTGCCAAAACAATATATATGATGTATGATGTGTCTGTATCCAAAATTATTTAATGTGGTTTTACATCAACACTAAGGGAACATGCTTGTAATAGTGTCTGATTTTCATGTCGCAAGAAGACAAGACATTGCCTAATTTGACAGTAAATAAAAATTCTGGAAACTAATATTCACCTTTAAACCAACTAGCTACGATTCTTTACCTTTATATAAGGTTGAATTTGTTTTGTAAACACAAAACAGAGTTTGTCCTGGATTCAAATATGTTTCGAGGTGCAGGTTTCTCACAGATAAAACATACACACACGTCAATGGTTGTTGAATAATAATCCGTTGAAACAATTACGTTTTGTATTATTGAATCTCTACCTAAACATTCATGATACTTTTCTTAACATTTTACTAATGGCTTTAATTCCATCTCCTTCGTTTATCCCTCTAAAGTCTATAGGGACGGGTATTGCATGACAAGTATACAAGCACTCATAAAATGATTCTCAAACAAATGGATAAACTATCCGTATCAAATGAAACATCTGAGGGTTTATATCTTTAAAAGCTTTATTTGTACAACATTATCATGTATGTTATACAACTTGACTCTTTGATAGAATTCCTACACCCAGTTCGATAATTCATCCAAACTGAACACAACCTGAGAGACATACGCCCTGTCTCTTTTGGTTTGACCCGATTTGGCACTTGTCGTCATTTGGATATCACATCAGAACTACTAGCATACCATGACGTGTTTTTCTTAAAAACAAAAAGCAATCGCTGTGCTGCTGGCTTTCTGCAGACGAAAGTTTCGATAGAAAAACAAAACACTGATTCATACATATACGAATACAAAAACTAGAGAAGTGTCTTATGTTGCCGTGTTGTTATTCTTACGATGTGAATTTTTATTCATAACCTTTGCACCCAAATTTGCTATGCAACAATTTGTCTCATGTTGGTTAACATTTGTGAGAAGTTTAATCAAGTCCAATCCATAAAAATGAATGATATGGGCACAGATATGGTGTTTGGACGGACGAACGGACGTTCGTACAGACACACAGACGAATATGGTACCTTTTGGTGCGGGGTATTAAAATTATAACCATTATAAGTCAATAAACCTATCACCAAGTGAAGTTTGTGGAATAAAATATGGAATCAGGAAATATGTCGCAATTTTTGTTTACCGGAGACAATTTTGAAAATGGCAAAAATCGGAATGGCCAACTAAAATAAGACTGGATATATTGTCGTCTAAAAGTATCAGGTTCCTTTCATTTTTAATTTTGCATACACACATGTTGGTGTACCTAGCAAAACAGGTAGTACTTACCCTTTCGGTTCATCAGGTCTCACTTCTCTCGTGAAAGTTCACGTATTTAACTTAATTGACCGATTTCCAGAGTTTACCCTGCTTTCTGATTTTGATTTAGACATAGATTGGCACGTTTGTGTTTCTTTTAAAAATGTGGGAATATACAAACACAGACAAGCTAAACACGTGAACTTCAAACATATATTTTTCAAAAGTTTTATTACATGTTTTTTTTAATTAAATGACATGTTACGAACGGGATAATTCAAACAGATTTACAATCGACGTCGCGCATGTGACAATATCTCCCATATTAGCACATCCATTTGGTAATAATTTTATGATCATGTGACGACCCGGTACAAGAGAGATAACTCAAATAACTTGCACAATACTGTGTAGTCGATTAGTAAACAATAAGATGGGCGATTAGTCGCTTTGTTTCGCTATAATACAATAACAATTATCGTCTTTGTATGTGGACATCTGAAATTGTCATCCTTCATAACAGATGTCCCCGTCGCGCAATTGCCTTCTGAAGGGGACAATACTAGATATCCACATACCTGAACGACAATATATTATAGCGAAACAACTTTGTGAGTGCAACAACTCCCTGAACGTTATAAGTGCCGCAACTTCCTGAACTTTATTAGTGACATGTTTCGTGGTAAACTGTGTGGTACATTGGATTTGGTTATCCACAAATGTAATATTTTTTTTATAACAGTTGCAGTTGGGCTGTGCTCACTCAAACATTTCTTTAATTTTATTTCTATATCTTTAATCAAATAGGAAGACAAATAAATTAAGATACGACATATAGAATAAAGGATTTTGATGTAAGACAATATTAAAATAAATAAAAATCTATTAAACATCGTCGTATGTAGTGAGAATATATTTGGTCAGACTAATTTACCCATTTGGTACCCCAAATCACACATGTAAGAGTTTGAATATATTTTAACACTGTATCAGATATATTTGAAATATCAAAGTGATCGAGTGTCTTTTTAATGCATTGGTTATTTAAACTGGTGAAAATTGAGAAGACACATTTCCCTGTATCAACATATTGGTAACTGTCATCGTCACGCAAACCTTCCTGGAAACTGCTATATATACCGGACCATGAACACCACGTCTTCAATGTTCATAAAGATTGTTGATTTGTTGTACAGTTAATGCAGATTAAACACAATGTTGAAAGAGTTGATTTTCTGGTAAGTCTGAACTATCTTTATTATTTTATCATTATTAATCATTTTAAATCGTTTGAAAGTTATTTGGACTGTCACTATGAAAGCGGCTGGATGAGATGACTTAACCTATACAAATGCATAATAACCGAACTACTCGTTATGCATCTGATGTCTAAACAATACCATTCTACTAAAGAATATTATTGATGAACATATTGACATATAATTTAATATCTCCGAACAAATGATAAGTTTTCAGACTGGTTGAACATCTCTCCGATCAAACTACAGATGGTTGTTTTTAGAATTTTCAGATTTTGTATATGAACCTTTTTTCACACCTATATAATATAATCATTGATCGTAATATTTTCATATTTTGCACATTTATCTTGATGCAACTTTTACATTGAACTATTTGACTTTTTAAATTTTCAGTTTCTTTGAAGAAATATCCCTCATATATTGCCATATGATGCTTATATGCCAACGTCTTTCGATACGTTAAAACTAAATAAATCCACAAGTATATACATAAATAGTCAAAAACCTGGGTAGTTTTACGTCACTATAAAATCAACTTCGTCCATCAGACTTTAACAACGATGACGTTTTGGCCTAATTGCGTTCGGTATCTTTCGGTGTTTTTTCCAATCTAGAGCACTTCATCGCAACTGCTAGCTTTGTTGACAACCTCCATGAAAATAGCATGAATCTATGTAACATTTCTTTTTATTTAATCTAAATCGTTTTAAATCTATAAAACAAATTTATTTTTAAAAATGCAATTAATATGAATAAGAAAACAACATTCATTATACGATGTACAGTTTGTTCTCGTTGCACACCGCAGTCGAGGCTTTTTCAATTGCATCAAGAAATATTGAATCAAATTGTATCGCACAGAGAAGATTTTTTTAAAACAAAACCTATCTTTTTGACAAGGGAAATGGTAAAATATCTTGCACTAAGTGGGTTCGAAACTAGGCGGTGAAAGAAACCATTGTTCGTTAGAGCGCTTTAGACCTATCGAACATCAAGGACCAGTTTCACCATTGCTTCCGAATCTGGCAATCTGTTTAAATGTTACACAAATGGAAATATAATATGAAACAATATCAATTTCTCTGCCTTTTAGTATAACATGTAATTATAAACGATTTCGTACTTCTTTGACTTTTCAACCTATGACTGTATTAGTTTATTGTTTCTAAGTTACATGTTTATTATACGACATACCTTTTACGCGAAGGCGAAAGGTTCTTGTTCATTATTTAAAAGAATGGAATTTACCGCCCATTGAATTTAGCTTTAAAAAAGATCAGTAAAACATTTTATTTTATAATTCTAAACACCTCATTATCATTTAAACATTTATAAAAAGGCATTACTTTAAAACATTACACCGTTCACAAAAACAGGTTTTCCTGTATTCCCGGATGTCGGATCTGCTATTTCTGTATCCTTACTTTAACCCGTAAGCTGTTCTCCGCATTCCGAACAAGACATACAATAAATCAAATTTGCAGTACCAAAGTAATTCTCAATTTGTTTCCACAGGTGCAGGTGTCTGATGTAGCTAGCTAGATATGTACAGGATGACTTTCGCTTTCTTTTGTTCTTGCTTTTTGGATTACAATTTGAACATGGACCGGTAATTTTCTGGTTGATTGTTTTCTCCGTTCGTCAAAAGATTATATCAAAAAGCTATTGTAAAACAGGAAACAAAAATCGCACCACAACACTGTTTTCATTTTGAGAATTAAATCGCGCGAAGAAAGTGATTTAGCAAACACAAACTTTATACTATGATAATGATAACAATCATGATTATTAATAATACATGTATAGTGATTATGGCAATAAAACCTTAGGAGGTCTTGATTAGTCTCAAATTGCAATTTCTATAGGTCAACAATTCATCTAAAAGCAAATTATGTCGTTGTATTAAGTTGATTTAGTAAAAATAAAATCTAACATAGCGCATTAACTGTAAAACAAAAACGCTAAAAGCAAATGTTTTCAAAAAATTTATGCAATATTCAAAGAGCTAGAGAATCTCATCAAATAAATAAAAGAAAATAATAGTTCCGCAGTATTGCTGTGTGGTTTATTATACACGGTTTTGTTTTTACTTAATCAAAAACAAACATACTTATCCTTTTCCGAATCACAATCCAGAAGCAAAGTAAAAACTTTGGAACTGACAAGTTAGGTTAGACACGTGAACTTGCACCAGGGAAGTGAGGCCGGGTGCTCCGGAAGGGTAAGCACCTCCTGTTTAGCTAGCTACACCCGTCACGTGTGTAATCAAAATTGTGTGAAAGGAACATGGAACTATGAGACGTCAAATATATCCAAGGCAATCCTGGACACAGAGACATCAAACTTATCAACAATACTGTGATGACGGCCATAAAACTTTTTGAGGGCCTTGATAAGCTAGCTTGCAATATCCCTGAGTCAACTATTTATTTGCAAGCAGCCTACTTTGTTGTACAAAGTCCCCGTAGTGGGAACAAGCTCTACCATAGCGTATTAATTGGGAAACAAATACACCATAAGCAGGAGAAGCAGGTATATTGCTGCATAAAAAAGGAAAGTTGACAATAGAAAAATTAAAGTCATCACGTTTGTCATAAAGTTTCAAATGTAGCCTTTCTTGTGCGTCATAATTCAGGTATAAGTCTAAATATGAAGCAGAACTTGAGGAATCAGTCGTGTCTTTTATTTCAAGCTCACTAGGATAGATGACATTTACATAGTCTCCAAATTTAGGATTGTTAAGAGACAGAACGTCATCTAGTATCTGTATGTTGAGTTGAATGATTTGGCGACAGTTTTCTCTCCAGATTTAACAAGAAATCTTATAAATCAATTATATTTGTATAATTCTTATTTAACACTTATTTCCAAGTCGATCGTGTTGCGGTTCTTTAGGTTATAGTAAATTAAGAATTTGTTACCAATAAGAATTTGATTTGATAAATATTTTAGTAATATAAGGCACAGATATCTTAAATTTTGCACCCGAACGTACATTCCTTGTGACTGCTCAAGTGTTTACATCGATTTGATTATTTTCTATTTTATTCTATATTTTATTGCTGCTGGATTATGATTCAAACATGGATCGTTGCCCGTCGCTAATTTTAAATCACTCATATACCATTAGTTTTAAATCTAGAGCTTATGTCGTTAAGACATAGACAAAACATCCTATTGTATCCTTAGTCTATACAGCATCATTTCAAATAACAGAAATTTTAAGAACTAATAAAAAACTAACATACAAATCCATGTCCGAATCACAATCCAGAAAGAACGGAAACATTTTGAAACTGACAAATTCGGTTAAAAACGTGAACTTCTACCAGCGAAGTGAGGCCGGGTGCTCCGGAATGGTAAGCATCTCTTATTTAGCTAGCTACACCTGCCGCGTGTGTGACCAGAAGGCTTTGGTGTATTTGTTAATATGCCATTTTAGATGTTTCGTAGAAAACTATTCTAAAATGTTAACATATTTCATGTTTATATTTAGGCTGTTGCTTGTTTGTTTCATTATTGAAATTAACGGGAAGACAGAGGAAATTCGGCAAATTCATAAACGCACGAAACTCCATCAACTAAAAAAACTACTCACTCAATTGGGTAAACATAAGAAAGTTTTGACATGTTTATGTGACATGATAAAGGACAAGCGGAGAACTGATACTAAACCAGGTAGAGAGAGAGAGAGAGAGAGAGAGAGAGAGAGAGAGAGAGAGAGATGGGGATGCGCGTGTGTTTGTCTCAAGGCATACCGCTTAATCCTTTTTGGTTTATAAAACGCAGAAAAGGAAGTAATTTTGGTAGATTTATTAAAAATAATCCATATATATCAAGACGTTACCTATTACGTACACTTAGAGCAAGGTCTAGACAAAGTTATTATCGTGACGCGCCCTCCGTGAGACAAGGCATGGATTTTAAAGTTCTCTCGCGAAAGACCCTCTAACTTGCATTTCTAAATACCAAGTGTATGCGAAAGAACTTTTACAACTTATTATGACGTTCGAACAGGTCCTCCAACATATTCATCGAACACCATACTCACTGAGCTAAATTTGTTGTAAATAATTTAAGAAATATCTCTTAAAATTGTAATTGTGTATAACTTATATATTAAATGTATTTTATTATAATTTTTATTAGACAAGGCTGACCAAGGGTATGTCTATACACGTTGGGGTAGAAAGACTTGTGGAAATAGTGTTCAATCTGAACTTATATATGCGGGTAAGTTTTGTATTACAAAAATTATAAATCTCTCTCTCTCTCTCTCTCTCTCTCTGCGTTTTTATGATAGATCAAAGAGAAATGCGTTTGAACTTGCTTGTCGAACGACTATATTTTCTCTGATTATTCCGTCATTTTTAAAAAACATAGATCATACATTATATAATGCAGCAGAAGCCATAAATTGTTATATTATTGTTCAATATAGTCACTAATAATCCCAATAGACTTTACCCATTTATCTTTAGACTCTATATGTTCTACATCTGAAATAAGAGTCTTCGGATCTGTTGTCAAACTATGCCTCTGTGACAGACTTTTGTATCATCATGGAATCTTGTTTCCCACAAATAACATTTAAAATTTTTCATGGGTAAATATTACTGGGGTATAATTTGTATAAGTAGTTGGTTAAGTGAATTTATTCTATGGACCTCGTTGACCGAACGATCTAAAATTTGTGCTTACTAACCACAGTGCTTTTTCGAATCCATTACCCCCTCTGGACAGGCAGACAATAATCTTACAAAGATTGTCAGGTTGTTTGCCTAAGTAGGTGGCTGTATCTAGGTTCTCTGATTCCGTTAGTCATCCCTTATCTGAAAGTCGCTATATCAGTCATCATGTTTGTCATAAAGTTTCAAAGGCGTCATACTCCATTTATTTCCCAGTCTTTGGTATTGTAAGATATACTATGGTTTATGTAAGAAATACAGAACTTCTCATTAACAAATCAAGTTAAATTGTTTGTTAAATACTTAATTATCGCCAGGTACAACTATTGTAATATTTCAAATGAGTTGTTTTAAAGAAATTCTTCATCCTCGATGTTCTATTACAATTTAGTGTCACTCAATACAAAATTAATAGCCGAGTTCTCTTTATGTTGAAGAAAATTAGAAATATTCTACCCCGTGTTAAAATAATAATCCCAAAAGTAAAGTAAAAACTTTGAAACAGGCAAACGGAGAGCAATTCTAACAGGTCAGGGTGCCCCGGATGGGTAAGAACAGCTTGTTTGGAGTAGCTTCACCAGTCACGTTTAAAATAAATGACGATATTAAAACCAAGGACAGTGTACGTAGATAAAGTCTCGTTTCCCTTGCGAACAATTTTTTATGTAGAAGTAAATGCCCAGTATAAATTGATATTTAAAATGATTTAATCTTTCCATCTTTAATCTTTAATTTTTTAGACTTTAGGTCCGTTTCATTATTGTATAAACTGTTATTTCTAAATTTGTTTAGGGACAATTCGAAAATCTCGATCAGAACAAATCACAAATAATGATTTAAAATTATTTCTTTGTAATATATCAAAAGGTCAAGTTGCTGGATCCGACAATTATCAGCATCCTGGAGCGGCAGTTAATTATTTGTGTTTGCCACAAACACCAATTTATGGTCATTATGACATCAAGCACAATGGCAATGCTTATGTATTTGGTGCTGAGATTCATGTTCATGGGAATAATATTCCTGGTACACCATTTGAGAATGGGTACGACCAAAAGAGTATTTACTGTGCTGTGTGTAGAACTGTTGGACGAACAAGCGTTGTAATGATACCAGGTAAAATAAATATTAACATATACAATAGTCTAATAAATGTTTGACAATTGCCAAAACAACTGGGTACACAAAACAAACATTTGTATAAAAACAAAGTTATTATAGGGATAAAAGTAATTTTTTCGCGTACCACAATATATATATATATATATATATATATATATATATATATATATATATATATATATATATATATATATATATATATTTCTTATAATTCAATTTATAGATTTTTTTCAAAAAAATTTCAACAATTAAAACGATACTATAGCCATGGCTAACAAAGAGAACATCCATATGAATTCAAAATGTCGTACATAAGATGGCGTCACTGAGAGCCTATCTGTTCATGCATGCGTAACGGAAAAAAATAAGGCCAAGAAAAAAGTAAAAAAATGAACTTTGCAGTGTTCTCAGCAAAGACGCTGCCGCGATACGGGCAAACGGTTTTTAAGGTTTCTTTAATAATAAATACCGAGTGCTTGGCGAAAGATCAGTAACTACGTAAACCTTTTTTAAACTCTTCGACAGGCTCGGCATAGGTTCAAATTACTACCTGATCATTTGAAGTGAACATTTTGCCACCTCAGTTACGTAGTAATCACATATGTTATGACATCACTACGGTAGCATAGTCATAAAGTGTTCGCTTCGTATTTGGGAGGTAGTTAATTCATATTAATGTCATGTGTCCTTCGGAAGATACCTTAATACTGATAACACGTGTTAAGACAGGCGCGTCACGTAAAAAATCTTCCCCTGTCATGATCCTGCTACATTGCAAAATAATTGCATAGGTGTTATGTCTTGTTTATATGAGGAACTGCAAGACGAATATATTACGAACTTGCAAATGTTACATGAGAAAGTTTTCAACCGTAGAATATGTAAAATGCCACAATAACCTCACATCTAAACGGGAAATATTTGTGATATATGACAAATGTTTAGTTTTACATAAGACTGGATGTTGTGGTTATTCTTCATACTCTTAATATTAGTTTTGTTATTTAATGTGCTTTCTGTGTTTTATTTAAAAGGTAGGAACCAGTGTTTTCCCGGCTGGACACGTGAATACCACGGATATCTTGCGGCTGGTTACTTCAACCATAAAGGAGCCAGTGAATACATCTGTCTTGATAAAAAGCCAGACATTTTTCCGATAAAAAGTCATAGCTGGCATAAAATATTATATTCCGTTGAAGGTAGATGCACAGGTCCACTAAAATGCCCTCCTTATGTCGACAAAAGAGAGTTAACGTGTGTGGTTTGTTCGAAGTAAAGGTATTTATGAGATAAACGGAAAACAAGAATAAAATACTAGAAAGGCGAGACTATCTCTGTGTTATTTCATGATTTACAGCTATTGAGCCCCGTTTGAATTCGACAAAAAGATCTAGTTACTTTTGCGACACTTAATTTTGCTTAAGTTGTTGATCACAAGTTCTTTATAAAACTGCATTTAATTACATTTTGAAATTACAAGTGTACGTATTTCGTCTAAGAGATTCCAAAAGATTTTTAAACTATTATCGTAATTATCTGTTTGTGATGTAAGGCTTTTTGAAGTCATATAAAGAGGTCCGTTTGCAGTAATAGATGGGTATAAGACCAAGTCAATAAATGCCTTTCAAACTCAGGGCCTCTCGACTGCATGTTTTCAAGTGATTTCCTTGTCACTTAACCTTCTGTAGCACAAGGCCATAATTTCCGAGTGGAATTTTACATATTTAACTCATTTAAAAGTTCAATTTTTTAAGTTGAAATTGTGATTTGAACGTTGATTATTATGTCATGCTTATCTGCAGCATTGCAGACACGTGATTAACCACTATAATATAGCTAGCGATAAGAATCCGATTGAACTAACACATCACATGACGTGAGAACTTTTACCAAGAAAGACCGCTAATAATATACAATAATTGCCCTCTAGGTATGTGGACATCCAGAATTGTCACCCGACAGAAGGGTGACAATTCTGGATGTCCACATTCCTAGAGGGCAGTTATTATTTTATTATACCGAAACAAAGCTTACAATGTAAAATAACACAAACAATATCTCAATTTTAAATTAAATTAAATGCTTCCAGTTTACACTTTCAACCATCGGGGGGGGGGGGGGGGGGTTATGCTCGTCTGCATTCGTAGGTTTACCTCTCTTTCCGTTTCCATCAAATACATTTCCAGTTTTTCACTGAAGCTTGGCCACTTTTTGTGTTTTCTGCATCTTTGTTATGCATAATTTATTCCAAGTCCGCTTCCGGCGAACTGCAAAGAACGACTGGCCGCCATTGTTGTTTACCAATGACAACATGGTTCTGTTGTACGAGTTATTTCCCTTGTACTGAGTTATCACCGGGTGATAATAGTATTATCACATGACTGGTGAGAGGTTATCACATGGCTGTGAGAGGTTGTCACACGCTGACAGTGATTCTGTGGGAAACATTTTATTTATTACATGTCATGTGATTGGAAAACATCCAATGAAAAGTGTTTTAATATATGTGAGGTATAATAATATACAATAATTGCCCTCTAGGTATGTAGACATCCAGAATTGTCATCCGACAGAAGGGTTGTCACCCGAGGGCATTGCCCGAGGGTGACAACCCTTCTGAAGGGTGACAATTCTGGATGTTCACATACCTAGAAGGCAATTATAATTTTATTATACCTAAACAAAGCTTACCATGTAAAATAACACAAACAATATCTCAATTTTAAATTAAATTAAATGCTTCCAGTTTACACTTTCAACCATCGGGGGGGGGGGGGGGGTTATGCTCGTCTGCATTCGTAGGTTTACCTCTCTTTCCGTTTCCATCAAATACATTTCCAGTTTTTCACTGAAGCTTGGCCACTTTTTGTGTTTTCTGCATCTTTGTTATGCATAATTTATTCCAAGTCCGCTTCCGGCGAACTGCAAAGAACGACTGGCCGCCATTGTTGTTTACCAATGACAACATGGTTCTGTTGTACGAGTTATTTCCCTTGTACTGAGTTATCACCGGGTGATAATAGTATTATCACATGACTGGTGAGAGGTTATCACATGGCTGTGAGAGGTTGTCACACGCTGACAGTGATTCTGTGGGAAACATTTTATTTATTACATGTCATGTGATTGGAAAACATCCAATGAAAAGTGTTTTAATATATGTGAGGTATAATAATATACAATAATTGCCCTCTAGGTATGTAGACATCCAGAATTGTCATCCGACAGAAGGGTTGTCACCCGAGGGCATTGCCCGAGGGTGACAACCCTTCTGAAGGGTGACAATTCTGGATGTTCACATACCTAGAAGGCAATTATTATTTTATTATACCGAAACAAAGCTTACCATGTAAAATAACACAAACAATATCTCAATTTTAAATTAAATTAAATGCTTCCAGTTTACACTTTCAACCATCGGGGGGGGGGGGGGGTTATGCTCGTCTGCATTCGTAGGTTTACCTCTCTTTCCGTTTCCATCAAATACATTTCCAGTTTTTCACTGAAGCTTGGCCACTTTTTGTGTTTTCTGCATCTTTGTTATGCATAGTTTATTCCAATTCCGCTTCCGACGAACTGCAAAGAACGACTGGCCGCCATTGTTGTTTACCAATGACAACACGGTTCTGTTGTACGAGTTATTTCCCTTGTACCGGGTTATCACCGGGTGATAATAGTATTATCACATGGCTGGTGAGAGGTTATCACATGGCTGTGAGAGGTTGTCACACGCTGACAGTGATTCTGTGGGAAACATCATTTATTACATGTCATGTGATTGGAAAAATCCAATGAAAAGTGTTTTAATATATGAGGTATAATAACATTATTTATGAAGCTGTTTTGAATTGCCGGTGCTATATATATGACGTCATATAGACAATATGGCTGGATACTTACTTAAATAGTTTACAATTAATAAAACTATTCCTTATGGATTCACTTAGACCAAAAAAACGCACACTTGTTATGAACGACATCTTCGACAAATATAAATGTAAGCGTTACAATGACGCTGTTTGATTAAAGTCATACATTTGGATCACCTGCAACGATAGCTTTATTATTTAGTAATATCTACCTAAATTATTGATGATAAACGACCTTAACGATACAGTCGTGTGAATTTCATACGATTTCGTATTACCAGATACATTAATGACATACAAAATGAAATATGAATGTATAAATAAACAGTAAAGATTAATTGAAACCACAAATTATAAACTCCTGAATTTACATGGGTACTGGATACGTCTATCTAAAAATAGATACTATAAAAAGACCGTAGTTTGATATTAATTTCTCAAATTTGTAAACTAATTTTATAAGTGTTAACCATACAAGATAAGTCTGATATGAAGCATAACTTTAACTGGAGAAAAATTAAAAAAATTAAAACGAAAAAGATGTAAGTCCACGGGAAGAATGTGATTGAAGCTGAAAAACATAAGATAACAACTGAAAACATCTATGTAACAGGAACTAAAAACAAGGTGTTATTACAACTCGAAACAGGCATAAAGGATCTGGACCTGAAGAAGATACTTATGTACTGTGAAACTTTCCAAAAGCTTTTTTTTTATTTTGATACATTTTCAATCACTATTCGTCACTCTAAATGGTAATAAAGAAATAATTTTCTTGTCATTCGTTTACAAACGCAGTGAGCCATGAAACAAATATATAGTGTTAAAAATGTATTCTGATTGTTTTGTCAAACTCCTTTACGGACCAAATGAAAATATACCGTATTCCATCAACAAACTGTTAGCTTTAGATTAACAACATATTTGTTGTGTTTGGTAATATATTTTTACAACAAACAAATAGTATACCAATGGGAACAAAATATGCATCTTATACATTATTGATCTTATACAACAGAATGTATCCACAAAATTGTTATATCTCGACAGAAAACTCTCTCAGTACTGTTATTTAATTCTACATACAGATACATAGATGTTTTCTTTTAATAACCTTAAAATTGGAATCTTTGTTAATGACATTTATGTTATTTTTTCAGTTCCAAGGTTTTAATTTGCTTCGGGATTTTGTTTTTGACATGGATTAGTATATTTGTTTTTATTAGTGAGTTTGAAATAAATGAAATGACTCATACTTCAAGTTTTTATTCACATTTAGGCTTATATTGGAATTATGCAATCCACGAAAAGACTACATTTGAAGTTTATGACAAACGTGATGACTTCAGTTTTTGGTTAACTTTCCTTTTATGTAGTATTATATCAACTTCCATTGGTAGTGGTGCATTTGCTTCATAAATACTACCCTATGGTAGAGCTTGTTCAAACTACTGGAACTTGGTACAACAGATCAAGCTGGTTACAAGTAATTGTTGACACATGGATATTGCAAACCTACCCTTATGGGGGCCTTTAATACAACATGTCGGTAAACCTAGCCAAACAGGAAATGCTTACTCTTATGGAGCACCCGATTTTATTTTTCTGGTGAAAGTCTATGCGTTAAATTTGCCAGTTTTTAACCCTGCTTTCGCGTTGTGATTTCGACATGGAATGTCACTTTTGTTTTAAAAATTAGATAATAGTTCGAAGCCGACAATTTAGTTGAACATGCTTACTTTAACTATATATATTTTAAAATATTTCATTTGGTGTTTTTCAATCATATGGCATGTAATTAACGAGATATTTCCCAAAAATTACTGCCAGCGACGAGTGAAAACCTATCTATTTTTGGCACAAATTTATCTTGTAAGAACCTGGTACAAGAGAGATAACTCAGATTATACTAAGAGATGAGCTTTCGTTTAGTAGACACGCCGTTTTGTTTCGTTGTATTGCATTAATATTTGCCCCTGCGTGTGTTCAAATCCAGGATTTACACTCTTTAGTATTGATGTCTCTCGACCGATGGTCTCGGGTGGCATTCCTTCTGTAAGGGACAAATCATGATCTATGTGTACCTAAAAGACAATAACTATATATAGTAAATTCCCTGAAATATATGAGTGACATTTTTCATTCAGTTAGTAATCGTTTTAATAATAAAAGAACACTACGGAAACCTGATGGTTTCGTGCTCCCTCAGTATGTAGAAGGCCAAGGTTTGCATGCTGGCATGGTTTGACAAAAACGTGAAAGTAAACATTGAATACTGTTTCTCCAAACACTCTTTATATGGAAAAAGAAGAAAATGGATCATTGGAAACATGCAGTCGCATATTTCTGTAAAATCCATAGTGATATAATATGTAATAATAATATGAATGTACGTTTCGTTTTAATTGTGGTTGTATTAGGAGATGCTATTATATGCCGTTCTAAAATAAGACCATATATTATCCTTTGCTGTACCAGGAGACAATTTTAATCTTTTTGTATAGTGGTTGCAGTTGAGCTGTGGCTTATTCGCATGTTTATTTTATATGTTTCTCTTTCTTAGAATAATCACATACGCAGAAAAATAGATCAATATACACAATATACATACTGGAATAGAGGCAATAATAAAGAAATAAATCTTTAAAACGTTGTCGGATGTAATGAGAATATTTTCGGTCAGACTAGTTTACCCGATCAATCTCCCACAAACACATAAAGAGTTTGAATATATTTTATTACTGTAACGGATATAGTTCTAAATATCAAAGCTATCCAGTGTCATTTTAATACAGGGTTATTTAAACTGTTGCAATTGAGACGGCAGATTTCACTGTATCGACACATTGCCGACTGTCTTCATCACGCAAACATTCCTGGAAACTGCTATATCTACCGGACCATGAACACCACGTCTTCAATGATCATAAAGAGAATTTGTAGTCAAATATTTGTACAGTTTTTGTAATTGTCGGAGTCAACACAATGTTTAAAGAATTGATGTTCTGGTAAGTCTGTTATATGTTTGTGTTTATTAGTATGAAAATTAACTGAACAGTCTTTATGAAGTGTGCGGGATGGTATGACTTAACCCCTGCAAAAGCAAATCAGCCATATTGATACTGAAAGGAACTCTAATATACGATGAGTTGCCAACCTAGTTGAAGATCTCTAATCTAACAACTGACAAATGCAAATGCACGATTGTCTTAATGAAACCTTTTCCCACCTTTATGGTATTATGAATGTTCTTAACAATATTTGTATTTTGCACGATTATCTAGACATACTAGTTAAAAGACTCCGAATGTATAGTAAGTTTTCAACGTAGTTTTTTATATAAATATAATTGCGCGGTTGTCTAAATGAACCGTTTTTTCCAAATTGAAGTTCGTGATATTATGAATGGTCATATTTGTATATTACATGATTATCTAAGTGATCCCTTTTTACCTTCATGGTATTATAAATGCTCTTAACAATATTTGTTTATTGTACAATTATCTAGATGAACCCCTTTTCTACCTTTATGGAAATATGAATAGTCTTAACAATATTTGTATATTTTAACGTGTATTTAACTTGATTTTTTTTTGTTTAATGCAGTATTTGGTTTGTTTGATTTTCAGTTTCGGAAACGATATTTGCTTAAAGATACTGAGATTCCGACGTCTCTCGCTTTGATAAAATATTTAAATCCATTGATTCAAAAGTAAAATCACACAGTAGTCGTGTTATTTTCGCAGGTGGAAATTTCGCTATTTTTGCGAATTGTAAATAATTACAAACTGGGCATGGTTTCACATTAATTTGAAATGTAATATCTAATTGGTACTTTAGACTCGATAAGGCGTGATTTAGACAGACATTACAACAACATTTTACAAACCGTTTGGTTACCGCAAGCTTTGACATTAAAATTGCTTGAATCTACGTACTGTATACATGCAATTAAAATCGCTTTAAATTAATAAAAACGTACAAAAATTAAAACATGAAATTTATATCAAGGACAAAATCATAATTCGGCCCCATTACCTATAGTTAGTTATTTTTAATTGAGTTGTATGCCTCAGTCAAGAATTTTTCACATACATCGAGGTTGTTAGTTCAAAGAATATTGAGGAAACTTGTATGTCAACAAACGATCTTCGGTACGTGAGCTAACAAAATGATTCACACTAAGATTCGTCCTGAGTAGGATATAAATCTAATGTGCGTTTATTTTACTGCAGGAAAAATATAAAATATTTGCGTTTTTGCTTTCAGTGAAATAGGCTAAACAAACAGAGGCGGTAAGGGGAACCGTGTTTTATAGGTTATGGCTTTGAATGACTCGGTCATTGAAAAATAGTTGCAATAGCTACTTTGTCGACAGAAAATCTGTTTTAATGTTACTTAAATTAAAACCAATATGAAACAATTTAAGCTTCTCTTGTTTTTATTACACCATGAACCAGTTTAGGACTTGTTAATCCAATGCCCAGATATGTCGTCACCTTTAACCATCGTACAAAGAATAGTAAATATTCGTCTGGTAAAAAAGATTAAAAGAAATCGTGTTGTTTAGATGTTTTTAACCCGTTTGAACAGATTTTGGTTTTAAGATTTTGGTCTAAGCACTACTAATGAGGAACTATATTATGAAAGCATCGTCTAGTGCTGTGACATTAAAACTGGTATATGTGATTGCAATTATAATATCATTTTTGAAAATTTAATCAATAATTGAAGTTCATCTGTTACATAGTTATCGGGTATCTACGTGAAAATAGTCACAAATTGTGAAAAACCGCCTAGCGAAAGGAAATAACGCAGTGTTTTGTCACATGTATGTTTTGTATTTATTTAACTTTTACATGTCGATTACGGAATAGAAAATGTATAAAATCGCGTTGAGTAGCCAAAATGTGAAAAAAGAAAAACAATCCAGAAATATGACAGATTATCAAAAGGAATTTTATAAGAATTTATCAATAATATTTTGATGTTTGCGAAATCATAAACATTCAAAACATCCTTTGAAATTGTCCTTCGATCAAATGTTCAATTTTATTATTTGTTCAATATCTCATTTTCATTGATTTCCTTTCACCATAGATCAATTTGTATGTTCTAAACCCCCAGGACCTCCTATGGCGCTAGTTACACCCGGTAAGTGTAAAATATCATAAAAATAATTGATTCACAATTGTAATATATTTTTAGAATACACTTACAATGGTTTTCATGGACCTGCAAATGCACTTACAAACTTTTTAAATATTTTTTTTCTCGTATAACACGCTTGTATGTTTAAACCCCAAACCACAAAAACGGAGTAATAATTGGAAAAGTATCAATTTAAGTAAAGCGAGTAAACTTCCACCAAGAAAATGAGATCGTTGGGTGTTCCAGAAAAGTAATCACTTTCTGTTTACTAAGCTACACCCGTCATGTGTTTAATCAAAATTTTAAATACAAGAAACATGGAACTATGGAATATGAATGTATCCAGTATTCTCATGTGTCCTTAGTTCATGGTAACAATTTGTAGCAAAAAGTAAAGGTTGATCGTTGGCAACTAATAAATATTAGAGACTCGCCAAATTTCTTTTACTTAACTTTTAAATCGAAAAAAAATCTCGGTGATTTTATTTTCGTTATATACCGGAATACATTCGTGTAAACGAAAACATCGCGGTAGATGCTTTTTTGAAAAAAAGGTTTCCCGGTTCGCGAGATTTCACCTGATCAATGCCAAAAAACTAATATTTTTTTAAAAGTATATATTTTAATAAGTAATCTAATTTAGATTTAAAACAAAATCTGTAAAAAAATTATAACGAGAAAAAGCGACCTGCAGTGTAACATAAGGAATTTACCTCGTTTTAATATTATATCATATGGTGATAAAATGCATATATTTTAGAAAGAAATGCCATACGTTTCTGATTTTTGCTTAAAAATATATTTACCTGGTATAATATGTTTCAAATGAGGTTCGGATAAATAGTTCGGAGACTTCATTTGCTGATTGGGTAGTTTACATCTTGCTTTTTACACGTGACGACAAAATACAGAAAAAGTTAAAGAATAATTTAGGCATAATAAATCTGTCAAACAATTAAAATTCCCGATGTTTATATATATTCATCTTTTAAGAACATATATTTATCTTTTCTAACAAAGAACGAAAAGTTTAACACTTAGGGGGCGTATTTTACTCTTAGCTTGTCCAGTGATGTGCTTCTTCGGAATGATACCCGATTTAAACAAAACACCACGAATTTGAAGCCTCCTCGAAGTTAGGAAACTTGAGGATACAGTTGAACAGAGAAATCATAGTTATTGACGATATTGATAATAAGGATAATAAAATGTTTGAGTCTTGATAAGGTTAGATTTGCAACATTTCTCCGTCAACATTTTTTGATTTTTTTAAATCTGTTTGGTTGTCCAGTGATATGCTTCTTATGAATGATATCCTGTATAAACAAAACGCCACGAATTTGACGCTACCACGAAATTAGAAAAATTAAGTTGAATAGAGAAGTAATCAACGATATTGTTATTCAGGATAATAATTTTTTTGAGTCTTGATAAGGTTAGATTTGAAATATTATTCGTCAACAATTTATTTAAAAACTGTTTGGTTTTAGTAGAAACACGATTTATCATAGCGTATTAACTATAAAATAAATACACAAAAACGAATATTTTCACAACTTGACTAATGAGTAAACTTTTATGGCCGTCATCACAGTATTATTGGCAAGTTTGATGTCTTTATGTCCAGGATTACCCTGGATATATTTGACTTCTCATAGTTCTATGTCCCTTTCTCAAAATTTTGATTTCACACATGGTTGGTGTAGCTAGCTGAAGTAGCCTCACTTTTCTTGTAGAAGTACAATTGTTTACTTAACTTGTCAGTTGCAAAGGTTTTACTTTGCTTCTGGATTGTGATTCGGACAGTGGTAAGTATGTTTGTTTATGATTATGACGCCATCATTTAAATGGTTGAAAACGAATCTTTGTGTTTTTATAAATTGTATGTGTTTCGTTTTTATTGCATAGAAATAATTACAATAAAAGATTTTGATCCATTCTGTGAATATGTCATGTTAGATGTTTTCGTAGAGAATTCGTAAAGAAATCTGTCAACATGTTTACATATATTATAATTTTTATGTATTTGTTTAGGCGCTTGGTTGTTTGTTTTATAATTGCAATTCATGGGAAGAAAAACGAATTTCGACAAACTCTAAAACACACGAAACTGAATCAACTACAAAACCTACTCACTCAATTTGGGAAACATAAGAAAGCTTTGTCATGTTTATGTGACCTGATGAAGGACAATCGCAAAATTAATACCAAACCAGGTACGAAGAGAGAGAGAGAGAGAGAGAGAGAGAGAGAGAGAGAGAGAGGTCTGTTTATGTGTGTCAGGAAGGGATATATTTGATTACTGTATATTAACAAATCCTATATCCTATTTGGTTTGTAAAACACATAAAAGACACTAAATTAAAGAAATTAAGAAATATTGTTGATTTATTAATGGAGTTTTACGTCTCGTCAAGAATAATGTATATATATCGAGACGTCACCTTTGTCGTATGCTTTGAGCAATATGTAGGTAAGTTTATTAACTTGCCTTGGCTACCGTGACACAGTGCATCGATTTTAAAGTTTTTCTCTCGAAGGTCCTCCTAACTTATGTTTCTAAATACCAAGTGTTGGGGAAAAACTGTTACTTATTTTGACATTTGAACCCAAAATCCCAAATACGGAGCGAGCGCAGTATTCAGCTGCCGTTGTAGTAAATAATTTTTAAATGATTTTATAACATTTAAAATAATAATAATATAGTGCTTTTATTATTTACAAATTGCATAATATATTTCTTTGTATTCCATATTAGACAAGAATGTACAAGGGAATGTCTATACACGATGGGGGAGAAAGACGTGTGGAAATGACAGTGTTCAATCTGAACTTATATATGCTGGTAAGTTTTGAATTATTACAAAATTATTATCAGAATCGCTCTTTCTCTCTCTCACTCTCTGTGATATGTTAGTTCAGCAGCAAATCTGTCAAAAACATTCGAACGTGTGTGATTTTCTATGATTATTTGGCCATTGTGTAAGACGATAGGTAAAAAACAACAAAGGACCATAAATTGCAGAAGGGGCCATAAAATTGTATTTTATTTTCAAAATTAGTCACTATTAATCCAAATGCACCTAGCCCACTTTTTTTTTAGACTTTAAACTGCCTACACCTTACACCTCTGAAATACAAGACTTCGGACCCGTCGTCAAACCTTATATGTGTGGTAACGTTTTTTCATCATCAACAAATCTGGTGTCCCAAAAATGGAATTTGAAACTTCTATACTGCTAATAATCAATGTGGAGTTTACCTGTATGGGTAGGTGACCCTAGGCCTGGGTTTGTGATTTACTTCTTAGCAGCTTACTGCGTTAAATAAACTTTTTGTAGTGGAAACAAGCTCTTATAATAGCATATTGATTATGAAAGAAATACACCATAAGCAGCAGAAACAAGTATATTGCAAAAAAAAGATAATTTGGCAATAGAAAAATTTAAGTCATCACGTTTGTCATATAGCTTGAAAAATAGCCTTTAATCATAATTAAGATATCATATTTATTCTAAATTTGAAGCAGAATTCAAGAATCAGTCCTAATTTTTATTTCAAACTCACTACAACAGATGGTATTCACAAATTAAGGATTGTTGAAAGAAAGGAAGTCATCTATATATCTGTATATGAAGTAAAATAATTTAGCAACAGTCTTTTCTGTCAAGATTGAACACGGTTCTGCATAATTTCTGCTGCATAAGAGTGACGAAACAGATCGGCAATCAATGGTGAACAGTTTGTCCTTATCGACATACCGATTGTTTGTTGGGAAAATCTTAGAGATCAATTTAATTTGGATTCACTGTGCTAGCATAAACTCACGAATCTGTTCAATATTCATCTCCAAACACATTTTGCTGGAATATGTTGACTTTGCACATACAAATCATACTTTTTTACTTTTTTACTCTGCATCATAAATGCAAGAGCGTTTAGCAATGTTTTGTAGAAATCAAATTTTATACTTCCTTCGGGAAATGAACTTGTTGAAAAAATAATTGTTTAATTATATATTATGGAATGTTTTATTCATGACCTGTCTGTGAAATAATTGGTTTTTCATTTGGGAATTATTTTAATTGACTATTTTTATTTACTGTCACATTAGTTTTTTATATTATACTTAAATAATAATATTTGTTTTATTTTACACTTTCTAGCCACGAATAGGTGCTATATTGCTGATTATATAATAATTCACTCGCTAACTCTAAGGAGCTAAATTCCGCTGACCATTTTGCAACTGTTAAATAACTAGCACTTCAATCAACATATAAATCGCCCTCTAGTTTGTGTAGTTTTGACATTGAATCCTGGTTTGTGAGGAACCTTCTTACTGTTCGAAGCTATCTCCATTATTACTTGGAATATATAGAATCACACAATTGGTTGTGTCAGATTAACTTGATATTTTTCAATTTGTCATATGTAGCAATAAATAGACTTGTAAAAATGTCTTAAAAGGTAAAAATTGAATTAAATGTGTGAATTTTCGGAAGTCCATTTTATATGTGAAAGATGAAAACTCCTTTCTGTCAAGTGACTTCTTTGAAATCTTAATTCTTTTCTCCCACATTACAAATTGGAAAATGTTTTTTGAAAATGTAGAATTAAAACGATGATAAAGATTCTCCAGTATCAAATTTTAAAATCTGGAAAATTCAGATAAACACGTCAACTTCAAACAAGAGAGTGTGGACGGATGTTCCAAAAAGGTAAGAACCTCTTGTTTAGCTAGTTTCACTGGTGATGCGTGAGAGAAAGAGCGGTATAAAAAATCCACAAGCAGTGTACGAAAATAAGATCAACCATTGTTTCACTCGGCAATAGAGTTTATGCAGAAGCTTTCAAGGAAATACCCAGTATTATTAAAGACCTTATCTTTAGACATAAGCGCTAAATTAGTTAGATCCATGTTATCATTGTATGATATATTGTTTCCACATTATATTAGTAAAATGAGAAAAACTCGATAATAATTACTAGCAAAGTGACTTTTTTTCTATGTAGGACAGGTCGCTGGATCTAACAATTATCAAAATTCTGGAGCAGCAGTGAATTATTTGTGTTTGCCACAAGAACCAATTTATGGTCAATTTGACAGCAAGGAGAATAGTAATGCTTATGTATACGGTGCTGAGATTGAACCCTGGAGGACGAATATTCCTGGTACACCGTTTGAGTATTCCAAATACAATCAAAAGAGTATATACTGCGCAGTGTGTAGAACTGCTGGACGTTCCAGCGTGGTAATGATACCAGGTAAAACTGCACACATTTGTTTTATTTTATTGCTGAAAATAATGCATTTGACAATGTTTATCGAAATCTTATCTCAATGCAGGATAAAAACTACTTTTAGCATTTATTTCTATAGATTTTCACCAATTTGTTATTGAAACAAGAAATTCCCTATTATGAAACATTGCATTCAATATCGTATATAGTTTAATTATATAGAATACTGCTTGACGTTCCAGTGTGAAAATGATACCAGGTAAAACTGCACACATTTGTGTTGTGACAAAATATAGATTTGAATATTTGTATATCTGAAAACAATGCACTTGGTAATATTTATCGAAACCAACCAACAAAGACATGCCACAAATAACTAGAATTTATCTGTGAAGCCACTTCCCATTATACGAATAGGCTTAAAACAACCTCTTATCCCACTGCTGGATAAAAACTTCTTTAGCCTTTGTTTCCATTGGTTGTTTCTAATTTGTTATTGTAACAGGAAATCCCCTAATATGAAAGATTTGCTTTCATTATAGTCTTATTATATATTGTACTAGTTTTATTTTTACAGCACTAGATGGTCGCAGTAGTACTTGGACCAAAATTGTGAAACCAAATTTTTTTCAAGATGTTAAAAAGACACCCGAAATGACCAAAATATATTTTATCAAATTTACCTAAAGAAATACTTTGCCTGAGAGAGTGTAACTTAGTTTATGAAGAATTTAAGATTACAACTAGCAGCAAATTTAGACAATAGTACATAAACAAAGCTAATGTTTACCGAGTCTGTGATTTCCAAGGGGAAACTTACACCACTAGAAATACTGGCTCACTGATCTAAATTACATATTTTAACAGTTTTAATTTTATAGCACTAGACAGCACTAGACAGTCGTTTCGTAATGCAATTCCTCATCAGTAGTGCTTGGACCAAAATTGTGAAACCAAAATGTTTTTCCAAGATGTGAAAAATGACCAAAATATATTTTACCAAATTAAGCTAAGGTGATATTTTGCATGATGTAATAAAATATCAAAATTTTAATGCATTTTATGTTTTATAGGTAGTGTTACAGTTATGTTATGTTATGTTGACCAAAAGTTGTAGTCTTTATTTTCTATGTTTTAAAATATAAAAAAAAAACAGTCCGTATTTTATGTACTACCCAAATATACCTGATTTAATGTTTGACAGGTGTCAATCATTTACCTGTCTAAGATTCAATCACTTAACTAAAAGTTATACCTGAGAGATAATTGTGTAATGCATGCAAGTTGTGAGAATCAGTGTGATGTGTTTTGTATTGTTCTTGGGGTGTATATATACAGGTGTGAAAGAAGTGTGTTTTACTGGGCTTGAATGATGTACAGGTGTGAGCATGGATACATAGAAAGATAATTCCAATTGAAGATTTGTTTTTGGGTGACTACAACTGTGAGTAATTATTTAGTTTATTGGTTTTTTTTGGTCTTGTATTTGATTTGTTAAGAGAAATAAATTTTTTCTAATGGTGTATTGAGAACATGGTGAAACTGTTAAAACATTTGTAATGTTGTAATTGACTACATATAGCTAAACATTTTTGTCTGAGTGTTATACAATTCTCTAGTATTTGACAATATAATTTTATTCAATAAAAGATTTCAGAGTTTAAGTGCTATGTTATAATAAATAATTTAGCATTGTTAAAATCATTTCTATTGGTTGATTTTGTTAACTCTGTTTACATGGTTGATGATTTAGCTCAGTTGGTAGAGTTATGGATTTACAATTCGATGGTCAAGGGTTCGATTCCCAACGAAGCTATTTTTATTTTTTTTATTTTTTTTTTACATATATATATATTTTTGTTTGAATTATTTTTATTGTCTGGCTATATTGACTTGGGTTACTAAGGTAATTGTCTTAAGGGAAAAAAACAAATTTATAATATTTAATGGTGTCAGATGTTTGACTTAATAATAAGCTTGGGGCTATATTTATTTATTTATACCGTTTGGTACGGTTTACTCTAATTAAATTGGGTTTAATTAGAAAGGGTGTTAACCTGCACCAATTGTAATAAGGTACCCAGGTCAATATAATCATTAATCAAAATTCAACATCTCCTTTATAGTTTTTTTTTTCATTTTTGTATATTTTAGTTTGGTCAAAACTATGTTCCCAAATATGGAGTTACATATGAATCTTATATAAACCGTAATAAAGAACCAGTACCAGTTTGTGTTTTCGATTATTCATCTTAACGTAACAATATGGGGGCTCGTCGCACAGAACAGAACCTGACCTGATCGTGACTTATACAGAGCTGTGAATCTTTGTCTACAACCAGTCCCAGCATACAGAATATGACTCGTGCAGCATCTGACTTGTAACAAATTTTTGTATTCAACTTGTACAACCTATCCAGTATTGTGATCCAGAATCTGGTATTTCATTTTTGTATTTCCGTACATGACTACAATGTATTCTGTCTAATGAATTAACATTGAAATAATTTTATTCCAGCAAGTTCGAACTGCAGTATAAAGAGCATGCCGGTATCATAGACATTTGTTTGGTATATACCGTTTTTGTTGTCGACACCATATTTAAATTTTTCTTTATATTTAATCATTACTGTATTTAGGAATTTTTATTATTATTATCATTATCATTATTTTGAATTTTGTATTGAATATTGAAATTTGTTGTATTTGGTATTTTGGAATATTTTTGTTTTCATTTGTCATCACTTTAACATGGCAAGTAAACCCAATTTTTTAGAACAGGGTGAAAAGGCAGGTTTAAAAGAACAACAGTTATTAGATTACATAGACAGAAAAGAGAAGGAATATTATGAAAGGGAGAAAGAACGAGAAGAAAGGGAGAGAGAACGAGAAGAAAGGGAGAGAGAACGAGAAAAAGTAAGGTTAGAAAGAGAGGAAAGACAAGCAGAGAGAGAACTTAAAATGTTACAATTACAAGAGGTAGAGAAAGAGAAAGATAGGGTATTACAGTTGGAGTTAGCTAAAATAGAAGCAAGTAGTGAAAATAAAAAAATAAATTTACCAGCCCCCAAATTGCCAAAATTACCACATTTCAATGAAACCCATGACACAATAGATGCCTTTTTATTCCGTTTTGAAACTCATGCAAAGTCTATGAAATGGGAAGAATCTAATTGGGTCACTTATCTTGCTCCTTTCTTAACAGGAAATGCCCTTGAACTTTACTATTCCTTGTCAAGTGTTTCACCCATTTCTTATACAGACCTTAAAAAGTCATTATTGAAATTTTATGACTTTACCGTTGACGGCTTTAACAAACGCTTTCGATCGATCAAACCGGAACCAAATTCGTCACTGGAGGCATTTGCAGAGAAGTTAAGAGCTTCATACCGACGTTGGATCGAGGCGGCAGATGTTGATAATTTTCAAAAATTGTCAGATCTGATACTACGTGAACAATTTTTGTTATCCGTATCCAACGAATTAGCAGCGCACATAAAAGAGCGAAATCTTACGGATTTTACAGACGTTGTTAACGTAGCTGAGGCATATCGTAGTGCTCATCCGGGCGATAATTTATCAGCAAAAGTTAACGACATTTCTTGGAATCTTTCTGGTTCAGCTGTTCAACATGATCGTAGTCGTCCAAGAGCGAGACAAAGACCTACTTTCACTTCCGGGTCACGTAATCGCTCAAACTCCAGACCTCATCAATTTTGCAATACCCAGAATTCTTTTCAAAATGTTGGTACAAAATTCGGTAGATATACCAATCACCGCAATCAGTTTCCTTCTAAGAAGCCAAAATGTTTCAGATGTAATATGACTGGACATATAGCTAAAAATTGTTACACACCACACTGCAAAAGTTGTAATAATTTTCACCATGGTCAATGTACGGATAATCATTTTTCAGGTTTATCCTATGGTACTTATTCTCAATCTTCTTCCTCCACGTTGACACAACCCCAAAATAACCAGTCTAGCCAAAGTTTACAATCACATAACTACAGTTTGTTTCCAAACACACAGGTGTCACAAACGCCCAATTTACAGCAAAATAATCAACCAAATTTTGCAGGTATGGCTTTCACTGTGTTAGATTCTATTTATTTATCAGACGGTGCAGTTTGTCATAATGTTGATAATCTAGAATCCGCTGGTTTTACTTTTTCTGAACCATCGTCACTACCATCTTTACCTATCTCTTCAGGTTTCTTGGATAATAATCCAGTTTCAGTTTTGAGAGATACTGGATGTTCCACTGTTGGTGTTCGTGGTTCATTGATATCTGACTCTGCAATTTTACCAGGTAGATCTACTACATGCATAACTTTCAATGGTGATGCAGTAACTCATAAAATGGCTAGAGTTCATATACAGTCTCCTTATTTTCTGGCACAGTTGTCGCATGTTTATGTGATAATCCAGTCGCTGATGTTATAATTGGTAATGTCAAGGGTGCAATTTTACCAACCTCTACTGATTTTATTGACTTAAAACTGGACAAATCAATGAATTCGTCTCAGTGCACAGGACAAGTCGTTACTAGATCTCAGTCTAGGAAGCCTGATACTTTACCCACTTTGTCAGTTAACAATTCTATTACCCCGCTCGAACTTTTGCCATCAGATTTTGCAAAATTACAATCTTCTGACGTCACACTTAGTCCATGTTTCCGGAAAGCCAACAATCACATCGGGGAGAAAAAGAAAAAGGGTTCTGTTTGGTACTTCATCAAAGATGGTCTTCTCTATCGTAAATTTACTTCTAATTTAGGTGCAATTACAAACCAGTTAGTTGTTCCTATTTCTTTACGTCAAAAAGTTTTAGCTTTAGCTCACGACACAATAATGGCGGGTCATATGGGTTGTGCAAAGACTATTAATAGGATTCTGAATTATTTCTTTTGGCCAGGATTATCTGCAGACACAAAGCGTTTTTGTACCAGTTGCGAGATTTGTCAAAAAGTTTGTTCTAATCGTTTTTGCATAAATTTTCGTGCCCTGAACCAACATACCTTGTTTGATTCGGAACCAATTCCTAATCCAGAGGATTTATTTAATAAACTTGGGAAATTTGTGTATTTTACAAAAGTTGACCTTTCTAAAGGTTATTGGCAAATCCCTTGGAGTTGTCTTCTCGACCTTACACAGCATTTCAGGTCCCACAAGGGCTATTTCAGTTTCGTGTATTAGCTTTTGGCTTGAGTACAGCTTGTGCAACATTTGCCAGAATGATGCGTCTTCTTCTGAAAGGTTTAGATTTCACTGTAAATTTCTTTGATGATGCACTGATTTTCTCTTTAACATGGGAGGAACATCTATCTCATTTCAGAACTTTCTTACACCGTTTACGTGACGAGAATATTACTGCTCGACCTTCTAAAGTTTCAGTTGGTTTCTCTGTGATAGAATTCTTAGGTCATACTGTTGGTGAAGGTTGTATTCGTCCTTCAAATTCAAAGATTGACAAAATTCTGAATATGTCTGTTTCAACTACAAAAAAAGAAGTTCGTAGTTTAGTTGGTTTGTGTTCTTATTACAGACGTTTTGTTCCACACTTTTCATCTTTATTATCTCCTTTGACCGATCTTACTAAAAAAGGCTCATGTGCACAAATCAAATGGAATGCAGAGTGTCAGAAAGTTTTTGACACTATTCAGAGGATACTTACATCCAAACCAGTTCTTATTCTTCCAAACTTTGACTCTGAATTTGTTCTAAGGACTGATGCATCTAATAAGGGTTTAGGTGCTGTACTTTTACAGGATTCCAATGGATTGTACCATCCTATTTGTTATATCAGTCGTAAGTTACTGGACAGAGAACAAAACTATTCCATCATGGAAAAAGAGTGTCTCAGTATTGTTTGGGCGGTAGACAAGTTGTCTAAATACTTATATGGCCGTTGTTTTGTTCTTGAAACTGACCACAAACCTCTTGTGTATTTGAATACAGCACGTTTCAAAAACACACGCATTGCGAGATGGCTCTTTTCTTGCAGCAGTTTAAATTCCATACACGTTCTATCACAGGACTTAGCAATCTTGGAGCCGATATTCTGTCTCGTTGTCCACTGTGATTTGAACAGACTTCGTCAGTTCTTAAGTGGGGGGATGTGTTACAGTTATGTTATGTTATGTTGACCAAAAGTTGTAGTCTTTATTTTCTATGTTTTAAAATATAAAAAAAAACAGTCCGTATTTTATGTACTACCCAAATATACCTGATTTAATGTTTGACAGGTGTCAATCATTTACCTGTCTAAGATTCAATCACTTAACTAAAAGTTATACCTGAGAGATAATTGTGTAATGCATGCAAGTTGTGAGAATCAGTGTGATGTGTTTTGTATTGTTCTTGGGGTGTATATATACAGGTGTGAAAGAAGTGTGTTTTACTGGGCTTGAATGATGTACAGGTGTGAGCATGGATACATAGAAAGATAATTCCAATTGAAGATTTGTTTTTGGGTGACTACAACTGTGAGTAATTATTTAGTTTATTGGTTTTTTTTGGTCTTGTATTTGATTTGTTAAGAGAAATAAATTTTTTCTAATGGTGTATTGAGAACATGGTGAAACTGTTAAAACATTTGTAATGTTGTAATTGACTACATATAGCTAAACATTTTTGTCTGAGTGTTATACAATTCTCTAGTATTTGACAATATAATTTTATTCAATAAAAGATTTCAGAGTTTAAGTGCTATGTTATAATAAATAATTTAGCATTGTTAAAATCATTTCTATTGGTTGATTTTGTTAACTCTGTTTACATGGTTGATGATTTAGCTCAGTTGGTAGAGTTATGGATTTACAATTCGATGGTCAAGGGTTCGATTCCCAACGAAGCTATTTTTATTTTTTTTATTTTTTTTTTACATATATATATTTTGTTTGAATTATTTTTATTGTCTGGCTATATTGACTTGGGTTACTAAGGTAATTGTCTTAAGGGAAAAAAACAAATTTATAATATTTAATGGTGTCAGATGTTTGACTTAATAATAAGCTTGGGGCTATATTTATTTATTTATACCGTTTGGTACGGTTTACTCTAATTAAATTGGGTTTAATTAGAAAGGGTGTTAACCTGCACCAATTGTAATAAGGTACCCAGGTCAATATAATCATTAATCAAAATTCAACATCTCCTTTATAGTTTTTTTTTTCATTTTTGTATATTTTAGTTTGGTCAAAACTATGTTCCCAAATATGGAGTTACATATGAATCTTATATGAACCGTAATAAAGAACCAGTACCAGTTTGTGTTTTCGATTATTCATCTTAACGTAACAGGTAGGAACCAATGTTTTCCGGGTTGGACACGTGAATACCACGGATATCTTTCAGCTGGTCATCATGGTCATAAAGGAGCCAGTGAATTCATCTGTCTGGATGAAAAACCGGATATCTTTCCAATAAAGAGTCATAGCTGGCAGAAAATATTATATTCTGTTGAAGGAAGATGTACAGGTCCCTTGAAATGTCCTCCCTATGTTAACGGTAGAGAGCTGACGTGTGTGGTTTGTTCGAAGTAAAAATATCGATGAACTGAATTTGAATGTGACAAACAAGAATAAAATACTAGAAGAGAAAAACTATTTCTTTGTTATTTCGTGATTTATTTATATTTCTCTTTTAAATTTGTTACAAATATTCAGTCATTTTCGCAATATTTTCATTTTGTTTGAGTGGTTCTAAGTTACAAGTGCTGCAAGTGATTTTCTTGATGCTTACCATTCGGAGCATCCGGTTTCACTTACCAGTAGGAAGTTTACATGTTTAACTGATTATGCCGGTTTCAAGGATTTTATATTACTTTGTGATTTTGATATGGGTTAGTATGATTGTCTTTGTTATAAGCTTCTACTGGAAAGATAGAAGGTTAAATGGCACGTATCATGATAAATTGCGGATTGCAGACAGGTGTTCGATCACTCTAAAGATAGCAATAAACGTCCACACTTGGTATATGGCTTAGTACGGAAAATGTAAAGAATGATTCAGCAAGAAATCTAGGATGTAAACTTGATGACCCTAAATCAACACTAAAGCTTTGGAAAATGCAAAATTTTAGTCTTATTTGATAAGTATTAAGACTTAAAACACTCTTTCAACACTAATTTACTCATCTCTAATACATATGTTTCCAAAGATTTTATATTTTTTTTGGAAAAATAAACATATAAAAAAATGTTAAGTAAGGGGTTTTAAAAAATCCAGACCATGAAAATCAAGTAATCTCATTGAAATTTCACGAGAAACATGTAAGGCCAGGTAAAAAAGGGATTGTAGCTGAGAAGCATATAATAACAGCTGAAAATAAGATGTCATTACAAGTTAAGAAATGTAATGAAGTTTACGGGCCCTAACCAGAGAATAATTTGTATTTAAATCAATTTTCAAACAATGTAAAAGAAATTAAACATACCAATCCATGTCGAAATCAAAATCCTAAAGTAAAGTAAAAACTATGAAAATATCAAATTACGTTAACCAATAGAAACCTAACATTGCTCTCCAATATTAACTCATCAATGTATTATTTATCCGACAAGACATATAATTCATACTTTGCCTACCTTTTGCCAAGAAGATACTCAATTACTATCCACCAGTCTTAATAAAAAGAAAAATGTCTTTAACAAATTATTACCTTCGCATTTAATTGTTCACGTTCTGAAATATACCATTATTCAACATCTACATTAAAAGAGACAACATACTTCTATTGGAGCCAGTGATGTTCTGTATTGGACCTTATATCTTTTCCCAACTCCCAAATTTCAACTGCACAGTGGTGGTAAACTTTGGGACATATACAGATATGAACTCCAAGCATGTAATTGCTTTTCATTAAGAGCATAATTTGATGGTGGATAGTATTATAAAGATGCTGATTGCAACTATGTACAGAGCTCAAGATGCGCATTTCAACAGCACATTATTGAATGACTCTGATATGGAATTCATTTAAAGTTCCGCAAGAGATATTAAAGGGCTGAAATACCTCAGTTGTTGCACTGTATTAGATATCTCTGACCTGTTCTTTTGCATTTCCCAACAACGGTTGATACAATTACGTTAACACAATATCCTTTAAATGTATGTTAAAAAGGCAACTAAGTCATGGATTGGTATCCTGTGCAGACCGTTTTGTTTGTGTTTGACATAGGTGAACCATAACTTAACTATATTTAAATCATTAAAGATAGCAAAGCTATGACAGCATCATCTGTTTCATATCTTACAACCATAAAATGTTAGTTGTATTGCTTTGAAGAAACCCAAAACTGTCAGCTTTCTCAAGGTTACACGTGACTATATCGTCAGGTTCCGCCTTTTACCTTATAGGGGATTTGTTAAACATTTATGGTAGAGCTTGTACCCACTACAGAAACTTTATCCAAAGTAGATAGCTACTTGCAAACAAACTCCGGGATATTGCAACCTAGGCTTTTAAAGGCCTACAAAAAGTTTTATGGCTGCAAACACAATATATATATATATATGATAACTATGATGTGTCTGTATCCAACTTTATTTACTGTGATTTTACATCAATACTAAGGAAAGATTTTTGTGATAGTGTCTGATTTTTATGTCGCAAGAAGACAAGACATTGCGCCTAATTTGACAGTAAATAAAAAAGTCTAGGAAATAAATTATATTCACCTTTTAAACCAACTAGCTCCGATTATTAACCATTGTATTTGGTTGCATTTGTTTTGTAAACACAAAAAGGAGTTTTTCCTAGATTCAAATATGAGTCGAGGTGCAGGGTTTTTTACAGATAAAACATACACACACGTCAATGGTTGATGAATAATAACCCATTGAAACAATTACGTTTTGTATTATTTAATATCAACCTAAACATCCATGATACTTTTCTTAACATTTTACTAATGGCTTCAATTGCATTCCCTTGTCTATCCCTCCAAAGTCTATAGAGACGCTTGGTTGCATTACAAATATACAAACACTTATAAAATGATTCTCAAACAAATTAGAATATCTGAGGGTTTATTTCTTTACAATCTTTCATTGTACAACATTTTCATTTATGTTATACAACTTGACTCTTTAATAGAATTCCTACACCGTTTGATAGTTCATCCAGTGTTACTTAAATCTCATCCAAACTGAGCATCATCTGAGAGATATATGTCCTGTCTCTTTTGACTTGACTCGGTTTGGCACTTATAGTTATTTGGATATCACATCAGAACTACTTTTAGAGCAAACCATGACGTGTTTTTCTTAAAAAACAAAAAAACTAACACTATGCTGAGTTTCTGTGGACGGAAGTTTCGATAGAGAAACGAAAACACTGAATCATACATATACGAACACGAAAACTAGAGAAGTATCTTAAGACACTCTGCTGGACCCTATGTTGCCGAGTTGTTATTCGTACAGTGTGAGCTTTAACTCATAACCTGTGCACTCAAATTTGTCATGCAACAACTTGTCTCATGTTGGTTTACATTTAAGAAAAGTTTAATCAAGTCCAAACCATAGATGTGGGTGATATGGACACAGATATTGTGTTTGAACGGACGTACGTTCGTACGGACAGACAGACGAATATCGTACTTTTTGGTGCGGGGTGTTAAAACTATAACCACTACAAATCAATAAACCCATCAAGATGTAAAATTTTTTAATAAAATATGGAATAAGTTTACATGAATGCAAATATGTCGCTATTTTTGTTTATTAGCAATAATCTTGAAAATGGCAAAAGTTGGAATGGCCAACTAAAATAAGACTGGACAAATTTGTCGTCCAAAAGTATCAGGTTCCTTTCATTTTAATTTTGAATAGACACATGTTGGTGTACCTAGCCATATAGGTAGTGCTTATCCTTTCGGAGCATCAGGTCTCACTTCTCTCGTGAAAGCTCACGTGTTTAACTTAATTCAACGGTTCCCATAGAGTTTGCCCTGCTTTTTTATTTTGATTTAGACATGGATTGGTACGTTTGTGTTTCTTTTTAAAAATCTGGGAATACACAAAAACCGACCAGTTAAACACGTGAACTTCCAACATATATATGTTAAAATTTTATTTCATGTTCGTTGCAATTAAATGACATTTAACGAACGGGGTAATGCCAACAGATTTACGATCCACGTCGGGCATGTGATAATATCTTCAATATTAACGCATCCATTTGATAATTCTTTTATGATCATATGACGACCAGGTACAAGAAAGATAACTCAAATTACTTACACAACACTGTGTAGTCGTTTAGTAAACAATAAGAATGGCGACAAGTCGCTTTGTTTCGTTAACATACAATAATAATTGCCAACTAGTATGTGGGCATATTTTAATTTTTTTTCACCCTTTAGAACGGGTATCCACATGCGTAACTGCCTTGGGTGAAAAACCTTCTGAAGTTGCCATTACTAGATATCCAGATACTTGAACGACAATTATTGTATTATAGCAAAAAGACTTCCTGAACTTTATGAGTGATACGACTTTTTGAAATTTATCAGTGGCATGTTTGGTGATAAACACTTTGTTAAATTGACTTTCGTTATCCACAACTGTATTCTTTTTGTATTACAGTTGCAGTTTGACTGTGCTTACTCACATATTTCTTTAATATTTTTTTCTATTTGTTTAATGAAATAAGACAGATAAATTAAGATTCGAGATATATAATAAAGGATTACAATGTAAGACAATATTAAAATGAATGATAATCTATCAAACGTTTTTGTATGTTACCCACTTATTCCCCCAACTAACACATGCAAGGATTTGAATGAATTTTAACACACTGTATCAGATACTCTTTTAAATATCAAAGGGATCCAGTGTCGTTTTAATGCATTGGTTATTCAAACTGGTGAAAATTGAGATGACGTATTTCCCTGTTTCGACATATTGGTAACTGTCATCGTCACGCAAACCTTCCTGGAAACTGCTATATATACCGGACCATAAACATCACGTCTTCAATGATCATAAAGAGATTGTGTAAAATCTTGTCGATTTGTTGTACAGTGAATGCAGACTCAAACAATGTTGAAAGAGTTGATTTTCTGGTAAGTCTATAATATCTTTATTATTTTTTCATTATTGATAATTTTAAATCGTTTGAAAGTTATCTGGACTGTCACTATGAAAGCGGCTGGATGGGATGACTTAACCTATACAAATGCATAATAACCGAACTACTTGTTATGCATCTTATGTCTAAACAATACCATTCTACTAAAGAATGTTCTTGATGAACATATTGAAAAAAAATTTTTACATCTCCGAACAAATGATTAGTTTTCAGACTGGTTGAACATTTTCGATCAAACCACAGATGGTTGTTTTAAGAAATTTTAGATTATCTATTAGAACCCTTTTTCACTCCTATATGGTTTAATTATCGATCGTAATATTTGCATAATTTGCACATTTATCTTGATGCAACTTTTACATTGAAGAATTTGACTTGTTAAATTTTCAGCTTCTTGGACGAAATATCCCTCATATATTGCCTAATGATGCGTATATGCCAACGTCTTTCGATAGTTAAAACTAAATGGTTTCATAAGTATATACATAAATAGTCACAAACCTGTGCGGTTTCACGTCACTTTAAAATCTAAGTCATCCATCAGACTCGATATCGCGTCATTTTCACAGCGATGAAGTGTTGATCTAAATAATTTCGGTATCTTTCGGTTTTTTCCAAATCTATAATTAGAGCACTTTTTCGCAAACGCGAGCTTTGTTGAAAACCACCATGAAAATAGTATGAATCTACGTAACATTTCTTTGTATTTTATATAATATTAATATAAAAATATATAAATTCAATATATTTATATATTTTATCTATTCAAATTTTAAAACAAATGACATTTATATGAATACAAAAATTAAATTTACACTCATTACACGATGTACAGTTTGTTCTCGTTGCACCCCGCAGTATTATTACACGATGTACAGTTTGTTCTCGTTGCACCTCGCAGTATTATTGATGTTGTCAGTTCAGATATTGTGAAAGTAACCGACGTGCACAGAGATTTTTTAAAACCTATTCTTTGACAAGTGAACAGGTAAAATATCTTGCACTAAAATTTTTCATGAGTGAGTTTCGAATCTAGGCTACGAAGTTTAAAAGAACCACGGTTTGCCGGCACGCTTTAGAACTATCGAACATCTAGAAACAGTTTCACAATTGCTTCGGTATCTGAAAATCTGTTTTAATTTTACACAAATAGAAACAAAATATAAAGCAATTTTAATGTCTCTTCTTTTTAGTAAAACATGTGAATATATATATATATATATATATATATATATATATATAAACACCCAAGATGGTGTTTGAGCAAACGTTTCACCTGTGACTTTATTAGTTTATAGTTTCGAAGTTATATATACATTATACAACATACCTTTTACGCGAGGTAAGTTAAAAGGGATGTTATTCGTTGAATTTAGCTTTAAGAAAGATCAGTGAAATATTTTCGTTTTTAAGTCTAAACAGCTCATTATCATTTAAACATTTATAAAAAGGCATTAGTATATTAACTGTTCACTCTTCAGTATTTCATGGATTTCCGGATATCGGATCTGCAGTTTATCCAATCTAGCTTTTTCCCGTCCGTATCCCGACAAGTCATACAATAAATCAAATTTGCAGTACCAAAGTACATTTCCAATTATGTTTCCACAGGTACAGGATGATTTTCGCTTTCTTTTGAACTTGATTTTTGGATTGCAATTTAAACATGGACCAGTATGTTTCTGTTTGATTGTTTCTCCATTCGTCAAAAGATTATAGAAAAAGGGATTGTAAGACCGGAAACAAAAATCGCACCACAACACTGTTTCCATTTTGAGAATTAAATCGCGAAAAGAAAGTGATTTAGCAAACACAAACTTTATACTATGATAATGATAACAATCATGATTATTAATAATATAGTGATTATGACAATAAAACCTTAGGAGGTCTTGATAAGCCTCAAATTGCATTTTCTATAGGTCAACAATTTATCTAAAAGCAAACTATGTCGTATTAAGTTGTTTTAGTAGAAATAAACTCTAACATAGCGCATTAACTTAGAAACAAAAACGCCAAAAACGAATGTTTTCAAAAATTATATGCAATATTCAAAGAGCTAGAGAATCTCATCAATTAAATAAAACCAAGTAATAGTCCCGCAGTTTTGCTGTGTGGTTCATTATACACGGTTTTGTTTCTACTTAATCCTATAAATCAATTAAACTTGTATAGTACTTATTTAACACTTATTTCCAAGTCGATCGTGTTGCGGTTCCTTAGGTAATAGTAAATTAGGAGCTTGTTACCAATAAGAATTTGATTTGATAAATATTTTAGAATTATTGGCACAGATATCTTAAATTTTGCACCCGAACGAACTTTCCTTGTAACTGTTCAAGTGTTTACATCAATTTGATTATTTTCAAATATTTTATTGCTGTTGGATTATGATTCCAATATGGATCGGATTGCCCGTCGCTGATTTCAAATCACTCATATACCATTAGTTTTAAATCTAGAGCTTATGTCGTTAAGACAAAAACAAAACACCCTATTGTATCCTTAGTCTATACAGCATCATTTCAATATGTCATTGTTTTCGGAGAGAATTCTGTCAACATGTTTACATATTTCATATTCATATTTTGATTTAGGTTGTTGGTTGTTTGTTTCATTATTGAAATTCATGGGAAGAAAAATGAAATTCGACAAACTCTAAAACACACGAAACTTAATGAACTACAAAAACTACTCACTCAATTGAGGAAACATAAAAAAGCTTTGTCATGTGTATGTGACCTGATGAAGGACAATCGGAAAACTAATACTAAACCAGGTACGGAGAGAGAGAGAGAGAGAGAGAGAGAGAGAGAGAGAGAGAGTATTTGATTACGGTAAATCATTAACTCCTATACCGTATTTGGTTTGCAAAACGCATAAAAGGAAATTATTTTGAAAATTTACTTTTATTTATTGAATATAGGTTTACGTCCAAGTCAAAAATAATGCATTTATATCTAGATGTCACCTCTGTTGTACGTTTAGAGTAATGTGTAGGTAACGTAATTAACGTGTCGTGCCTGCCGTGACACAGACCATCAATTTAAAATTGCTCTCTCTCTAAGGACTCCCTTACTTTATAAATACCAAGTGTTGAGTAAAGAAGTGTTTCTTTATTTGCGGTTCGAACCCAACCTCCCAAATATGGAGCGACCACCGCATTGCTATACCGTTATAGTAAATAACTTTATAAAGATTTATAACACTTATAATATTAATATTTCTTAACAAATTGTGATTTTATAATTCATAAATTGAAAATATTTTATTTTACTCCATATAAGACAAGGATGTACAAGGGTATGTCTATACACGTTGGGGGAGAAAGACTTGTGGAAATGACAGTGTTCAATCTGAACTTATATATGCTGGTAAGTTTTGAAATATTACAAAATTGTCAGACTCTCTCTTTCTTTCTCTCTCTCTCTCTCTCTCTCTCTCATGTCAGGTAAAAAACAAACGTGTTTAAAATTCGCTTGTCGAAAGTACGTGATTTCCTTTAACTATTGCTACATTATTTAAGAAAATATGTCATATGAAAAACCATCTGTTGCAGCAGAGTTCATAAAATGTATTAACACTTCCGAAAACTTTGTGTCTTTTCTTCTGGTGGAAATTTACGTGTTTTATTTAATTGTAGTAAAACAGGTTTTAGCTCTGCTTCTGATATTGTGATTTGAAAATGGGTCGGTGTATGTTTTTTAATGTTTGACATGTTTACAGGAATTTGTTACGAAGTAAAACTGTCTACTTTTTAATAGTAACTCTTTGTTATTACATTAGATATTGCTATAGTGACATATATTCTAGCAGCTTATAATTGTTGATCGAAAATAAAGATTTAAACTCAGAATCATAAAGGCCATGATCCTTAGCATGTGTATTTTAGGGATTTGAACCCTCTTTTGTAAGTAACTTTATTTCTAATTAAAGTTTTCTATTATTGCCTACCGTTACTTATATTGCACTCCAAAACCACACATATTTGTTGTGTATTATACCTTCATGTGTTTCAATTAGGTATATTTGGCGTTGCCTAATAAGGTAATTTGATTTAATTTGATTGACTTTCATTCTTACTAGTTAAATATGCAAACTATGTAAGTGTTTCAACAAAATTACCTCCTTTATTATTACAAATATAGTCTATGTTAATTGAAAAGTATACAGTTTATACTTATCAATATTATTTTCCTTTCAACTTTTCATAGCAGTGAATCCTTTAATTTCTAAAATAAATTAATCACATCAATAACATATCCAAACCACAATCCCAAAATCACAGTTGAGACTTTAAAAACAGGGGAAGTAAAGAAAAAACAACCCGCGCTTTTACAATAGGATCGGTGCTGGGTATTCTGAATGTGGTTAATAACTGTCTAGCTACTTTCATCCGCAAAACCGTTGATTTTTACCGTTATATAGTGTCTCATTGCCTACTCTGTCTCATTTATTACTAAATCAGTTTACATCTAGCAACACTAGGCGCCCTTTTTCAAAGCGTGTGCTAATTTCCCACTTACCATTAGGGCCAATTTGTTCTTAGTCTTAAATGTTTTGACAATTTGCAAGCAGAATTTCGGCGGTTGCATCCAGGCACCGATTTCTTTCGTCATCTCCATATAAGAAATTGGATCTTGTCTGTTTTATAATTACGTGAACATTACTCCAGCCCACTCTATCGTAATATATTTGAAATTATAGTTTAATCATGATTTGCACTGCTAAAATATTTTTGTGGGAAAACATGGTCTTTTTAATGTTGAAGAAAATTGTTTAACACTCCTATATAATCAAAAAATTTGAAATCAAAATCTGAAAACCAAAGTAAAAACATTGACAACAAACAAATTGAGTCAACTTCCAACAAAAAGTGAGAGCTGGTGCTCAGGGAGTGTAAGTGTAATGTTTAACTAGCTTCATCAGCCACGCGTTAAATATAGGACCATATGAAACTGAAGGACTGTATCCAAAGATAAGTCACACTCGTTTCACTCGGAAACACTTTTATGTAGAATTTCTCAAGGAAACAACTTGTAGAAGTTGATATAAATTAAAACGGTTTAATATTTTGATATTTCGACGACTTTAAGTCAATTTTAAACTATTATTTCGAAAGTACGTTGAAAAAATCTTGATAATAATTACTGACAAAATTTATTAAAAATTTTATTGTTTTGATATATTTTGAAAGGTCAAGTTGCTGGATCTGACAATTATCAGCAACCTGGAGCGGCAGTGAATTATTTGTGTTTACCACAAACACCAATTTATGGCCATTATGACAGCAAGGAGAACAGCATTGCTTATGTATTTGGTGCTGAGATTGACCTCAATGGGATTAATATTCCTGGTACACCATTTGAGAATGCTTACCAACAAAAAAGTATCTACTGTGCTGTGTGTAGAACTGTTGGACGAACAAGCGTTGTTATGATACCAGGTAAAATAATAAACACATTCAAATAAATGTGTGGCAAAAGCCGAAATAACAAAAGAACTAAAGAACAAACATTTGTATGAAAATAAAAAATAAAAAGGAAGTTATATTAGGATCAATGATTTCAAACATTTTTTTCACATAAGGTTAGGTTGATTGATTGAATGGGTTCTACGTCTCAGTGAAGTATATTTCATTTATATCGAGACGTCACTTCCTTAAAATGATGTGATAGTATTTTTGACGTTTGATGTGCGCTAATGCAATATTTTGACAGTGGTATTCAAGGTGTCACACGTAAAAAGATTGCGTGGCAAAAGAAAGTACCTTGGTAAAATTTGGCAGAGATTCAAAATCACTACTTCTCGCATACTAAGCGAGCTCTCAAAAAACTTACTTACCGAAAAGACTAGAAGTGATTACATATGTTAAGACATTTGAAATTATATAAAACATACAGCCTAAACTCTTATTGTCGCAATAAACAATGCTTTTATCTTTTAAAAATAATTTGAGATACATGTATAATTCAATTTTAGTGCACAAGCACGTCATTAGGAATAAGGTTAAATTTCCTTTACATAATATTTTGATAGCTTGTGTCAGATAAGGAATAATGTTGTTTACGTGTGCAAAATGATAACAAAAATGAAACTATAGACAAACTATAAATATTTACTACATTGTATTTTTTCAATGGTAACATATTTAACCCCAGGGAACAAACATTAATTACCGTGGCTCAAAACAAAAATATATTTTGACTGATTGTTCTAGGAACCGGGATAAAGCTAATTCATACTTTTCCGATGACAATACTAGCATATGTTTTATCAAACGCCCAAATTATTCACATGTGTATAGCACATTATAGAAGATGTGTTATGTCTTGTTTGCAATTTGTAAAGGAAAATCCATGACGAGTATATTATTAAATTGAAAGCTTACATGTGGCAACTGTATAACTGTGAAATGTGTAAAAACTCACAACCTTGCATCTAAACGAAAAATAATTTTTAAAACGGTTTCACATGACCGATGTTTAGTTGTACATGAAAGCTAATGCTTTGATTATTTATATAAAAAATAAACAGTTGGCTCAGGGATATTGCAAACCTAAGCTTATCAGGGTTCTCAAAAATGTTTGCCGTCACCATAGTATTGTTGGTGTATCTGTGTAGAAGATTCCTCTGGATATTTAAATTCTATAGTTCCATGTTCCTTTCACTGAATTTTAATTACACACGTTGCGGACGTACCTAGCTGAACATGAGATACTTATCCTTCCAGAGCACCCAGCATCAATTCTCTGGTGGTAGTTCGCATGTTTAACCTAACTTGTAAGTTTCAAATGATTTTACTTTGCTTCTGGATTGTGATTTGGTCATGGATGGGTATGTTTGTTTTTTGTTTTTGTTTATATTAATATTATTAGTTTTGTTATTTAACCCATTTTATTCTATTTTAAAAGGTACAAACAAATGTTTTCCCGGTTGGACACGTGAATACCACGGATATCTTTCGGCTGGTCATTACTCACATAAGGGAGCTAGTGAATACATCTGTCTTGATGCAAAGCCAGACATTTTTTCAAAAAAGAGTCATAGCTGGCATAAAATGTTCTATCCCGTAGAAGGAAGATGCACAGGTCCGCTGAAATGCCCTCCCTATGTTAACGGTAGAGAGTTGACGTGTGTGGTTTGTTCGAAGTAAATTTATCGATAGCATGAACAGTTAAACAAGAATAAAATACTAGAAAAACAAAAATATAATTTATCATTTTTTGAACAATTGAACTGTTGAAATGGCTTTCATAGTAAAAATGAGTACCAAACCTTTGCATGACACACTGAATAATGCGCTATAGCGGGACATGTTTGTCGTGCAAATGTTTGGGATTCCTATTAACTATGAACGCCAATTAAAAACAGTACAATTGTTATATTTTCATTAAATATATTTTAAACAAGCCTGGATTTCGTTTTCGAGGGATAATTTTGTTAAATTCTGAGATTATTATTTCCTAACGTTTCGAACACGAAATGGAACGTGCAAGAGTCACACGAATGTTTATGACGTATTGTGTTTACTACATGACGTAGTTGTGTATTACGTCACTAATATCGTCTATGCTTTAGTGCACATCCACATGGACGGACGAAAATGTATGTCCATTGATCCTGAAACAATTGCAGCATGCATCAGAGGAACTATCAAATTCTCTGGTTAAAAGTTTTGATTTAAAACACGGAAATTTCCTTGGCCATTGCCGATTTCAATATTAAAACCTAGTAATGCGGTCGCTTGGCATATATAGTTCTACGAATGCCATTTTTCTCAAACTCATAGAAATAGGAAATACGCAAGGGTAATGCAAATATCTAGACATTTTATTAATAATTTTGTTTTGCAAAGTTGTTGGTAAAAAAAATTCATTAAACTTCTAATTTTATAAATATTTTTCATAAAAAATGTACGAAGTCAGAAAAATTTCAAAACAATAGAAACTTCTATTTGTAAACAATACTTGCTTTTTATCTGTTTGTAGCATGTGCTTTGTTCGCATTATAGATAGAATACTAGCTACTGATTAATTTGTATGTTCTCCTTCTTGGCCTTTCCACGGAAATAGGTGGGGAATTGACCGTGTAAATATATTGACTTAGGGCGTCTCGAATGCAAGTGCTACAAGCGATTTGTTCTACTGGTTGGTTATGTACCCGAAAAAAGAGTTCAATGATATGGCATGTTAAACCATGACATTGCAGACAGATGTTCTTCCATCTATAGGTAGCCATAAGTGTGCGTTTGCACAAAATAGATGATAATCATTTGCAAAAAGATACAATGCATAACACGACGTTTAAACCTCAACCAGCCAACGTCGCTAATAAAGCGGTATATACAGATATACAAATAGCAAATACTCAATAATAAAATTACAAGGACAATTACCATCATCAAATACTTTAGTCGACGTCACGTGATACTGATACCATGGTAACTGACATTTTACAGTAACGACAAAACTGCAAATTATTCCGAATCACGAGATATGAAATCTGATTCTGATTTACTTGAAAAAAAAGTTATAGCTTAAATACATTATGACACAAAGGAAAGATAGACAAATAAATACTTTAGAGGGGTCTTAATATAACCACAAAAGTGGGTTACAAATTACAAGTGTTGACACCGGGATACTGCACGCACATATTTATCATATCCTCAAAGAGCTTTTCTTATGGCTGTCATCACAATAATGTTGATAAGTACCATGCTTTTTGTTATCAAAAATATTCTGGATATACAAAGTGTATTTGTTCAATAGTTCAATGGTTCTTTCATTCTCGATTTCATTTTACACTAGGCGAACGATATATTAAACGTCAGAACAATACGGTGTTGTTTACGTCAAATATATTGAATCACCTGGTAAAGTAGTGACACTATTTATTTATAGCTACCATATATTATTTATTGCAAACGACTAGGGATAGTCTACTTTTGACAATAAGATACTCCTTCTTATAATCATTGGTATCAAAAGCACATAAATATATTGCGTTATGAATGTATAAATAGACAGTTAAGATTTATTGCAACCACAAGTTATAAACACCGGAATTTAGATGAGTGCTGAATACATACAAGAATAAATACTACCGAAAGACAGTAGTTTTATTTAGTTTTCTCAAATTTGTAAACTTTTTTGAAGAATTTTTACCATTTGAACTGCGTCTAAGTTTTAAGTGACAAAAAGATAAAAATGAACTCATGTTTTAAGCAAAATAACAAGCAAGACCAGGTGAAAAATGTTATAGAAGCTGGATGAGTTAAAATAGCAGCTGCAAAAATAATAAAACGATACCTGAAGATGTAACGGCTATACATTGTTATTACAACATAAATCGTGCCATGAAGACTACGGGCCGTCACCTAAGAATATTTTTTCCTAATCAGTTTTGAAATGTTTTAACAAATACAAACTTCACATTATTCTCATAATACTTGAACAAATGATATACTTACTAATCAACAATTACCAATGGTATATCGCCAATATTACACGGGCCAGAGTTGACATGCTGAAGAAAATATCAAAAGGAAACTTAGCAACAGAGTGTTATATTCGACGTATATAAACGACGGCCCGTTTTTTATTCGACCTGATAACACAAGTAACTGTTAATTATTTTATTTCTAACATGACTTAAATAAAAAAGATTGAATAAAACATTGCGAACCATTTCTTTTGTAGTACAGTTAAATAATTCTTTACAAAATGATTCATTGAAACAATTCTGCTGTTAAGATTACCTCGATTTAAAATAAATGTTTTCATAAATGAAAATTACATCACAACCATTGTTCTTGACAAATAGCATGACAATATGATAAGCAAGGTAATACGTCTTTAAAACGGAACAGTCGTGGGTATATTGTTTGTTTTACCGCGACTCCCTTTCTCCTATTTTCATTTGGAAGGTCATGCTAGAATTATATGCATACATTGGTTAGCGTATGTCAAGAACATTTAAATCAATTTTGGAAATAATGCAATTGAAACATAACAATCCATACCTAAATGACAACCCGAAGCAAAACAATAGGTTTCAAACTAATATCTCTGCTGGTGATTGGTGCTCCGAGGATATCATAAACTCAGTAGGCAATGATTTCGTATTATTGTCAGAAATATACTATCATTTTCTAAATTTCCTGCAAGTAAAAATTTGAAATTTCTTAAAAAACTGAGGTATACTTCCTCATGCAAAGTATGTCCTTAGCTTAATTTGGTAAAATATATTTTGGTCCTTTGGTAGCTTTTCAACATCTTCGAAATAATTTTAGTTTCATAATTTTGGTCCAAGCATACTGATGAGGAATTGTGTTCCGAAACGGCCGTCTAGTGCTGTAAATATGAAACTGGTATAATATGTAATTTGAAACTGAAAAATAAAGTTAAACAATAGAAACTTATGACAGCTCTTTAATTTTTTTTATATTTTTTTTATTTTTGTAAAGCAAACATGAAATATCATAGTTCTACATAATTGTTATATACAATCATAATACAATATATACAATATACTAATTTTCTGCATGGTTATCCAATACATGTAAATAGTGAAAAAAAAATTAAATTAGAACACTGTAAATATATTTCCAAAACCTATCAAAAATTTCTAATTTTCCCAAATTGCTTAATCTTATTCTTTCTAATGCTATATTATAGTTCAATTTTGTTCTTAAACTGTTAAAATTTAATTTGCTATCATTTGATCTGGCGTTGTATATATAATTTCTTACTAGGATAAATATGAAGTTTAAAGGTTTTAATTTTTCCGAAATGTATGGGTTACCAAAGATAGCCGTTTTAGGATTTATTTCTAAATTTATTCCATTATTTTCAAATAAATTTTCTAATTTCTCCCAAAGATTATAAACATGTTGACACTCCCAAAACAAATGTACTATATTTTCCGCAAATGTGTTACAAAATTTACATTTATCATCTGTTCTTATTCTAATTTTTTTCAGATAACTATTTGTTGCTAAAATGTTATTATTTATTCTATGACAGCTCTTTAATACTCTGAACAAATGATCTATTTATTATTCCGACATTTATGTACTTTAAGGTAAACAGTTTAACAAATATGAAATTCTTTGTTCTTAATTTATCCCTCTATATTAAATAAAAATTTTATGTCCTTGTCATCTTTTTACAAATGAAGTTAGTTAAGTTGCAATTATCTAGTGCTAAACAGGGATTTTATTTTTTTGTTAAACACCATAGAGGTAAAAAATGCATTTAATGCAGATACCATAAACATATAAACAATATATTGGTTGTATTTGGTTACATAATTTTCCAATAAACAATCATTATACAAATGGCGCAAAATGTGCACCTTTGCTCACCGATATGTTTCTGTATTCGTATGAAGAAGAATACATGCAGAACTCTTGAAAGAAATATCTCGCTTAACTCTGTCATTTCAAATTTACATACAAATATATATGACGATTTATCAATAAATAAACCTAGATATCGAGACTATGTGGAAGCCATCAATCTTAATGGCTTGAAAAAACAGATACCACATTTGAAGTAATTTGACTAACGCTATTTTCACTGCTTGTACTGTATTTGCTTCAGTTCACTTAATACACTAAACAAGAACCTCTTCCTACTTCTCGACTCTTATACATCCAAGCAGCTTACAAGTAGATTATTGACGCAGGCATATTGTAAGCCTAACCTTTATAAGCAAGTCTTTCAAAAATATGACCGTCATTCCAATAAAGTTTTTAAGTATGATAAACTCTAACTAAAATAACTCTTGATATTGGACGTCTAATACTTTAAGGCTCCTCTCCTCCTCAACTTTCTTAACACACGTTTCGGGTGTACCTAGCTAAATGGGAAGTACTTACACTTCCAGAGCAACTATTTCTTAGAACAAGTTTTTGGAAATTCGAAAATTTCAAAAGTTTTGACCATCCTTGGCGATTGTATTTTGAATATGTCTAGTACGTTTGTTTTAAAGAATACATTGTACACCAAACCGGCTAATTTAGCTAAACACGTGTTTTTCCACGATATATACACTTTTTATTGTATGTTTTTCAAACATATGACATATAACAAATGAAATATGTACTGCAAAATCAGTGTCAGCAACGTGTGGCAATCTCTCCTATGTGATATTTCGGTGCAAGTTGTAACAAGAGAGATAACTCACACGAGGTTGTCTTGTCTTTGGTAAAAAGTAAAAATGGCAACTAATCTCTTTTTTTCGCTGAATAACAATACCAACTGCTGTCTAGGTATGTTGCCATCCACAAATGTCATCTTTCAGAAGGGTTATCATCCTTACCCCATACCATTGTGGACAATGAAGGAGGAAAGTCTGCATGTCCCAACACCTTAAATGCAACAACTATTAAATGTATAAACTTCCTGAATTTTATTAGTAGTAATTAAATCTCGGGTTGTTTAATTGTTTGGAAAGATTAAACCAGTTTCATCGTATCAAAACCACTACATGTTGGCACCACTGTTGACAGAGTGATCCAACCTCCTCCTACCTGAAAGCTGGTGGGCGTTCTTCTGCGAAAACCTCATATGTTCAAATAAAACTCATGAGATCCTTTGGAAGAGATCTTATAAAACCTATGTCCTCTGTCACTAAAGGGTAGCACGACAACAAACTCTCCCTACACGATGTCCTATGTGCACTGTAATGATGATAGTGTCTTTTATATCACCTATATTTGGAGATGTCTTGGCATTAAAAACAAACATATTAAAGCATGTCCAAATCATAATCCAGGAGCAAAGTATAATCTTTGAAACTGACACATTATGCTTATTATGTGAGCTTTCACCGGGTAAGTTAGGCAAGGCCTTTCGTAAGGGTAATCAATTCCTGTTTGTCTAGCTGCATCTGACACGTCTGTAATTAAAATTTAGAGTGAAATGAACATGAACGTCAAATATAATCAGGGCAATCATGGACACTGATATCACATTCATCAACAATATTGTGATGACGGCAATACAACCTTCAAAGTATGAGAGCCATGATAAGCCTTTGCTTGCAATAAACTCTGAGTAACTATATGGATATAAGTGAAATATTATTGATAAAGACGTAAAGCCGCATTCAATCAATCAATCATAATCTGAATGTTCTTTGTTTAAACATTCTTTTGCACTCCGATTCGACAGTATATCTAGTGCTAAATTGGAATAATATATATGTTTTGTGCTGTCCCAAGCGACTCCTGATATTTTTTTGTATTACTGTTACAGTTGGGCACTGTTTCTCATTACATGCTTGTTTCATTTGGTTTCTTTTTCTAAGAATAATAACAAACATGCAGAGAATAAAAATTATACACACTATATACAATATTCAATTATCTGAGACAGTAACAAAAAAAATCTTTTAAACGTTGTCGCTGTAATGAGAATATATTTCGTCACACTAGTTTACCCACTTAGTTCCCCAACTCAAACATGTAAAGTTTTTGAACATTGGATCAGATACACTTTTAAATACCAAACGTATCCACTGTCATTTTAATACACGGTTATTTAAACTGGTGAAAATTGAGAATAAGGATTTCCGTGTATCGACACATTGATAACTGTCATCATCACGCAAACATTCCTGGAAACTGTTATATATGCAGGACCATGAACATTAGGTCTTCAATGATCAGAAAGAGATTTTGCAAAATCTTGTCGAATTGTTGTCGGAGTTAACACTATCTTTAAGTAATTGATGAACCGGTAAGTTTGTTATATTTTTTTATTATTTATGTTAACTTCTATGAACGTTAGCTGGACTGTTCTTATGAAATATACGGAGATGGGCTGACTAAACCCTTACAAAAACATCTAAACCCATTGACTAGTCATGTATCTTATGTCCAAACAATACTATTCTACTCAGGAATATTCCTGTATGGAATAAATTATTCATATTGTCACACTGATAAAGTATATTCCATTCTGTCATATTTTGTTAATTGATAGGAGATTGGTAGCATCGTCATGTAATTGTGTTGCATTTTACTAGTTTGTGGTTAATTATCAGGACTTTATGTAAGTTGATTAAATTATCTTTTACACTTTTTACGCATTTTAAATATTGATCATCAATATTATGTGTTTCTTAATTTGGCATTCCTTTAAAATAACCCAGGAGAGAATACATGGTTATGTCAGATAACCTTTGTTTCAGAAAAAGAAAGTTTTCTAAAAAAAACTAAGCTATACTGCTTCGTTCAAAATATTGCCAAAGGTGAGTTTTGATCCCTGTAATATTTACCTTTAAACATTTTAAAAACACAAATGTATTTGGATTCCCACATTTTTGGTTCGAGAACAAATGTTCTGGTCTAAGGTCCCGTTCTCACAATCATTCCTTAGTTAAGACTTTCCTTAAACTAAATTTAAAAAAAGGTTGCAAATCTGTTTTGGAATTACTAATAAATATTTTTGACGAAACTAAACACAAATGTTTGAAGCCTAATGCGATTTTTTAAATGACATCACCAAACCATTTCTAAAATTATAAAGTTTTATAATTTTGCCAGATTCAGTTTAGGAGAATCTTAGTTAAGGAATGATTGTGAGAACGATGAAAGTTTCAATCATTTTCTTCCTGAAGTAAAACCTGGCATCAAGCCCATTTTGTTTTTTAAAGATATTCTGGAATTTAAATTGTAATTTTTAAAACTATTTCAAACACATTTTATTAAAACGTTTATTAGTTGTTCTGAAAAAAATTCTGAACTTGAAGTAATGGAAAAACTTAAGGATTGGATTGTGGAACTTAATGGTGGGCCCTAGTAAATCATATATTTTCTTTGTATCTTTTTAATCTTTACAATGTGCACAGTTAGAAAAAAGGGTAATTTCATTTAATTTTATTTGGTTTTCAGTGAATTCAAAGATGATAGTCATGATTCTAAGAAGCTTCATAATTTGGGCAATGCTCAGTATGACAGTGTCTTCTGGTAATGAACTGGTTAAAATCAAGAAGTTGCTTCAGTATATAAAGGAAAATGTTGACAGGTGTAAAGGTACAGTACAGATCTGTAGAAAGTTTAGCACTAAGCAAACGAATTAGTGCCGAGTCGGAAGCACATCTCTGTCCCCCTCGTAATCTATAGCTCAGCAGCTGTTATTAAATGTCTTAATAGCTTTTTCTGTCACAAGCTATCAATATATCGGCTACTGATGACCCGTGACCCAACTTTTTTGCGTTAGTTTTTGTTGTTGAACTTTCGAGAACTCTGTACTGTATATGAATACGATGCTATTTCGAACTGTCCATTATTAATTTTGATTTCACAATTATAATAAGCTTAATGGGAGGTGTTTATCCTTCCAGATTACCCGGCCTATCCTCCTTTGTGACTGTTCAAATTCACTTTGCTTTAGGATTGTAATATCGACATTGGTGGGTATGCCTGATTTTGTTTTGAGGCTTGTGGTTTTAACATTGACCGCGTAATTTTATATTATAACTCCGCCACACGCTGTGTGTGTATGTTACGAGGCAATAAAACAAACATACTAATCCATTTCCGAATAACAATTCAGAAGCATAGTAAAAACTTTGGAACTGACAAGTTAGGTTAGACACGTGATCTTTTACCAAGAAAGTGAGGCATTATATTCTGAAATACCTTTATTTAAAAATAATTAAGCTGCCATGTGCTGATATTTTTATAATTACATAAATATTTGGGACTATAACACATCATTTTCTCAATAGGCAATACATCATTCAAACAAATTATGACTTCATGAATTTTATACTACCTTTATTGGATTTCTTTTCAGGCAAGACAGTGAACACACCAGTAACTATCCACGGGACCGTCTATACACGTTGGGGAAAAATGACGTGTGGAAATGGGAGTGTTCAATCTGAACGAATATATGTTGGTTAGTTTTGATTACAAAATTCTCTCTCTCTCTCACTCTCTCTCTCTCTGCGTGTTAAATTCCAGCTTTAATGTTTATATTCATGGCTAAACAGTTTATTATACATGTCTAAACAGGAAACACAATTGTGATATGCATGGCCGAATACGCTGTTCAATAAAATCTCTAACCATACCTCATTTTATGAAAGGGGCACCATTGAATTTTGACAATTTTCAAAAAAACGTACCTAATTTGAAATATTTACGTGGATTTTTGTTTTATTGATTATGGTATGATTTTGTGCATTCCGTAAATCGCAATTATGATGATTTAACATTTAATTTTTGCAACCTACTTTAAAAGGACAAGTGGCCGGATCTGACCATGATCACAATGGAGCAGCAGTGAATTATTTGTGTTTGCCACAAACACCAATTTATGGTCATTATGACAGCAACCAGAATAGCAATGCTTATGTCTTTGGTACTAAGATCAATATCTGGAAAACCGACATTCCTGGTACACCGTTCGATCATGCTAAATACCATGGAAAGAGTATTTACTGTGCTGTGTGTAGAACTGCTGGAAGAGCAAGCGTGCTTATGATACCAGGTAAAATTATAAATATTTTTGACACAAAGTAGAATTACATATTTTATAGTTGAAAACAATGCACTTGGTAATATTGATCCAAACCAGCTTACCCAGATGGGCCACAAAATAACTTCAATTTATGACACCACAGCACATTTCTGAAATTATTCTAACATACCGATGGTTCTTGTCAAATGAAATCACAAATTGCTTTATGAAACATTGCATTCAGTACTGTAAATTGTGTAATATAATAATATTGAAAATATATTACGCATTTTATGATTTATAGGTAGAAACAACTGTTTTCCCGGGTGGACACGTGAGTACCACGGATACCTTTCGGCTGGTCACCATACCCATACAGGAGCCAGTGAATACATCTGTCTTGATGAAAAGCCAGATATTTTTCCAATAAAGAGTCATAGCTGGCATAAAATGTTATATTCTGTAGAAGGAAGATGCAAGGGTCTGAAATGTCCTCCCTATGTTAACGGTAGAGAGCTGACGTGTGTGGTTTGTTCGAAGTAAAGCTATCAATGAATGAACAAACAAGAATAAAGAACTAGAAAAGCAATCATTCTCGTTGTTATTACATGATATACTGTTGTTATATCCCGTTTGAATTGGACCAAAAATCCAGTTTCTTTTCAATTACCTAAAGTCAGGGAAATTGATGATCAAGATTTTTTCATAAATTTATTTGTTTTGGTTTAAAATGTTTTGAATGAAGTTATTTTATCCGGGTTCCATTCTCGAGAATGGTTTGGGATTAAGCCATATGAGTAAATGGTTTTCAGTCGTCTCCATTGTAGGTTACATAGAACATTTTCTTGTCAAAAACCTCTAAATGTTGTCTTGGTATAAAAAACATTGGTTGAATGTGTCTGTTATACTTACCTGTTGCACATTAAACAATTTTTTAGCATTCTAAAGGTAGCCATAATTGTGTAGTACAAACTAGAAGACAATCAAGCACTAACCTTTCAAGGTCCCCCGGCCTCACTTCTCTTGTGAAAGTTTACGCGTTGAACCTAACTTAAAAGTTTTTACTTTGCTTTGGGATTGTGATTAAGGCATGGATTAGTAGGTCTGTTTTGAATGCACAAACTTCAAACACCAGATGATCTTTTCTATTAATAGTCCGTGGGCTAGGTGGACCCACCGTGCACCCCCCCCCCCCAAATTCTCTGTGTCGTTATACCGGTATGCCCTTTTTATGACATCCCAGCTCTCATTATTATCACCCATAGCTGTTAAAGCATAAAAACTGTTCTTCAGACTAATCTTAATTCTTCTTTCTTTTCCAGTTGTTTCAATTTTCTAACATTAAACTCATGTACTGTTTTTTCCAGGATTTGTTTGGCTGCTTTGCTTTTTATCTTTGTCATGATAAATTGGTGGTTCGAGATGACATCTGCTCCATGCATTGCCCTGACAATGAATAGACTCCTCCTACATTTGTTCTATAGTTATATGGTCAATAATTTTTCTAGTGATACCGATGTTACTTTATGGCAATCTTTGTGTCGAAATAATGTACCCCATTGTAGTGATAAAGCATAAAGATAATAAATAATATCTTTAGAAAATTTCTATGATTTTGCTCATAACTGTTTGAAAAATGATGGAACTGCATCTCTGGGACTGTAGCTGCTCCGAAATCTAGCACAAATTCACCCTGGGTTAGTAGGATATACAGTTGGCAGTAAAGTAAAAGATTTATTCTTGATGTTTCCTATTCGCTACAACTAGTCAACGGCAGAAATCGCATTTTAGGTTTCCACTGCTCTAGCTGCATATAACAATCCTGTGGCATATGACTACCATTAAAACACCTACTAAATCACCATTGGTAATACTTTGAACTAAAAGTCATTCTCAAACTTAGATTATTAATTCAGTTTTTTATTAGCTATAGAATAATGGGTGATGATGTTGGACATTTTGTAAATTTGTATTGTTATGAATGTATGAAAAATTGATGATGATGATGATGATGATGATGATGATGATGATGATGATGATGATACAAAGAAATATACTGGGTCACTTTAATTATGAAAACTATTAATCTTAAGATTCGATCAACTTTAAATAAAAGGGTATCTTAAAATCAATATATTTTTCATAACAGAGTGGCGTCTTTCTTTTAAAATGAGAATTATGATCATCTATAACAACAATTTATAAAGTAAATGAAAAGCATACAGTGTCTCAATGTGTTTTGTTGGGTGGTACAGAAATAAATTCATATAGTTTAATTTCAAATGATTCTATAGAGTTTTTCTTCAAAAATTGAGTGTATGACGTCATAGAAACGTCACAGTAAAATCTACACCAATCAAGTTTGTACTTCATAAAAGCTGAAGCTGTTCCCTTTACAATGATACCAAATATGATCTATATCTACATAATATCATTGACAACAAAGATAAAAACGTTCCCCTACCCCGTTTCGATCATTTTTTTTAAAAATGGCTATCTTTAATATATTTTTTCTGATACAGTGGTGTCTTTTATCGAAGATGAGAATATTTGATCATTTAAAACTACAATTCATTAAGTAAATGGAAAACATACTTTGTCTTAATGTGTTTTATTATGCTGTACAGAAATAATTTTATAAAGGATAAATTGACACGATTTTATAGCGTTTTTCCTCAAAACTTGTGTTTATGACGTCATGGTGACGACATAGAAGCAGCTACATCAACCAACTTTGTATTTTATAAAAGCTGAACATGTTCCCTTTACAATGGTACCAAATATGATCTGTATCTGCATAATAATATTGAAAAAAAAGATAAAAACGTTCCCCTACCCCTAATAGAGAAATTTACTGAAAACTTTCAGGTACTCTTAAATATTGAAGTTTTTCATGAAGAGCATCCCAACTTATTTTTGGGAAACATCCCGATTCCATTACTAGACACCCTAAGGTACCAGAAAAAAGTGGTGTCGGAGGATCCTGGGGGGGTGCACGGTGGGTCCACCTAGCCAACGGACTATAACTCTTAAGGTGAAAAAGAAATAATATCTTTTCGTGATTAGCTAATATTGATGCAAAGTTAAACATACTATCAGGTTCGGTAATAAAATCACTGGTATATGTGAAAGCGTCAATACTCATTTGATAAAGATGAATAGGAAGCAATATTTCGTCACGAGCAACTGACATTACCAATGCAAATTTAAAAATTCAAACAACAAACTTTACCTTTGTATAATTAAATATCAATTATATAATTAAATAAAATCCTCCAAGGGAAAGAATGCACTGTTATATATATATATATATATATATATATATATATATATATATATATATATATATGACTTCACAAAAGACATATCGTCACGTCTCCTACAGATAATTACTTAATTAAGTAGTAGATATTAATTTGACGAAATGTAGCCAACGAAATGCTACATTTGAAGCTGTATGACAAACGTGATTAATTTAATTTTTGCATTGTCAACTTTACTTTTCTATCCAGTATTAAGTATGCTTCCTCTCCTTCTTATGGTGAATTTGTTTCACAATTAATACGCTATGGTAGAGTTTGATCCCACTGCAGAAACTAAAGAAAGCTACTTACAAATCAATTGATGACGCAAGGATATTGGAAGCCTAAGCTTATCACGGCGTTCAAAAGGTTGTATGGTCGTCATCAAAATATTGTTGGTAATAATGACGTGTCTGTAATCTGTATCCAAAATCACCATGGATATATTTGACTTCCCATAGTTTCTTGAAACTGTCATTCCTAATTTTATTACACTTGTGGCGACTGAAGCAAGCGAAATAGAAGGCGCTTTCTGTCCAGACCATTCGGTCTCACTTCTCTTTTGGAGGTTCACGTGTTTAACCTAATTTGCCAATTTCCAAGATTTTACTTTGCTTTGGGTTGTTGTTGTAGCATGGATTGGTATGTTTGCTTTGGATTACAGATGTAACAGAGAATTCTTTCCGCCAAGCAAATCGTCTCAAAAAATCCCCTAGTGATCTCATTCTCTGGAATATACACACTAGTAATTTAACTCCAGCGGAATAAGCGCGCTGGTGAAAAAAATCCAAAGGAAAATGCTGCACTACTGTTTTATTTCTGTTGTTATTTCTACGAGATGCTTGATTCAGGCGAAGAATATGTGCAATGTAATCTATGATAAACATCGTATTACATCCGAGGGTACACGAAGAATTCCGATCTCCTCCTATCTTTACCGAATGTAAATTCTTTCTTGCTTCAGAATTTACAGTAGAACTTGACGCTCAAATTTTCGCCATCTTAGTTAAAATCTTTCACATGGGAGAAAATGGAACGTTGTTTCCTAACTGGGATAAAAAAGTTAAGTTTCAAGGGTGCGAAATATCCATGCCCATTGTATTGCTAGGTGACCATGACTATCCACTTTAACCATGGATGATGAAACTATTTTCAAACAGAGCTAACCTCCAGTGCCTTCAGCATGACTTCAATTATCGGTTAAGCAGGGCCAGGATGTCAATTGAAACTTTGTTCGGGAGACTGAAAAGTCGATGAAATGTATATCCAAACGTCTAGAGGCCTGTTCAACTTATTCAAAATACTTACACATTTTCCTCCCCTTACCACTTTTCTTCATGTTACCTTTACACTGTCGGCAAGAACGCTTCAGTGTATGCATTCTGACCTTACATTGTTCTGGGGTCCGTTCATAACCTTTGTCAGACATTTCGGCGGAAATAGGTCTGTAAATGCTCATATTGCCACCCCCCCCCTTGGTGTTTTCTAATAGCTCCTCTACATTCTCTTTCCAAATAGACAGTAATAAAAGTGGTTCTTCTTCTGGTCATGCGAATCCCATTCTTCTGGCAGTAATTTTTATGTTAACTTGGCGCGCTTTTACTAAACTGGGCAATGACGCAATACATAGAGCATAGAATTTTTTTTTGCATACGTATGTAAAATATGCTGCGCGTTCACATGACGACTTAATCTACACAAAAATAAATTTCGGTCAGTGTGATATTTCAATTACATGGTACATACGTGTTACCTATCACTGGGCGATATATAAATGTTACTTTTTTTTACTTTGATTAAATACATGCTATTTTTATCATGTTTATCAGGTGGTTTTGAAGGTCAAATAACTCGAAATAGTGTCACCACACACGTGCCAATAAAGTATATATTGCGTAAAGTTTGACCTGGCCACTTGACCTGTAATTTGATTAATAAACTGGGTTAATAGACTGTGCGTATTAGGTAAGAGAGCATATCTTATTACCATACATATCCTGTACCCAGTATTACTATCATGTATACTTATATAACAAACTTATATAGCCCCTTAAGTACACAATGGATATATGTCTGTTTGAAGGTCAAACGGTCAGGTCAAACTTGACGCACTATACTAGGGTATTCAGTATTGTAGACTTTATTTTTTTTTCAAATATTGTATTATTGCCCCGCCTTTCGAAATGTCGATATAAAACCTACACCGTTTCATCATTGACCACTGACCTGTAGATTTTACAGCTGCATCATATGAAAACTGACCAATAATTTAATACTTAACCATGGTATACTCAGAAATTTTCTAGCTGATCTTATTTTTCACTTTGCCAGCTGGGAGATTAAGCTCTGCTATTTCATAACTGACCACCTGGATGTATAAGTGTATGAATCTGAACTGAGACGTAAAACAGCATCTCAACCGACTTGCATCTGGCGTTATTTATTTATTTATTTATTTTATATAATATTATGTATATGCAATTCATTTATTACTGTTGATCTTTGTCTGTTAGCTTTTATTTTTCTAATTATATATATATATATATATATATATATATATATATATATATATATATATATATATATATATTTATTTATTTATGTAGTTTTAGATGTTTTAGACATGTTAATTTTGTTACTGTTGGTGCTTCTTTATTTATTTATTTATTTATTTATTTATTTAATTATATAATGTTGTATTATGAAAGGAAAAACATTGTGACTTCACAAATGAATATATTCTATTGTTATTGTATCGGAATTCAAATAAAGATTTTCTTTTTCGCGCCTATATATATATATTCTGAATAGCCATTTCTCTAGTTATTATATTGCACCAAGTATCTTTATCCGGATTTAAATCCAGTTTCATCGACGCGACCTTCCGCAACGGATATATGTCTATTTATCCATATAGCTATAGAAAGTCCTTATAACATAAACAAATAATTTTTAAAAATACCAATACATTAAAAAACGCCCAAAGAGCAAAATCTTAAATACGATCTTAATAGTACATTCATAACACTCATACGCAAGTATTTAAAATGCAAACAAAAAGAAATCATTCAGTGTACTTAGTGTGTCATAATTTTATCGAATATTGTTTATCTTGTAGGGGTATTTGCTTATTAGTAACGGAGCGACCATCCATAACACACCGAATACGTTACGAGTTTACACAGGTATTTTAAGCGTGGTCTGCAGGAGAAAAACGCGACAGGTAAGTGTAATTTTACCGTTATATTCTCATGATTTCTAATAGTTTTGACTTATATTTTGTGAAAATATTGTTGACGGTATTGTTTTCATGTATTTTTTTATTTATAAATGTCTTTTATTTAATTTTATTGATTTTATTAGTGATAACTACGGCATTCCTAAAACACGTGGAGTAAAGTAGAATATAGGTCAATGGGTGAAGATATAGGTCATTCTTAACGACTATAATAATTATGTACCGTTAGGAATTAGTGTATCTGAAAACACACTGATCTCTTTTCTTGTGATTTCTTCTGAAACATTGCATTACAATTAAATGTAACTTAATCCCCAAGGTACTCGGATATTATAATATTTTAAAGAATCCTTAGGGTGAACTTAATACACATAATGTATCTATACAGTTTGTATTTGACATAACTGTGTGTTCTCAAGCTCCGGTTTACGGATAAAAAATCTCAAACTTTCCACTGGGGATGGGGTGGGGTGGTAGGACCGAGTGAGCGAAAGAATCGGCTTACAGAATCATAGCATCTCTCATCACCCTGGTTCCAGCTTAGGCTTGATGAGAAGATTGTCGATTTAGAATTCAGTCGATTTAGGGGGGGGTGTCTTCTGCCGTTCCAGTTTCCTCCACTCCACGAACTCATACCTAAACGCAACACTCTTTGACTGAAGAGTAAAATATTATCTCTCAGCTCCATTCAAATTTTACTTTGCAGATAAAGTAAGCTGGTTTTGTTGTCCCAAACTAATTCATGACGAATTCTAACCACTGTTAATTTGTTTAAAAAAAGAGAGGAAAAAAGCCAATTTAAAGGGACAAGAATCGTGTCTAGGTTACTTGTGACAACCAGACGGCTATACTGACATTGCTACATATCTCGGTCGATTTCTTTTAAATTAGTATTTGCATTAAATATGAAGTTTTTTTTTGTGGACTGAACCTCATAACTAGAAACTATCTTGACAGTTAAGAATAGGTTGGTTGATGTTGCTTAACGTCGCATCAGCAATTTTTCAGCTTTACGCGACGAGAACTATTTTATTCATCTCTATGGATTAATCTATGAACAATTTCGTGTATGCATGTGAAGTGACATTGTGTTGTGTGGTTGTATATCGACTTTAACGTGCTAGCTCACAGAGTCAGTACACCTCAGACAAGCATACCACTCTCCCGGTCCATTATACTGATACCAGGTGAACCAGTAAAGGTCAACGGCAAGGAAAATTCACTTTCCCACATGTGGTATGAGCGGGACTCGAACTCACAGCGGTGAGAGACCCTAGAATTGAAGACTGACGTCCTACCCATTAGGCCATCACGGCCTCCCGAGGTTTTTTTTTGAGGACTGGACCTGATAACTAAGAGCTATCTCGACTTTTGCGAATACACAACACATAGGCATAGTTCTAAGATGGCTTCGAGTTACCCAACCCAGGTCGATATCTCATCATTGCAGCTGTTAGGATCATAAATAGTCGTAATTCACTAAGAGAATGCTTGATGTGCTTGAAAAATGTCCATTTACTTTGCATTTATGAATAATCTGTATTTATCAATTTAAAAGACATGTTATCAACATACACATGCAAGAACTAGTTTCATACCTGAATTTATCCGACATTACATTTTGTAAATTATTTATTTATTACCATCCGATACCTAATTTCGATTTTGTGCTTTATAACGACAGGTCATGAATTATAACTGAACAGTTTTTTAAAATCACTGAACTATAAAAATCTGATTTCTATTTCATTTATAAATATAATACATGTATACAAGAAAGTCACTAGAGTGTTTAAAAAAAGTAATGAATATGCACAAGAAAACTTAAAGGACATGCATGTACATACAGGTTTTTATCAAGTTAAACGATCGTTTTTGTTATTAGAGTGGAATGGTGTAATATTAATAGACGCACAAGTCAAGATTCTTCAACTTATATCGTAGCGGTCAATTTTGGAACTGTGGAAGTTTTCAGAGTTCCCCGGGAAAACCTTTACTTTCGACAACTTCCTAAAACTATGATATCCCTCGAGTAGCTAGTGTTCGAACCTAGGTGATGAGCGCCCGCGGCATATAAAGCACACCGCCTAGGCTCGTGTGAGAGTATTAAATACAAGTAACTAGTTCACTTGCCGACTGTCGATATTTTTCACGACATTTCCGCCATCTTATTACTGGTTGTCTCGATATAAGTGAAATAATCTTAAAAATATAACACCACTTCATTCCTTATGAGACCACTAGTATACGGTAGCTCAGTTGGTAGTGTGTTCGTTTATGATTTGGAAAGTCATTAGTTCGAAGCCCGGGTCTCATCAGGACTTGAAAATAGGCAGTGACGTTAAACAACCTTTCCTCACATTGCACTGCACCGAGCGCACTGCAAAGGTCGAAATTGCTACCACTTCACTCATGGCGAGTGGATATGTGAAATATTTGTGAGTGGAACCTAGCCCCCATTCAACCAATTGATCAATCAAGCAATCAATCCACTCCTTATGAAACTATATATATAACTATATAACACACTAAAATATGTCATTGAAAAAGATTAAGATTTATTTTTTTATGTACATGACTTATCAAGTCTATATGTTAAAATAGTACAAATTACTACTAGTTCATGTATGTAATCTGTGATAAAGATTAGTTTTAGAATTTATACTTTACTTTGACCTGACCTTGTAAAAAGTTAATACATTGAGCAAATATTCAATATATATAGAGCACATAAATACATATAGTCTGGCTTAGACACATTGACCGACTAAATGATTGAATGGGGTTATTCATATAGTATTGACGGACTGAATGATTGAATGGGGTTATTCATATAGTCTGGCTTAGACACATTGACTGACTGAATGATTGAATGGGGTTATTCATATAGTCTGGCTTAGACACATTGACCGACTGAATGATTGAATGGGGTTATTCATATAGTACTGACGGACTGAATTATTGAATGGGGTTATTCATATAGTCTGGCTTAGACACATTGACCGACTGAATGATTGAATGGGCTTATTCATATAGTATTGACAGACTGAATGATTCAATGGGGTTATTCATATAGTCTGGCTTAGACACATTGACCGACTGAATGATTGAATGGGGTTATTCATATAGTCTGGCTTAGACACATTGACCGACTGAATGATAGAATGGGCTTATTCATATAGTCTGGCTTAGACACATTGACCGACTGAATGATTGAATGGGCTTATTCATATAGTCTGGCTTAGACACATTGACCGACTGAATGATTGAATGGGCTTATTCATATAGTCTGGCTTAGACACATTGACCGACTGAATGATTGAATGGGCTTATTCATATAGTCTGGCTTAGACACATTGACCGACTGAATGGTTGAATGGGCTTATTCATATAGTCTGGCTTAGACACATTGACCGACTGAATGATTGAATGGGGTTATTCATATAGTCTGGCTTAGACACATTGACCGACTGAATGATTGAATGGGGTTATTCATATAATCTGGCTTAGACACATTGACTGACTGAATGATTGAATGGCGTTATTCATATAGTCTGGCTTAGACACATTGACCGACCGAATGATTGAATGGGGTTATTCATATAATCTGGCTTAGACACATTGACCGACTGAATGATTGAATGGGGTTATTCACATAGTCTGGCTCAGACACATTGACCGATTGAATGGGGTTATTCATAGTCTGGCTTAGACACATTGACCGACTGAATGATTGAATAGGGTTATTCATATAGTCTGGCTTAGACACATTGACCGACTGAATGATTGAATGGGGTTATTCATCCCAGTAAACAATATTACAATGATATCGAGATAGCACCAGCTATAGAAGAAGCGACGATTTATTTTACCTTTGCAGTGCGGTCAGTGTAATGTGCAGACGTGCCATGCCTGCCGTGACATGGGACATCGGATTTTAATATATCTTCCGTAGGACCTGGTGACTGGCATTTCTAAATAGCGAGTGCTTTGCGAATCACTACTTTTTATAAATTTTTGGTTAGACCGTGGTCTGGATTCGAACCCACGACCTCCCACATAGGAATCGAACACGTTACCATTTGAGATAACGTAGTGCTGTAGACTATGTTAGGGAACAGATGTATAGAATAATGTCGTATGTTTACAAGTATGCAGTGAATGCGCTTCGGGCACTTTGTGAACTCATCTTTGTTTCATATAAAACCATAAGTGTTTGTAAAAAATTCTCAGAAAATTATTTCTTGGTCAATTTCCATGATTTTTCACCTTAAATGTCTGTAAATACACACACACACACACACACACACACACACACACACACACACACTAAAATGTGTGGTGAGTTAAACAGGAGGTCACCCGAAGTACACGGGCCCACTACCACCAGGAAAGCTCACGTGTTAAACTTAATGTTTTACTTTGCTTTAGGATTGTGATTTGAACATGGATTACTATGTTTTTTAATGATGATGATGATGATGATGATGATGATGATTATGATGCATGAGTTGTATCATCGTTTTTCTTTTCTTTACTTTAGGGATGGCATTACTATTCAAAGATCCCGTTCGGTTTTACAACTGGGCCATTAAAGAAGAAGGAGGTATGTATATATCAGATGAAATCATTATAGAATTATCAAGAAACCACGATGGTTGAATTATTGGCCTTCAAATTAGACGTCAGCAGAGTTCGGTCGACCCCGCCCCGGTTAATCCTAAAAAACTTTGGACACTTGGTATAAATTTAATGTAGTTGACCACATGGTTTGCAATTAAAAACCGTCGACATTTTTGACACGTGTCTGCGTGTTTTTAACATATATTATATATGCACAGACTTAATCGATGATTCCAATAAAACCGGAGATGATAGGATTTTAGATATGTATGAAACAATCTGTATGATTCCGTTTTTCATCAGAAGCATTTTTCTTTAAACATTTGTTCGAAATACGCGTTTAAATATCACTGTTGTAGTAATATTAGTTACACTAACCTTGGACGCCACAGATAAAATCACGGTATCTGCTTTAATAGTTGTATTATGACTTTATGTCAATATAATTATCAATACTCTGATCTTCACACCTTTTCAGTGTCATTACAACCTTGACATAACACGATATACCTTGATCAGTTATCGGGTTAAATAAAAGGCTAATTAATGACTTTTGATATGTACTTATGAGTCGATATAGGACTTTGATATATTATATTGATCGGCCATCACAGTATTGTTGATAAGTTTGATGTCTCTGTGTCCAAGATATATTTGACGTCCCATAGTTTCATGTTCCTTTAACACAATTTTGATAACACACTTGGCGGGTTTAGCAAGCTAAACAGGAGGCGCTTACCATTCCGGAGCACCTGGTCTCACTTCCCTGGTGGAAGTTCACGTGTCTAACCTAACTTGTTTTAACTTTGCTTCTGGATTGTGATTCGTACATGAATTAGTGTGTTTGGTTTTGATTCAACTTGTATGTATCCGAGAAGACTTAGTTTACACCATATTTATTAATCAGTTATTACAAATATCATAATGCAAAATAACTGCAAACTGAATACAGGAAAAAGCACAAGCTTATATACACATGACTTCAGAACAACTGTACAACACACTGTAAAACAACCTTTATTGCCGACTGCCAAATATAAACCTAATCAAAAGGCTGCTATAATTGCAGTACCTCGCTATCAGTAAACCAATGAAGTCAGTTCCACAGTGATTCGAAATATAATATCAACCATAAAGTAGAAATATTTGTTAGTTTATACAATAATAATAATAATAAGACTTTGTTTGAAGTTGCAAGCAGCCTCGAAAATAAGTCGCCCCGGCCCTCAAGTTTTGTCCAGTCCAATACCAGTCCTGAGTCCCCTTTTATATGATATGCGAGTCCGTTATAACATGATGATCAAGAATATATTTGGGTCCAAATAGGTCCTGGGTCCAAAAGTTTGTCATGTTTCATTCCGATCAAAAATATATGTAGATTGTAAGTGATTGTCTTTATGATAAGAAAAGTGATATTTTGGGTCCAAAATGCTTCGGACCCAAATTGGTAAAAGTTCAATATTTTGTCATAGTTGGATTGGCCATGTCACAATGTTCAAGAATATATATAGTTTATGGACAGTAATCCTAACACACAATGTTAAAATTGGACTAAATCGTCCAATCACCTCTCGATACATCTGTTACCATGACAACGACGAAAGTCATAAAAGTCAACAGGTCTATTCCATATGACAGTGTACGTTTGTATAATGTTTGAAGCTTGTAGGTCTTGCGAGAAAAACTATGGACAAAACATTTAGTGATTTACGAAAGGTAAAAAAGAAACAGTAAAATAACAGTATGTCGCTCCTGAACTTCGTTACAGCTGCTTGCAAATAAATTGTTGACTCGGGGATATTGCAAGCCTAGGCTTATCAAGGCCCTCGAAAAGTTTTATGGCCGTCATCACAGTATTGTTGATAAGTTTGATGTCTCTGTGTCCAGAAATGATTATAGTAGCTAAGTCAGTTTAACCTATTCTAAACACTTTTGTATGAAAACTACATCAAGCTTGAATAAAGATGTTTCTATCTTCTTATATTATCATCATAGTTATCCTGTATGTTACATTTCAGGTTTCAGGACAAGAGATTTTGGTTGCCAACATAGTTGCTATTACTACATTTTATTGTTATCTCTCTTTGATATCTGTAACTGGCACAGTTAGGGCTCGAAAACACCCTTTAACACCAACACGTCTAGCATTTCAGGTCACATTTGATAAATTCAAATTCTAATGTATTTTCAGAACCGGACAGTGTTTCCAAAAGAGAGACAGTGACTGTGTTTTACTGTTATCTCTCTTTAATATTTGTTGTTGATTCAGTTGACATTTGAATGTACACCCTTTAAAAGTAAATCTCCTAGCATGAGGATGTTTTAATAAATTCAAACTTTGTATTTTCAGATCCCAGAACAAAGTCATGGTTTTTGATAGAGACACCATGGCCTATTATCAGTATATTTATATTGTATGTAATAGTATCTATCCGGGGACCAAAGATAATGGAACAACACAAGCCGGTGGATCTGAAAAATGTTCTTATTGTGTATAACTTCTTCCTAGTCGGGATGTCTATATACATGTTTTATGAGGTAAGTTTAAATTACATATTATACCAGTGTTATTTTTACAGCACTAGACCGCCATTTCGGAATATAATGATTTATCAGTAATGATTGGACCAAAATTGTTAAACCAAATATTTTCAAGGGGTTGAAAAATATTCCCAAAGGGCTGAAACATATAAAACCAAATTTAGCTAATTAATTACTTTCCATGAGGGATTATGCCTTAGTGTTTGAGAATTTGTTTTTTGAAAAAAAAACAGCATAAATACTAAGTACATTGCTGTTTAACTCATAAATGCACAAAGTTCTTGTATACTGTACGTTTTATGTTTTTCTCGCTTCGCATGTGGGATGTGTGGGTTCAAACTCCGGCTTGGGTCTGCACAAGATTTGAAAAAGGGTAATGACTGATCTTTCGTCAAACACCCCGCGTCACGGATCCTTCGGAAGAGACCTGAAAAATATATGCCCCATGTCACGTCAGGCATGGCACGTTGTCACGGCAGGTGTGATACGTACAAGAAAACTATATGCACATTGCCCTGAGCGCACTGCAAAAGTCAAAATTTTTCAACTTCACCTAGGATTATGACGTCTCGATATAAGTAAAATGGTATTGACTCGGACGTAAAACCTCATTCAAATAATCAAACCATATTATGAATATGGCTACAATTGTTATATACGTTATATACATACGTTGCTATTGAAAAGTGGATATTTTTCAATTATAACATGCATACATGTTTGTTTTGTAGTATTTAGTATCAGCGGTATTATCCGGGTATAGTTTATCATGTCAACCAGTGGATTATTCTGATGACCCACTCGCTGTTCGGGTAAGTTCTTAAGAATAGACAGGAGTGAATAATGATGTTTTACACCCACTGTAAATTCTTGTATTTGTGTTCGATTTTACGTCTGGGTATTGAAATTTGATTGAAATTGAAAGCAGTGAGTAAAAGTTTTTTTCACACTCAAGTACCCAAGGTCTAAACTCTTTCATTTAGTTGGGATTACACATGTGGCTGGTTAAGTTTGCTACACAGAAGGTACTTGCCCTTCCGGAGCACCCAGCCCGAATTCAGTGGTAGAAGTTTATAATTTCAATTTGAATTGTTAGTTTGCCAAGTTTTTGCTTTGCTTTATGAATTGTTGTTTGGACATAGGTTGGTATGTTCGTGCTTGCGTTTGTCATATCGAATATGGAGCAGTGTAGGGAACCATAGCATCTGGAGTTCGGCAAGAGAACTGACAAAACTTCCACCAAGGGAGATTGTTGCTATTTGTTTCTAAGACCAGCTACAATAATTAAGATGCTCGCAATATACTGCTTGTAGGTGTGTGTTAAAACGACCAAATGCGTGCCATTGCTGGTTTTAGTACGTCTAGTGTTAAGATTAAATGTCCTCTAAATACATTTGTGGTTGAAATTAAAAATTCGTCTGTATGGTTACACTTTGATTTGATTTGCGGAATCAGATGATGAAGCAATGCCTTTTCCGTCTTTACTTTTAACAATTTTGGTTTTTTTTATTTTAGATAGCAAATGTCTGTTGGTGGTATTTTATTTCAAAAATCATAGAACTACTTGACACAGTAAGTATTAACAGAAATGGGTTAATTATGTGGATTACTCTCTGGTCAAAATTCTTTTTCTTATATCGAGTCATTTAGTTTCGGATTGGTGTAGGGACATTGAGCATCCGGAAAAATCACAAATCTTCAACTTTAAACTTTGATGAAGAAATACAGTATGACATAACTTTACCAAGAAGGTTAACTATGAAGTGTTGATTGGGTTTCTTCCATTTCCGCAAGAACCTAAGATTTTACCATCTCAATATGAGGAAAAATACATCTTCAATTGGCTATATACACCATTGATACAGCGCACTTCTTACTTAATTTTATATTTGTTACTTGAATGTAAAATTATGAAGTTAGCTACTACTGTCTTCATCAATTTTGATCTTTTGTAATCACATAAGGTTTTACTGTTAAGTGTTTTTTTTTTTTTTTTTTTTTTTTTTGGGGGGGGGGGGGGTTGGGGTTGGGATTTTTTTTTGCAAAAAAAAAAATTATAAATGATTTAAATCGTAGGTCAATGACCCTGCAGGCTTTAAGTTTATTATTGTCTCATTTTTGTTGATTATGTAACACAAGGCTACCCTGATATTGAAATGTCTCGGTCAATTATACGAATGCTGGCTTTGTATTTGTTAAATAGTAAATCATTTACGCATTTGAACCTGAGGATAGTGCTCACTAAATGTGTTGATGCCGCGGTGGCGTAATGGAAAAGGCGTCAGTCTACAAATCCAGGGTCTCTCACCGCTGTCTGTGTCTGGTTGCCCGTCCCATTATCGTTTCCCGGTTCCATATCCTCCATGTCTATGGATGGATTTTCAAATGTAAACCAACATCAGGCGATGTGCCGCATTCCAAACACCGAAGTTCGAGTCCCGCTCTGATCACATGTGGAAAAATGAATTTACCTTGCTGTTTGCCTTCACTGATTCACCTTGTATCAGTATATTGGACTGGGGGAGTGGTAAGCTTGTCTGCGGCGTACTGACTTTATAAGCTAGCACGTTAAAGTCGCCCTGATTGGCGCTAGTACAAGGCAGATCATACAACATACTCACACTTCACATGCATACCCGACTGACTTGTTCATAGATTAATCCACAGATATTAAAAATAATTCTTGTTGCGAATAGCTGAAAAAATGCTGTTTCGACGTTAAAAGAACATTCAACAAACCAACTTATTACTAATTGTGTCCCCAACGACATCGCGGTACTTCGATTTGCGTCATTTTGTAAAGGTGTCCGAGACTTTTAAATGTAGGGTCATGTCTCTAAACATTTTTTTTACGTTATTCTACTGTATTATGTTTATTATTCTGTTTAAAGGTATTTATTATTCTAAGAAAGAAGAATAACCAGATATCTTTTCTACACGTGTATCATCATAGTAGTATGTTGTTTAACTGGTGGCTTGGTGTGCGATATGTAGCTGGAGGACAGTGTAAGTTGTATCAGAATTTTTGCTTCTAAAATCTGTTTCAGTCGTGTCTTATAGCAAATATTATATAAGCAATTCGTCTGGATCATTAAAGGTTGTTAGAACATGCTTTTAAATTCATTGTCCTATATACGGTGTACCGCTTTTCTAACTGAACAGATGAATATTATCTGCATACTGAGATGAAATATTGGATTCCATGCCTTCGTGTTTTATCCGGGATAGTAAATTTGCTTTTTACGTTAAAGAGATTTTCTGCTTAAAATTTGAATTCGCCTTCGTTCGAAAGTCTTTTGCATGCAGCCCACTCTTTTTATAACTGTACAAATTATTATTTATAACATACAGAAACGAAACATCAGACCTCTGTTGTTTATTTTTTCAGAGTAATTCGCACCTTCATTTAATTTTTTTTACCAGATTTGAGTTTTGATAATTGAAAAAAAAAACTTATTTTGTTTAGTTAGATTTTCTGCTTAAAATTGGAATTTACGGCCGGACCAGATCGTAAGCATTTCGTTATCGGGAATTAAACTTTGGAGTAATAGTCTAAAAATATCTGACCATCAATTCAAAACACGAAATTGAAGTGAGAATGATTGTTGTTTTAACAGTCATGATTATTTCAATAAAAATTAAGAATGGTAGCGATTTGGAAAAGTTTTAATATCCAGAGAAAGCCATCTTTCGACAAGAATAACACTGGGATCATCTTTGAGTAGGATACAGATCAAATGGCGTGTGGAAGCCAACATTTTTACACCTTTATTGAAGACCATTGGATTAATAGGGACCCGTAAACAGAGAATAATTAATGGAACAAAAGTACATGCTTTGTGAATATTAAAGTTCCACATATGAGTATGTACAGCCTCATTTACTTACTTACTTAGTTCTCTTCGTGCTGGGAGCACATAAGGCCTTGACCGAGGACTTCCATCTCTGTCTGTCTGCTAACATTATAACAATATAGCAGTACCGTGCCCCACGTCAATCCTTGTTGTTTCATTTCCTTTTCGACTGATCTTCTCCAAGTCTCCTTCGGTCGTCTTCTGCTTCTTTTACCAGGTGGTGTCCATCTAATTGCAACTCTTGGTATATCTGATGTTCCCATCCTTAAGACATGACCAATCCACCTCCATCTTCTCGTTCTGATTTGTTTTGAGATTGGGACTGTTACAGTTCTTTCAAAAAGTTCTTTATTTGTTACAGCCTAATTTATGTCGTCTTTATTAAATTTCAGCACTGTTCCACGCCTTAAACAATACCTTTGTCCATATAATAATGTACAGTTATTATGCCTTAGCAGCTATGGGACCTCATATGCAAAAATATCTATGGTGGAAGAAATACATCACTAAATTACAGCTGGTAAGTATATCCAAATTTTACTTTCTTAGTTTTTTGTTTTTCTTCAAAAACCACAAGTGTTCTGTAAAATCTACGTACATGAAACTATAAGTATTTGAAGTGACCTCACCTTACAGGTGTCCAGCAAATCAGCATTAACTAGTGTCTTTTCTTATAATTTTAAGTATTATTGTTTATGTTTTGGGTATGTTTGGTTGTATTAACTTTTGGTAGTATTTCTTTAAATTTTAATATCATTTCCAATTTTTAATTTCAGATTCAGTTTGTGGCTTTGGTGATTCACACTGGTTGGAATTTGTTCATAGTAGACTGTGATTTCCCAACAGGATTCAATATTTTGTGTTTTACATATGCAATATCACTTCTAGTTTTATTTTCAAACTTTTACCTACAGGCATATATTAAGAAAAGACAACAGAAAGTTCAATAGAGATAAAATGATATACATGTTCCATTTTTGATTTTATTTATTAAATAGATATATTCAAAATTAGCTCATGACAGGTGATCAACAGACATTGGCTGACATTTTTGACTACATTTAATTCATTATTTATAAACACAAATCATGGCAATCGGAGGAAACTTGATTTTCACTTTATTGAAATTTCTGATCATTCGGTAAGCACTATCAATCACGTGACTATTTTGATCACACACACACACACACACACACACACACACACACACACCTGTTTACTTGACCTTTAAATATGTATTATAAACCAGTGCAGTTACGGATAAGGATCGCAGGTGCTGATTTTGTCTTTATCTTGGGAATCGGACATTGTTTATGTCTTGGCTGCAAATTCTAAAACTACCCATGTACATGGTTGACCCACCTATACAAATGTTTCTAATGCGGACAGGTCATCGTCGCTTGCCTTTAAATTGACCTTAGTTTGGTATGATAAGTAGATTCGCACATTATCGACGTGTTTGGAAACTGCAGAGAGTAGAATGCTGTCCTTTGGCAAGAAAACGTTATGCACATAAAGATCTTCAGTAGGCAATATATTATTTTCACACAATATAATATATACTTGGACATAGTCCACTAAAAATGTGCGAGTTACTGTTCACTCGGAGATATCCTCGCTTTTAACTTCAACCATTGACCGTAAATGTCGAACAACTTGTGAACTACCGTTAGTCGGTAAACAGACAGACTTCAAATTTGTACCTTCGGCATGAGACCTCATAGTTAACTTCATAACAAAAACCAAATGGCTGTGTGTAGTAGTTGCCGAGAAAACTGTTACGAAACATTTTGTTTTGGGTGGACGGACGAAGGTTCATCATTAAGCCACTATTGTTCAGTGTACCTCTCCTTTGACGTTCACGTAAGGCTACATTTGAAGCTATATGACAAACTGTTCGAATTATATTGTCATTTTGGCTTTTCTATGCAGTAGTTTACCTGTTCTCACGCTTATCGCATTCTTGTTTGTTAATAAGCTCTGGTAGAGTTTGTTGCCACGATGGGAACTTCATACAACGAAGTAAGCTGTTTACAATTAAATTGTTGAATTATGTGTTCAAGGCCGTTAACATGGTTAATTAGCGTGATGTCTTTATTGACTTATATAATATATGATATATAATTCGTCCAGTGGTTCGGTGTTCCTTGCCTTTTCGGTTTTGGGTCTACGAGAAATGACGATGCTATGTGAACGGAACAGTTGGCGGGGTGTAATGGTGTTTTGCACCTAAATAAGATTCTTTATTTGTATTGAGGTGTTCGGTTTGGGAATGTTTTGGGTAACCGGAAAAAATCTGGCATACGGAAAGCTTTAGCTTAGAAGTGATTGGCGTTGTTATCTGTAAATGCGCACTTTAACTTTTCATAGTGGTCCTAAACGGAACAGAAACACATCTTTCCACAGTCTCGTAGGTTACCATCCGGTTCGATTTAGTCAGAGAAAGACCTGAGAAAATCCGAAACATTTACTCATTGACGAATTTAAATAATAAAAAATAACGAAAAATAAATAATAATACATATAATATTAAACAGCAACAAAGCCTATAAAAAGATATTTTTATTAAATCTATATTACATGGATTTAAGCATTGCAAGCAGTCAGGACTCTAATATGACTTTAAATGACTACATACAAGGTGCCAATCCACCTGGTAAACTTGGGTTGCCATTGGTGTAGACGTGAGACAGTTGGTCATAAAGCCATGGATCACGTTGGTGTATGAAATGTCTATTGGCTGCTTCTGATGTACAAACGTGTTTAGGTGAGCACCTGTAAATACATGACAAAATAAATTACCGTAAATGCCAATTATATCACGAAATAATAAGTAAACAAATATGATAAATAGTAGAAAGTCATCTGTATGTAAAAATGTAAAAAGATACTTCGCAACACCACCAGTTAACAAGAACGTAAAACAATACGTGTCAGTGAAAAAAACAAGTAGAGATAGAGTTTGCAATCATAGCTTAATAGTAGGCGATTATTTCATTTACATGACAATCGCCAAAACAGGCAAAGATGGAGACATCTGACATTCGCTCTTTGCAATGAAAAATCATTTTCGTATATATAAACTCGTTTAGGGAATTGAACTACGAATAAACTATGTTTTTGAATGTTACGTATGGTAGTATAACAACGACAATAATATTTCTTACTCATTCAAACCAGATGCAGCGCCATCTAATCTTATAGTAGCGTGAAAGAAAGCCTGTGTAGCTTCAGCCCAGTATTCCTGATAGTTGGTCATTCCGTAAGTATTAAGTGTCCAGACATGATGTTGATGGGCATAATTGTAAACATACTTCACCTAAAAGAAACAATATGGACATCTACTTTCACAGCACTTCTGGTTTCGTCTTAACTATTTTACGTTTATGTGGTATTTCTAGGTAAACCTGTTTTAATTTTGCATGGAACGATCGTGTCGGAACAAAATTCTCCATCAGTAGTGTATTAAGAATATTAAACCATATGTTTAGTTTTTTATATAAGCTGGTTCATTTTGTGTTTATTATTCATATCCGGATCATCAAATATAATATGGCGAAATTTTGGTTGACCTGAATACCCTGATATTCCTTTAATTTGAAAACATATAATAAGATCTGTTTCTTTCATAGGAAAATAAACTATTGTCAGAGAAACGGACATACATATTTATTACAATGAAAATGCCGCACTACGCGAGATAAACACGTTTTAAATTTAAATATAATACTCCACAGGGTGGTGATTGTCTGGCGGACAAAATAATTATCTCCTGTCTATTCTCTGATAGCCAGTAGCTGTCGACATTCACTCTGATTTTTTACCTTGTATCTTAGAAAAAGTAGCGCAATTACCATTAGTTGAATTATCAATATGGCGCAAATGCTATGTCTAAGCCTTTTGGCTAAGTATGCTATCTTTATTGCAGGTCAACTACAAATTACCTGTTACTGTTAATATAGTTATGGTGAGATGACGAAATTAGATCCCAACACAAATGCTGAGAATCATTACTTCCGGCCTTTTTTATAAGGAGTGTGGGTATTGAAGTCATGCTCATTGGGAGTTTTTGTCCAGAGTAATTGTCCATGACTATGTATCACGATTACACTTAATTTGGTGCAAACAAATTTACATTGATAGGGAATGTGCATATCATTAGCCCAACTGAGCTTGACTGGAGCCTAAATCTGATTTGATATCAAGTTTATCTATAGTCTTAAAATAACTATATTAATTTTGTGAATTTTACTCGAAAAATGGGTAACTCGTTTTTGCGTTAAATTTTGACAAAATTGAAAAAAATGCATTCAAAATGTAACGTCCAGACAAAACTTTTGTCTTCTCGGGTAATTTTCAAAAAATATGAAACAATTTCATGAAACATGGTACGCAACATCAACATCAAGAGAGATGCACATATCATTAACCCCAATTTATTTGCTTATTTTTCTTGGACTCCTTTACGCTTTGGTAGAGTTTGTTCCCACTACAGGGACTTTGTACAACAAAACAAATAAGTTGTTAATTCGGGAATATAGCAAGCCTAGGCTTATCAAGGCCCTCAAAAAGTTTTATGACCGTCATCACAGTATTGTTGATAAGTTTGATGTCTTTGTGCTCAGGATTGCCCTGAATATATTTGACGTCCTATAGTTCCTTGTTCTCTTCAAACAATTTTAATTACATACGTGACGGAGGTAGCTAGCTAAACAGGAGATGCTTACCATTCCTAGGCACCTGGCCTCACTTCCCTTGTGAAAGTTCACGTATATAACCTATCTTGTCAGTTCCAAAGTTTTTACTTTGCTTCTAGATTGTGATTCGGACATAGATTAGTATGTTTGTTTTTGACTGAACAAATTTTAAATTGTTGATTATTTCTAAAACGTATATACATTGATCCAACATCTGATGTGATCTTCGGCTATTCTTTAGTCTTAAACTTTGATTAATTTTGTGAAATTTGCTTAATAATGGGTTGCAAGATTTTGCGTTTAATTTTGACAAAAATTGTTATGTCCAGACACTTCTTGTCTGGAGCAATTCTTAAAAACTATGACGCAGTATTTCACGGAACTTGATGCGAATTATTAAAAATAATAGGTGATGTGTATATTATGAATTGCTCATGTTCCTTGGAGTTCTTGCCCTTTTAACACGAATCACAAAAATCAACTACTGCCGCAAAGGTGTCAAAATTCTTTTAGTTTTCTTGCTCTAAATATATCCGCTGCATTTAAGATCGGGAAAATTAATCTTTTTTTATAAAAAAACAAACTTTTATTGCATTTTAAAGGCATTTGAGACTTAATAACTTAAACGGTATCTTCAAATATAATATAGATTGTCGTCTCAACATTTTAACCCTTCAAGTCAAAACTTCACATTCGTTTTCCAAAATACATTGTTAACAAGGTGTATTCCGAACGCACTAATATTATTTTTTACTTACGCGATCACGTATTGTTGCTGGTGCGTATCTTAGAACCAGATGTCCAAACTCATGGACAACAATATTTTCTTGATGACCTTGTGTATCATGTGCGTCACAGAGGACAATATCATCCAATATCACCGAGCGGCTATTTGTCAAACCACCCATCTGTGAATACTTCCGGCCGTCGCTGGAACAGGTGTGCGCACAAGATCCCTGACAGTTACCTAATATATATATATATATATATATATAATATATATATATATATATATATATATATATACTTATGACTAAATCTTATGTCAAAATTCATGAACAGCAAAAGACGACCAAAAAACTTAAAAGATTCCTTTGCAAATTAAAATTCGCGAGAACAAACGATTTATGTTTGACAAAATATGGCGATCCAAGATGTGAAACATGCTTTTACAAGAAGGTAAAACTTACAATTTCAAAGGTTAAACATTCACAGTGAACGCAAAAATGTCTTGAATGAAAATACGACCTGAATTGTGCCATTTAATGACACAAGTACGTCATAAGTTGCCGTGACGCTGCATTGGTACCGTGATGGCGGCCAGTGTCGGCCCTTTAAGGCATGCTTGGCAATACGTCTATTATTTAAAGCCGCATTAACACTATTGCAATACAATATTTTACCTACCGGCACACTGGGGAGTGTCACGGAGATGGTAGTTTTCTGGGTAAACCGCAGCAGTATCGGCTTTTGTGAATATTCCTACTCCATGGCTGTGGGTAACGGCTTGGAACACATCATGTGGCATGTGTCTTACCATCAAGCTCACAATGTGCGCAGCCTGTTAAAGCAAAATATGATCAGTACAATTTAATATATATACAGGCCATATTGCTCGATCGACGACATGTCAAATTATTCAAAAGTCTCTTGCAGTTTCCATAAATTAAAGGTTCATTCTAAAGAGGTTTGTCGAATTTGATGGTTATTTATTCTAGTCATCTTTGTTTTTGAAAAGGAAATGCCAAAAAACCAAACATATTAATATACGTCGAAATTACGACAAGTTAGGTTAAAAACGTGAACTTCCACGAGGTAAGTGATGCCGGGTGTTTGGGAAGGGTAAGCACCACATGTTTAGCTAGTAACAACCGTCACGTGTGTAATCAAAATTGAGTGAAAGGAACATGGAACTATGGGACGTAAAATATATTTAGCGGAATCCTGGTCACATAGACATCAAACTTATCACCAATACAGTGATGACGGCCATAAAACTTTTTGAGGGCCAAAACATACCAATTCATGTCCAAGTCATAATCTCAAAGCAAAGTAAAAGTTTTGAAGCTGGCAAGTTAAGTTAAACATATAAACCTCCGCCAGTTAAGGCCAGAAGGGTAAGCACTAACTCTTCAGATAGCTACATTCCACCACGTGTATAATCAAATTGGGAATGACGGGAACACGTCTAATACAAATGGAATGTAATTGTATAGGACTTTTCAGATTGTTATCATAAATGGTCTATTATTTTGATATTTTGTATGAAAATCAATTTTTATGCTCTAATATACCATAATATTAAAAGTGACAGTTTTCTCAAGCCTTTGATCATAAAATATTTTCAATTTGTTCTTGTAAGACCAGACTTAAAGAGTACCAGTAAATTTGTTTTTATTTTATGTTTGTGTAAAATACCGTTTAAGTATCAAAAAATCGAAAACTGCTTCAAAATTAATGTCCAAATAAGGAAGTTGCAGAGGATTCAAGACCTTGAATTTGACCTTCTTTAGGTAGCTCTAAGTAAAACAAACGGCCCATATCGAGGCTGATCCGTGTGTGATGTCAGTTAAGTAACCGTCGCACTAATTAACTATTTATTCGCTCCAGATACAGACGAATACTATGAACAAACTGAGTGGAGACCCATCATTTCTGAATATTATCCTAAATTAATAAATACTAGTAAATAAATAAATAAATAAATTATTGTGATTTGACAATTTTCAGTTCGAAAAAAGTACATACTTCAATTAATATATATTTTAAAGGTCAATTTTTCCTGATCATGAAGAAAATTAATAAATGCATCTCTGATTGAATAAATGGCAAAGATACAAACGAAAACTAGAAATTTGATAAAAGTAAATGCTGTAATTAAATTTAAAAATTACCCGTCTGGTAGTGCACGTTTAAATTTAATATTAATAATTCAAACATCAATACCTAACAAGTTTCTACCATCCTGAATCGGCTTATGATGCACAATTTATTTATTTATTTAATTATTATTTATTTATTGATATTTGACACGAAAATCATAGGATAATGGTTAAAATCAAATAACCGCTTGAACAAGGTTATTTAAGATGTATTTATTTTTTCAAAATCATGTAATTCTGCCATGCGCACGTTATCAGTCTATTCTCTAGGAGTTTTTATATAATAATAATAATTTGAGTATAGTCTCATCATAATATACACAACATATAAAACAAAACATTATAAGCACACATAAAATATATAAACATGCCGCTTTTAAAAGAGTTATAAGAGACTTGAAAATTATAGAAACTATAGAACAAAAACCCTTATTAAAAACATGTCATATACATGTACATAGTAAAACAACTGCTTATGAATATAAAAAATGACTGCGACGTAATAAAACACTTGTGTAGAACTTTGCAGCACTTAAATACATATCACTGTGGACTAAAATCATACATAATATGTCGGAATCACTTAAAAGGTTAAAACTAAAACTATAATTAAAACCAACACTTCTCGCTTTCTCAAATAAAACATCTCTTAAATCATCATATAGAACACAATGTAATTAACACGGGATTCCGATTCAACACAATTTACACAGTTAAAACAAGTTCGGTTTTCTAATGGGATACCTTCATACCTCCCTGTCTCAATACGAAGTGGTGCTATTCCACACCTAAATTATGCCAGGGCAATCCTGGACACAGAGACGTCAAACTTATCAACAATATTGTGATGACGGCCATACAACTTTTGGATGGCCTTGTTAAGCCTAGGCTTGCAATATCCCTGAGTCAACAATTTATTTGCAAGCAACCTACGTCGTTGTACAAAGTCCCTGTAGTGGGGACAGACCCTTCCATAGCGTATTAATTAGGAATCAAATACACCATAAGTAGGAAAGCAGGTATATTGCTGCACAGAAAAGGAAAGTTGACAATAGAAAAATTGAAGTCATCACGTTTGTCATAAAGTTTTAAATGGAGCCTTTTGTGTGTGTCATAATTCAGGAATATGTCTAAATATGAAGCAGAACTTGAAAGTATTAAATGGAAATCCATAATTTTTTTCACGATCAATTTACTTATGTGAAATTCTAATTTCAATACAATATCAAACTATTGACATCTGTCAATCAATTTTGGTAATTGTAAAAACACATCCTGTTAATTAAAGGTACGGGTCTCTATCTAGGGAATCCACTTCATCGAATGCATTTATAGTGAAAAATAAAAAGAATATTTAGCTAGTCTAGATACATGTAAATAAATATTCTATGGGGTCTTCTTACTTAAGTGACGTCACTGCACGGGGTACCAAAAACCGGCCTTTTCGATTTATTTGGATTATCGGGAGATGTATTAGAAATTTGTCAATATCTCCCTTATTTCGGTATTAATTTTTATAAAATTTTGGCATAAAGTCATATTTAAGTATGAAGAATGCCATATGTAAAATCAAACATCCATTACAGATACTCTTTAAGTTACTGCTTTTAAACTATTTTCAAAATGCAATCCTTTAAGAGTTTTCCAAAAACTCTTGGAGTCTAGTCTACTTAATTTTTGATGCGCTAAATCACTAACATGGCTGGTAGCGGCGACCTTTATCGACTACAACATGTATAACTTGCCTTATGATACGCTAAATAACTGACATGGGTGGTAGAAGTGCACTCTATCGATGATAACTTACATTTCTATACGCGTAATCACTTACTGTGTTTCCATACATTGAGTGCACATAGTTTTTATTCTTTATTTCTTTTAATTGAAAATGTTTCCATTAAACTATCAATAAAATGAATGTAAAATGCACTGACCTAACCAAATTATATTTTTAATTAAACACATTATTGTTCAATTCTCCTGTACATAGATAAATTTTGCGGAAAGTTTGGAAATTTGATCAAGTTTATACACTTATTGGGCCTTATTCAAAGTTACAACAGGGCATTTAGGGTCAGGTAGGTAATTGTTGCTCGGTTTTTTTCCAAGGTGTGATCATCATGAATATTCGAATTATGACATAACGTGCATAGTTGTTTAAAGTAAGAGGGTACAGAAGGGATGATTTTGACATAGTCATATTTGTTGTTTTGTTAAAAGTTAAAAAATTGCTCTATGGACAGAATTAAGTTCAATTTTTCATGAATGAAAAATATTTTTTCCTATTAGGTCAGTATATTTTGTATTCAGTTTTGACAATTTTTTGTGAGTTTGTTGGAAAATAAGACTTTATTCTTGCATTTTCCATGTGCACTGAATTTATAGAAATACAGTAGTTGGCTTGTAGCAGCGATATCTGTTGCCTATATCCAATTATCTTTTGATGCGCTATATCACTGACCTGACTTGTAACAGCGCCCTCTATCAATGAAAACTTACCTTTTGATGCGCTAAATCAATGACTTGACTTGTAACAGCGCCCTCTATCAATGACAACTTACCTTTTGATGCGCTAAATCGCTGACATGACTGGTAGCAGCGACCTCTATCGTCCCTGATGAATGTGATGATGTTATACGGCCTCCAAAATGTACGTACTTCTTCTTGAAAGATACTCTTAATTGATGTTGAAGAAAGCTGTGCATAGGCTTAGGAGGTGGTTCGGTGGAATTACTGCATAAATTATAAAATATCAAACACATTTACCAATTTTATTCGGATCGCAAATGCTATTTTAGATACACTTTTGCTATGTCAAAAGTAGTTATCTCAAGAGTTATAACCAGTATTATTAGCTGTAAGTTTGCGTTTTACTTTGTTTTGTGTTCTCCGTGGGTTGACGTTTCTTTGTGGAATGGGCTGTATAAATGAGTTGTTACAAGGATGCAAAGTTTAATATTCGATTAACTATTATCAAAGGTGCATGAAGTTTGACAGTCTATCTTATCTGATAATTTCTTCCATATTAGGATCATATGTTTTCAAATCCTTTAAGAATCTTACGTAATTACATTTTAATCTTATTTCACAGTTAAATGTTTAAAAAAAGATAAAAATATAGTTAAATTAAAGAAAACAACATTAATATATTACTATGCCTGAATGAAATCAGTTTAAGCATTGTTCGAATACAATCGGATGATGCAGATACGTGACAGCGATTAAAGCAAGGCAGCATAGATCTAGTTGTATAAGTTCAACGGATACAAATACAACTTAACATACCTTTTGAAAACTCCTTCCAGCGGTGGTGACATTGACCAGACTCCTGTATAATAAACAAAGAGGATATTAATATGCCATAATCGTCCAACTCGCTTAATATTCAGCCTTCCTTTCCGGAGAGTTGAACACTCTGCACACTTTCTCAAATAGTATAATAGTTCCATACGGGTTCTTTTCATTTCATTCTCAATTAATTTTTATTTACAATGGGGCGGGTGTTGATAGCTAGGTACGATGTTTCCGCGCTCCTCTTCACATCATGATGACAATTCACGTGTATGAATAAATTTGCCACCTTTTCCTTTTGTTTTTGGAATAGCTATTATGACATGGACAGGTATGTTTGTTTTTGATTATTTCTAAATAATCACAATCAATATGTAAATAAATGATCCGAAAAGTGACAAATATATTTATACCAATAAAAACTTGCATCGGTTGACAAACATGGTGGCTATTGATGTTTAAATTTGTATTAGTACGCATCTGCAATAAAACTTGAAATGGTGGTTTCTTTTTACTTTGAGAAGGTTACGTTTGATAAAAAAAATATGGAGCCTTTTTATAAACCCATAAACAATTATCTTCTGATAGGAACATGCAATGGACTCGGGGACGGACAGAATTAGGAAAAAACATACGAATCTATGTCCAAACCACAAACAAATCGTTGTCGATTAGTATAATGACTCTGTATCCAAAGTAACCCTGGATAAGGTTTACGTCCCATGGTTACATGTACTTTTTATTACCAATTTTAGTACACATGTAGCGAATGCAGCTAGTCAGAGAAAACGGTCCTGACCCTGCCTCACTTCCCTGGTGACTGTTCACGTTTTTAACCTTGTTTGCCCGTTTCAAATATTTCACTTTGCTTTTGGATTGTGGTTTGTAAATTTGTTGGTGTGTATGTTTTTGGATTTATTCTAAAAACGCCATTTAATTTATATTCCTTAAAAGCAAATAGGAAAAACAATGCAAAGATAACCTACTAATTTCATACCATTAATATTCTGATGGAGTCGCTTCAAATGTAGAACGTTCGTGTTTATGCTTCGATTACAGGACTTGTGCGAAAATCAAGACATAATGTCATGATTCCTATCAAGGTAGTTAAACCGTGTCAGTGTTACAAGGTGATCATGAGAACATTTTATCTGAACTTTCATTAAATGTAGACCTAGTCTTCGAGTAAAAACTTTTTGGGTTCAAAAGATGCATAAAAACAATGTTATTCACGCTAGTCAAGACTCTGTTCACTGAAAATGAAGGTTATTTAGGAAACAACACATAAGTGCACGAATTGAGTGAAACAAATCACTGACCTTTGTTTATCAAAGTTCTAACGACTTTTTCGAACAATTAGTAAAATTAGTAAAATGTTATTAAAATTCAAAAACTCAATGGCTTTTTTAAAAAACAAAAAATATGTTTTTAAAAATAAATATTTAATATAGTGTCCAATGTATAAGATACACTATTTTGATAACCGGTAGGTTAATCTTAACGGAGATTTAAACAACAGAAAACAGATTGGAATCCTGACCTAAGAATGAGAGATGCAGAATCTTAAAAACAAAATTCCATGAGACAATTCAGATATTTTTATTCTGGTCGTACCAGTTTTCTTTACGTTCTTGTTGGCTAGGGGCAAAGACAAATCCAAAACAAACATATCCATGTCAAAATCACAATCTCGACAAAGTAAAGCAAAACCACTTGAAGCTGTCAAATGAGGTTAAATATATGTACACTTGAACTTCCACCAGGGAAATAAAATAAGGCCAGGGTTTCCGGCAAAATAACGTCACCCCACATCGCAATAGTAATAAAGACTGAACTATTGCAGCACTAGTCAGCTAGTAAATCAGTATTTAAGTTTTTTTTTGTTTTGTGAAAACACGAAAACTTTTCTCAACGTATACATGCAGATAATCATCTAATCACAAATAATGCATTTCTTTTTAATGTACTGTGTGTGTATTGCATACATGCTACGTAATTGACTGTTAAACAGCTTTCCTAAATTAAGTTTTTCGCGCATATTACAACACAGAAAGAAATATGAAAAAATGCACTGTTATAAAAATAAAAGGAAGCAGGACCATTTAACCTAGTATATAGCTAACAATGTGTTTTTGCAAAGGTTCGGTTCTAAAAAAGGTAACATGGTCCTTGGACAATGATCTTAGAATGCATTGATAAATATACAAAAATAAATACTTAAAAGTTAAAATCGGTCATTGTTGCCACAAAACTAAACCGCCGTCTAAATATTGCGGGTAGGAAAATCACAACAGTCTACAGTATTTTAACTAACCTCCACACAGGAATAATATTGTTATATACATGAGTTCCATTTTATTCCAATTGGTCTTTGAACTACCACCAATCTGCCACTGGTGAAAGAGACAATTGTAAAACGTTATTATATACCGAGAGGTTTATCGTAGGCGTAACGTGGTCAGTGTCTTATCAGGATGTTAAGTTCGCCTAACACACTTTTTCAGAAGTAAATGTTGTTAAATATACAATTTATCTTGTAATTTTTCTATAACGTATCTTCGTCACGTGATCCATTTGTGGTTGTTGTAACTACTATTTTGAATACATATTCTTGACATTGTCACCATATTATGCCACCGCAGGTAATGGAACTATAAGGGGTATCTGAAAGTATATTATACTGTATAGGAACCATTTTTATTTTCGAGATATAAACAAAAGACAATTAAAACTTTTTTTCAGTTTCTAAGTGTTCGAAGTTATCTCACCTTACCTGTGTCCAAAAGGTTGATACAAAAGTTCAGTTGTTGTCATAGTTATTTATTTAAATCACAAACAAACATACATATACTTTTCCAAATTACAATTCCAAAAAAAATCTTTCAAACTTGGTAATACAAGTTAAACATGTGAAGTCCTATCAGGAAAGTGGGGCCAGGTGCTCCAGAATGGAATTCTACGTCTACGTGTGTAATCGGTTCATTCCTCCTATTCCTACATATTTTAGAATAGAGACCAAAATATATATCATGTTGCCCTCTAAAGTACGAAATTTTTAATCATCAGCCATAATTAGTGTCTTTTCTTATATTTTCAATTATTATTTTATTTTATGTTTTATGTATGTTAGGTTGTATTGGCTTTTGCTAGTATTTATTTTATGAAATTTGCATGATAAAAGATAAATGGTTGTAATTTAAGCAGAGTGGTTAGAATATAGAATTGTCCCAAATGTTTGTCATAGGCTAAACATGTTGTAATCAGTGCTCTACAAATGCATTTATCATGCTTTTGATGGCATGGTCGTTGTTTGATGTTAGATATTCCGTATTACTTGTATGTACTACTGCGCTGTTATGTAACATTCGGGCATAGTATTTAGCAAATAAAAAAGAAAATATACCAATCCATGTCTTAATTCTAATCCGAACTTAATTCATCAAGGAAGTAAGGAAGGGAGCTAATGTTCGCCTTGGGTGTAATCAAATTTGAGAACTGAAATTGAGAATTGAAAGAACACCAACAAACAAATTAACGAACATTCAGTGGTAACCTGAGTTCGCTCTGTTAATTTTTCGATTTTTTAATTTATTTTATTAATATATAGCTACATATAATACATGAACAAAACAAACTCTTAAATAAATTTAGGAACAAGCACACACTTATATAAACCCATCTCAAGAGATTTAATAGCTTTTGCAATTTGTTTAATTTCAGATTCAGTTTGTGGCTTTGCCGATTCACACTGGTTGGAATTTGTTCATAGTGAATTGTAATTTCCCTACAAATTTTAATATTTTGTGTTTTACATATGCAATATCACTTCTAGTTTCATTTTCAAACTTTTACCTACAAGTATATATTAAGGAAAGACAACATAAAAATCAATGTTAATAAAATGTCAAGCATGTGTCATTTTTTATTTTATTCATTAAATAGATATATTCAAAATTAGCTCATGACAGGTGAACAACAGACATTATCAATATCAATCACGTGGTCACACACACAAACAACAGACACACATACACAGGTGCGCGCGCGGGCGGGCGCTCCGAAAATATTTGCAAAAAAAGAAGACCTGTCCATTGATCTTTAAATGTGATTGTATCAAGTAGAAATTGGTTGAAAGCTAAAATTGTTACAAACATATTTTTTGTCTTTAAAATATATAAAAATTCATTCTGTTTCTTTTTTAGAAAAATTTACTTAAAAATTCTAACGAAAACCAAAGTTATGATGTCATTTATGACGTAGCTATGTATATATCAACTAATTGTAAATCCGCGCAAAACTACTTTAATTTGCATAATTTATCGTAAATTCTAACAATATAGGGACCTTAAGTCAAGTACAATTTTTTAGTCACATGCAGTATAAGTATAGTATTCATTTGCTTGTTCTATAAAATGTCTGTCTCCATGTTGAGCACTGTGTTGTTGATAAAGGCGCACAGGTACCCGTTTTCACGGCAATGATCGCGGTATAATGATGACGTCGGTCTTCCAACTGTTACGTCACAATACTGAAATGTTGACGTGGAGATTTTGACCGATTTCTACTTGATACAATCACAAATATTTTTATAAACCAGTACATTTACGGGTAAGGATAACAGGTGCTGATTTTGTCTTTATCTTGGGGAATCGGACATTGTTTATGTCTTGACTGGAAATTGTATGTGGTGGACATACCTATACGGATGTTTCTAATGCAATGTTGTTTGCCTTTAAATCGATATTAGAATGGTATGATGATGAGTGAATTCGAATATTATCGAAATGTTTGCAGAAAGTACGAAAACTAGAATGTTGTCCTTTTGTCCTTTGGTAAGGAAACATTATGCACATAAACATTTCCAATAGGCAATACAATGTATATTATTTTCACGCAATATAATATATATTTGGACAACAAAAAGTATGTAAACTACTGCTCACTTGGGATACCACTGCTTTTAATTTTAACCATTGACCGTAAATGTCGAAAAATAAGTCTGTAAACAGGAGGTAGATGTCTGACAGACTTGAAATTGGTACTTGCGGCATGGAACCTAAGACTGAACTGGCATAAAAAATCAAGTGACTGAGTTTGTTTCCACAATGGGAGCTTTATACAACGAAGTAAGCGGCTTGCAATTTAATTATTGAATCATGTATTAAAGTAATTAGCGTCTCTGTTGTCTTGGATATATCGTACGTCCAGTGGTTCGGTGTTCCTTGCCTTCTCGGTTTTAGATTTACGAGAAAATGACAATACTATGTGAACGGGACACAGTTCTCGGTGTATAATGGTGTTTTGCATCCAATTAATATTCTTCTATTTGTATCGAGAAGTTCGGTTTTAGAATGTTTGGTGTAACCGGAGAAAATCCGACATACGGAAAACTTTATCAGTAGGAAATAATTGGCGTTGTGATCTCTAAATGCGCACTTACACTCTGTCAAAGTGGTCCTAAACGGAACAAAAACACATCATTCCGCAAGTTAAAGTAGGGTACTATCTCTAGTTTGATCTAGTCGGTGACAGACTTGAGAAAACCTGAAAAAAGTAACACATTGACGAATTTAAGTTATAAAGCAACAAAGCATGAAAATAGATTCTTTTATTAAACATATCTTACGTGGATTACAAAAAGCAAAAGCAGGCCAGGGCTTTGGGTAGACATGTGTTAAAATGACTATGCACAAGAAGCCAATCCACCCGGCAAACTTGGGTTGCCATTGGTGTAGACGTGTGACAGTTGGTCATAAAGCCATGGATCACGTTGGTGTATGAAATGTCGGTTGGCTGCTTCTGATGTACAAACGTGATTATGCGAGCACCTGTAAATACGAGACAAAATTGTCGTGAATGTCAATTTTAGCACGATAGAATAAGTAAACAAGTAAAACATATAAAAAATCATATGTAGGTAAAAAGATACTTCGCAGCAAAAACATCTACAAAGAACGCAAAACAATACAGGCTAGTAAAACTAGGAAGAAGAGATAAAGTCTAGAAACACTAGCTAAACCATAGGTGCTTAGTTCGTAAAAGTTACAGTATTTACATAAAACCGCTAAAACAGACAAAGATGCAGATATCTGACAGTCGCTTAAATAGCAATGAAAAATCACTTTCGTATATATAAAGTCGTTTGGGGAATCGAACTTCGAATAAACTATGTTTTTGAATGTTACGTGTGGTAATATAACAATGACAATAATATTTTTTACTCGTTCAAACCAGATGCAGCACCATCTAATCTTATAGTAGCGTGAAAGAAAGCCTGTGTAGCTTCAGCCCAGTATTCCTGATAGTTGTTCATCCCGTAAGTATTCAGTGTCCAGATGTGATGTTGATGGGCATAATTGTAAACATACTTCACCTAAAAGAAACAATATGTATGACACTTCTGGTTTCGTCTTAACTATGGTATGTTTGTGCGGTATATATTGGTTAACCTGTTTTATTTTTGCACAAAATGGTCGTGTAAAATTCCTCATCAGTAATGCATTAAGAATATTGAACCATATGATAAATATTATGTTAAATATTGCTTTTGCTATACAAGTTGTTTAATTTTATGTGCTCATTATTCGTATCTTTACTTGATAGGCATAATATGTGTTGACTGATATCCCGTAATTTTTCGAAAACATATCATAAGATTTGTTTCTTTCATAGGGAAATAAACTATTGTCAGACAAACTAAATGTACCATCAACCTCTCTTGGCGGACATATATATTTCTTAAAATGACAATGCCGCACTACGAAAGATAAAAAAGTTGTAAATTTGGGTATAACACTCCACAGGGTGGAGATTGTCTGTCGGACAAAGTAATGATCTCCTAGGAAAGCCAGTGGTTTTCTACATCCATTCTGATTTGCATCTTCTATCCGAGAGAAAAAGCAATTATTATTCAATTACCTATATGACGTAAATGCTATGTTGATGTCTTTTGGCTAAGAATGCCATCTTTTAGGCGGGCCAAAAAAAAAAAAATTACAGGTTGCTATTATTATAGTCAGAAAACGTATCGCGAGATGACGAAACTAGTTCCCAGCACAACTGCTGAGAATCCAGCCATTCCAAGAAGAAAAGGGGGTATTGGGTTTATATACATAGAGAAATTTTGTCCTGAGTAATTGTCCAACGCTATGAATCACTATTTCACTAAACTTGGTGCAAAGAATCAACATTCATAAGAAATGTTCATATCATTAGCCCATGTGGGTTTGATCATTTTCCTGGGAGTCGTGTCCGTTTGACTGAAAAACCCTAAAACAGTTAAATTTGCAAAAACACATGACTAGAGCCATTTGATTTGATTTTTAGCTTCTGTTATAGTCTTAAACTAAAAATTTATTCATTTCGTGAAATTTACTTAAAAATTGGTAACACGTTTTTGCGTTTAATTTTGACAAAATACTTGCCTGGAGCAATTCTCAAAAACTTTGAGTTGATTTTTTTAAACATATAGGTGGAACTAACATCTGGTGTGATCTTAGGCTTTTTTTTTGTCTTAAACTTTGTGAAATTTGCTGCACAATGTATTGCAAGATTTTGTGTTAAAGTTTGAGAAAATTAAAAAATGTTTACAAATTGTTATGCCCAGACAATTCTTGTCTGGAGTAATTCTCCAAAACTATGAAGCAGCATTTCACGAAACCGCAAATCATAAAAAATAGGTGATGTGTATATCATAAATTGCTCCTTTCCCTTTAAGTTCTTGCCCTTTGAACACGAATCACAAAAACTCACCTACTGGCGGGGATCCTAATTCACTAAATCTGCTTGTTTTCCATATATTCGCTGAATTTGTTGCCGAGCAAATTCACGTTGTTTAAAAAACAACCATGTATTGCATTTTATAGGCATTCAAAAATTAGTAAATGTTCTATTAAATCCTAATATAACTTAGATTGTCGCCTCAACATGTTAACCCTCCAAACCAACACTTCGCATTCGTTTCCTAAAATACATTTGTTTAACGAGGTGTATTTCGAACGCGCTAATATTATTTTTTACTTACGCGATCACGTATACTTGCTGGTGCATATCCTAGAACCAGATGTCCAAACTCATGGACAACAACATTTTCTTGCGTATGTGTGTCACAGAGGACAAGATCATCCTGGATTACAGAACGACTGTTTGTAAAAGCACCAATTGTTGAATACTTCCGGCCGTCGCTAGAACACGTGTGAGAACATGATCCTTGACAGTTACCTAAAATTATATCGATACAATCAGTCAAAATGCTACATAGATCTGTTTGAAGTTTACATCAATAATATTTACATTACAAAAGTCAACACTATCAAAGACATCAACTCAACGATATGTACAAGAGAGCTGCTAATTGACGGACCGCGGTCACGCCAAAAATGTTCCAACAAAGGCCCGACATGCTCGAATTACACACAAAAAGAATGAAAACTCGGCCTGATTTAATGACGTCACTAGCATAAGTACGTCATTAGTTGTGTTGATGCTGATTTGGTACCGTGATGGCGGCCAGTGTCGAAACATAAAAGGCATGGCTGGCGATACGTCAATTGTTTAGTGACGTCTTAAGCATTATTTCAGCTAAAAATACAAAAGATATAATTATACATCTAGCATCAATACAATATTTTACCTACCGGCACACTCGGGAGTGTCACGGAGGTTGTGGTTTTCTGGGTAAATTGAAGGAGTATCGGCTTTTGTATATATTCCTACTCCACGGCTTTGGGTAACGCCTTGAAACACATCCTGTGGCATGTGTCTTACCATCAAACTCACAATGTGTGCAGCCTGTTAGAAAAAATGTAATCAGTACAATCTGCCATATCTATAAATCTTATTGCTCGACCGACGACATGTTCAATTATTCAAAAGTCTCTTGCAGTTTCCATAAATTAAAGGTACATTTTTTAAGAAATTTGTCAGATTTGATGGTAATTTATTCTAGTCAATATTGTTTTTGAAAAACTACTAATCTTTGTCCAAATTAAAATCCAGAAACAAAGTGAAAAAACTTTTAAGCTGGCAAATTAAGTTGCACACGCAAACTTTCGCCAGGAAAGCGAGGCCCGATGTTACAGAAGGTTAAGCACCTTCGCCCGCCACGTGTGTAATATGAATGGAACATGTCCAATACAAATGTAATGGTATTGTATACCAATTTGCCTATTTTTATGATACAAGTGTATATTGTATTTGTATATGCAAGTCTTTCTTTTTGCTTTAATAACATAATATGAAAAATGGCAGTTTTTTACGCCTTTGATAATAAAATATTTCAATTTGTTCTTGCAAGACCAACTCTTACGTTAAGCCTTTTAAAATATTTTCAAAATGCAATTTTACTTATTTTCCAAAATAGTCGCCTTGTTACGAGAAAAAATACTTTAAAAGATAAGGAACAATATATCCGGTCGTTGAACATATAATTAAGGTTATATTATACGTTAACATAGCAAACACAAAATACAAAAGCTTACGCGCTTTATTTAAATTTTGCTTTCTCAAATTTCCGCAAAATCCGGAGCCTAAACTTTAGTAAATATATCATTCCAAATTCTGTTTTACGTTGTAACTTGCTTCAAAGAATATTTTAGGGTTCTGCAGCATCCGGCCTCACATCTCTGGTGAAAGTTTACGTGTTAAACTTAATTTGCCAGTTTTCAAAGATTTTACTTTGCCTTAATTTACATCTCTAACTTACCTCTTGATGAGCTAAATTACTAACATGACTAGTAGCAGCGACTTCTATCGACTTTAACTTACCTTTTAATGCGCCAAATCACTGTCATGGCTGTTAGCAACTACCTCTATCGACGTAAAGTTCCTTTTTGGTGAGCTAAATCATTAATGCGACTGGTATCGGCGCACTCTATGATAACTTACCTTTGGATGCGTTAAGTCACTAACATGGCTCGTAGCAACAACCTTTATAGACTACAACGTACATTTTGATGCACTAAATCACTAACATGACTCGTAGCAACGACATCTATCGACTATAACTTTCCTTATCACTGATTTGACTTATAACAGTGCCCGCTCTATCGATAAAAACTTACCTTTTGATGCGCTAAATCACTGACATGACTGGTAGCAGTGATCACTATTGTTCCTGATGAATGTGATGATGTTATACGACCTCCAAAATGTACGTACTTCTTCTTGAAAGATGCTCTTAATTGATGTTGAAGAAAGCTGTGCATAGGCTTAGGAGGTGGTTCAGTGGAATTACTGCACAAATTATAAAATATCAAACACATTTACCAATTTTAATTCGCAAGTGCCATTTAAGATACACTTTTGCCATGTCTAAAGTAGTTATTTTCGAAGTTATAATTAGTAGTATTAGCTGTCAGTTTGCGTTTTACTTTGTTTCCTGTTCTACAATATTTGGCCTTTGAAATGAGTTCTTTATATTGTTCGTTTCTTATGGTATTTTATTATTCTTGATTATACAACTCATTCCACAAAAAACGCCACTCTCTAAACTCCATTAAGAAACGAAACCCCTCATATGATAACAGTAGGGACAGAAATACACATTGTATTTCATTAGGAGGCGATTTCGGTAGAATAATTGACATTGCCTGTTATCACTACAAGCTAATTTGCATCTAGTATTTTCTAGAAACTTGAATAACAGCCCTAACACGACGAGGTGGTGTGCGATATAATTTTTTACATTTTTACATTCTGATTTCATGATCTTTTGAAGATTTTGGACTATCTTCGGCTACTTTCTTTTTAACGGGAGTCATTTTGAGTCATATCGCGAGTATTCCATGACCAGTAAAGGATAGTTCTAAATATTCCATGTTTTCAGAAACTGTTTCTTCGATTCAGATGCTTAAGCAGGAGCAAAGTTTTGCTGAAAGATGAAGTATTTTTCGGAAAAAAACAAACATTCAAAATGGATTGGTAAATCAGTTATTTTATATGTTTGGTAGCTTTGACTGTTTAAGGTTTGAGTAACCTGATTTAGTACACCTACGGTTTTATATGACAAAATTCCCCAAACAGGATATGTCACTGTGAATTGCGTAGAAGAAGCAATGAAATTCCCCTGACTGGCCTGGAAATTCTCTTCATATAAGTCCAATACGGATGTTCGGGGTTACCGTTTTCCGTGCCGGTTCTGGATATTACATTTACCCAAAATCACGTGATTTTCCGTTTTGGTTCCACAAGCCTATTTCCGGCTGGAATGCAATACACATCACAGCTGATCAATCGGAGGTGAAAAATTAGTTCGGTAAGTAATATTTACAGTGAATTTGGAATGAAGCTGTTGTCATTAGTAACTTAAATTTACATAAATGTATATATAGCCGTGCAAGTCATCAGGTAGGGGCCGTAGGGTATAAGTTGTATAGAATTGTTCAAAATTTTCGGACGCAACCGCGGAACTTTCCCAATACGTAATAGGTTATCTAAACACATATCAAGTCTAGCGCAATTTCGTTCTTTCCATTATTTGTGATAATAATAAAACTCTCAAAGTTTTATTCCAGACAGGGTGAAGGAAAGGGGGTAGTTTTCTAACCACGAATTGTTGAAAATGCTACATATTACATAGACTGGGCTGGCTTTTGACCAAACTGGTTTTGATTTTATGATGTGGGGTGTTCTAAATTTTGATTGACATCAAGACTTTCTTTGGAAGAAATGGAAGACTATATTAATTTAATTTATATTAGTTTGCTAGTTCCTATTAAATATTGAAAATATATCTACATGTTAAGTAATTATGATTGGATTTTGCATATGTGTGTTTTTGTTTTCTTCTAGAAATCAGAATGTGTACATAATTAAAACAATATAAATTTGCATTGTTGTGAATCTGACAAGTAATAGTATTATTTGATCACATTGCATATCCAACTCTGTTTTATTTCGCATATACTCAGAAATTTTAAATTGGTCAGTAAATATTTTTTACCAAAAACTATGATTCTATCTAGTTTACCTGAATTTTAGTTAGCAGACAGTGCTGAGGATTGTGGGTTAAGAGAAAGGCTTGAGCAATATATTTAAAATACACAGCTATACTCAACAAAGCTGCCAATAAGATGCCAGGTACTAATGGATAGTGGTGGTTTACCATTTATTTTGTGATGAGAATCATGGGACTGGTCACTGATATCCATTTTAAAGGAAGTCTTGTACTACTTTAGTAAATGACCCTCATGAAACAAACATTTTGAATACATGTATTTTTAAAAATCTAAAATCATTCGAAATAACTATGAAGAAGCTAGTAACGGGAACGGGGATAAGTACCAGTCTGAAAAGACAATAGTCTAGTCTCTATTTTAATTAAATAAGTCATTGAAAAACTCTGTCTAATAGCCAATGCGTTCCTTGGCAGTTTCACCATACCCACAATCTTTTACTTGGTGGATTCTCTTTAAATGGAATCCCTTGGGACTAAAGTGGTTGTTGCGTTTTACTATTACAAGTTAAATATTAATGACATGGCCTTTTTTAATAGTCTAGTTTAAACTAGATTTTGTTTTTACAAGTTTCCTTTCAATTTTTTACCATACAGAGTTATGCTAACCTTTACAGGGTTATTCGATCATTTCTCAATATTGCATCTGCATTCATTATTGTGATCTTGTTATTATCTTTATTTTAAACTCAGTAGATGCAACTTTAATGTAAATAAATGAAAATAAGTTTTAATTATTGTGACATTACAACAATACATATATAGGCTTATATAATTTTATTTTTAGACACAAGATAAATTAAAGATATATTAAATAATAGTTTTATTCGTTTTACATTGATAACAAGTTAGTACATGATCAAAAACAAACATACTAATCCATGTCCGAATCACAATCCAGACGCAAAGTAAAAACTTTGGTGGAACTGACAAGTTAGGTTAGACATCCTATTTTATAGATAAATATATACATGAGAAAATTTGTTAAAAGATTTAGTTAATATTAAAGAAAACGGCATAAATAAATTGAAGTAGTTTATGCATTGTTCGAATACATTTGTCAGATGCAGATACGTTACAGCAACTATATCTAGTTGTTTAAGTTCAACGGATACACAAACAACAACTTCACATACCTCTTTATAACTCCTTCTAGTGGTGGCGACATTGCCCAGACTCCTGTATAATAAACAAAGAGGATATTAATATGTCATAATCGTCCAACTCGCTTAATATTCAGCCTTCCTTTCCGGAGAGTTGAACACTCTGCACACTTTCGCAAATTTGCAAATAGTTTAATATTTCCATATGGGTTCCTTTCATTCTCAATTGAGTTTTATTTACAAGGGGTGGGTGTAGAAATCTAGGCACGGTGTTTCCGCACCTGTACTCATGATATAATGACAATTCACGTGTATGATTTAATTTGCCACCTTTTTTCTTTGTTTTTGGAATAGCTGGTTGGACATTGACCGATATGTTAGTTTTTGATTATTTCAAAAGAGTCATAATCAAAGTAAAGTATTTAAATAAAATTAATGCATTCCAGATTAGAAAACAGACAAATATATTAGTACCATTAAGAAGTGGCATCGGTTGACTTTAAATAGCAAGGTGGCTGGTGTTTAAATTTGTATTGGTACGCATCTACAATAAAACTGGAAATGATGATTCTTTCTGACTTTGAGAATGGTTCCGTTTGATACAATTTTTTTCATAATCTTATGAGCAATTATTTCAAGATAGGAACATGCAATTGAATTGACTCGGGTACGGATAGAATTTAAAACAAACATACCGATCCATGCCTTAACCACAGACACAAAGCATTGTTCATAATTATGATGTCTCTGTATCCAAAATTACCCTGGATATATTTTACGTCCCATAGTTACATGTAGCTTTCATTACCAATTTTAGTACACATGTGGCGGATGCAGCTAGATAGAGAGGAGGGCCCCGACCCGGTTCACTTCCCTGGTGAATGTTCACGTGTTTGCCCGTTTCAAATATTTTACTTTGCTTTGGGATTGTGGTTTGGCCATTTTTTGGTGTGTTTGCTTTTGGATTTGTTCTAACAAAGCCATTAAAGTTAAATTCCTTAAAAGCAAATACGAGATACAATGGAGAGGTATCCTACACATAATCAATGATGCAGTCGCTTCAAATATAGAAAGTTCTTATCTATGCTTCTATTACAAAACTTATGCGAAAATCAAGACATAATGCCATGGTTCCTATCTAGGTAGGTAAACCGTGTCAGTGTTACAAGGCGATCATGAGAATATTTTATCTGAACTTTTTTTAAATGTAGACTTAGTATTTGAGTGAAAAACTTTTTGGGTATAACAGGCGCATTAGAATAATGTTATGCAGGCCAGTCACTGTTTACTGAAAATAAAGGTTATTTTAAAAAATCCTCATGGATACATGAATAGAGTGAAAAAAACCACTGACCTTTGTTTATCAGAGTAAAAAAGCCCGGTAATTAAAATCTCTAATGAATTTTTGAAATGATTAGTAAAACTAGTAAAATGTTATTTAAATGTTATTAAATTTAAAACAAAAATTATGACTTTTTTATAATAGTAAATATTTGCATAAAAATTTGAACATAAATATATAATATGGTGACCGATAGATAAGATACACTATTTTGATAACCGGCTGGTTAATCTTAACGGAGATTTAAACAACATAACACAGATTGGAATCCTAACCTAAGAATGACTGATGCAAAAGCTTTCAAACAAAAATCAACGAGACAAATCTAATATCTTTATTCTGGCCGTACCAGTTCCCTTTACTTTCTTGTTGCCTAGGGGTAAATAACAAATCCAAAACAAACATACTCATCCATGTCAAAATCACAATTTTAAAGTAAAGCAAACCCATTTAAACTGTCAAATTAAGTTACATATGTACACGTGAATTTCAAAAGGGAAGCAAAATAGGGCCGGGGTTTCCGGCAAAATAACGTCACCCCACATCGCCATAGTAATGATGACTGAACCTGAAATTTTGCAGCACTAATCAGCTTGCTAATCAGTATTTTAGGTTGTTTTTTGTTGTTAAAACACCAAAACCTTTCTCAACGTATACATACAGATTTTTCAATGTATTGCATACATGGTACGTAAGTGTCTGTTAAACAGCTTCCCTATTCCCTAATTAAGTTTTTCGAGCAAATTACGACAAAACACAAAGAAATATGACTTGGAGTGAAACAAATCACTGTTATAAAAATCAAAGGAAGCAGGACCATTTAACCTAGTGTATAGCTAACAATGTGTTTTTGCAAAGATTCGAATCTAAAAAAGTAACATGGTCCTTGGACAATGATCTTAGAATGCATTGATGAATATACAAAAACAAATACTTAAAAGTTAAAATCGGTCATTGTTGCCACGAAACTAAGCCACCGTTTAGATAATTCGGATATGAAAATTACAACAGTCAACAGTATTTTAACTAACCTCCACACAGGAATAATATTGTTATATACATGAATTCCATTTTATTCCAACTGGTCACCAATCTGCCACTGGTAAAAAAGACAACTGTAAAACGTTATTATACACGAGAAGTTTATCGTAGGCGTAAGGTGGGCGGCGTCTTATCAGGATTTTTCAGTTCGCCTTGCATTTAAGTTCTTTTACATTTTACTACAATCTAATTTTGATAATTTAAACAATTTGATTGAGCAATGGGTATATAATGTCTGGTCATTTTTCTATTACGTAATCAAAAACAAACATACTAATCCATGTCCGAATCACAATCCAGAAACAAAGTAAAAACATTGGAACCTTATGTAGGAGCATTCGATATATGATGCAATGAAACAAGGGATCGGAATGACAACTGTGTACATTATGGAGATATAAAGTGTTATGATCGGTATTGAAAGAAATGGCAACTGCGTTAGATTTCAGTGATCAAGTGTGGTTAGTGCCAGCGATTGAAAAACAGTGTAAAAACAGATTTTTTTTTTTTTACATTTTCTGTGTTTTCAATTGGGGAAATTTTAAGTTCTGAAATGCATCAAACTGCATAACGACTACGCTAAATATAAAGATGTTAAATTGTTACAATTAATATCTAACATTTTGTAGATAAGAATTTAATATGCTAGCATATCACTGTTTTATCTAGTGGTCAATTGGGACATTTTAGTCATTTTCCCAAAGGAAACTACTTTATTCGGTAATGATTTCAGGCAATCAACATCACAGAGATTCAAACTTCTATCGGAAGATTAAATACAATATTTAAATACAACGATCAACAAATTAAGTACAGCATGTGATATCAGAGTATTTCAAAGTAAATAATCAAAAGTAGATTCTTAAATCTTCGCAAATCATTTGCATCTTTTGTATCTTTTCATCATCTTGCTGCTAGATGAAATTAGAAATAAGGTATATTCCCTCATGCAAAGTATTTCCTTAGCTGAATTCGGTCAATTGTATTTAGTCCTTTTTGGTATCTTTAAAAAATCTTGAGAAGAATTTGGTTTCACAGTTTTGGCCCAAATACTACCAATGAGGACTTTATTCCGAAACGGCCGGAAAAATTAAAACTGTTTTAATATGTAATTGGTAGATTACATTTATATCATCATCTAATACGTTTCAGGGTTCAACTAAAGACCAGGTTTTGAAACCAGAATCTTACAACAATGAATTGTTATGCTCTACCATTGAGCTATCCAAATTTATATTATCTATTCCGACATTCAAACACTGACATTTTGGCAGATAATAAACAAAATATGAATAAATAAACATTTTTCCCTTGTATATTTGCAGATTGGTGCATAAGAGAATGTCTGTAAACTCCATTTCCTAAACATATCCCCTGAAAAACTGAAGCCTCGCCAACACCAACTAAAATTACATATTATACCAGTTTTAATTTCTAACAAGAAGAAAACGTTAGGTGTACAACAAGCAGTGAAATACCACAAAAATAAACGTAAAACCTAGCTCTTGCAGGATTTGGGCAGGGACATACAAGTATTTAAACCTGTCAATATCACATTGGATAGGAAAAATAACAAAATGTTAGGCTTGGATTGTGTCGTCAAACAAGTGGCAAGACGATAATAAATTCTGAAGATTTAAAAAAACTATGTTCTTACATGTATCAAGAAGACAAATCCTCAAATTTTCTATGGTAAGGTTTGTACATAAATTTTGTTTCTAGGGGCCTCAAATTCATCGTCATTTGAATGTAGAGTCATTTGAGTTTTGTCAGGACGAAAGTAGCGTCAACGTTGTCCGGCTTACATGAAACAATAGAAAAAAGGCAAAGTGGCATTGAAAATTAAGAAGATTATGCAGACAAGAGAATATATGCGTATGTAGGTGTGGTAAACATTGGTTTCCACAAATCTACCTCATCGTATCCAATTATAATAATAATAATAACAGACACGTTTGATCGCTTTCTTTTAATTTTTTTCTCCCATTTATTCACACACACACACACACACACACACACACACACACACTAATATATATATGTAATATCTAGAACAAAGGGAAATCAAAGGCTCGTGAAAAGTACATAATCATGGTACGGAGCAAGACAGCACATATCGGAGAATGCAAGTCCATAAAAGTATTTATGTGAGAATAACACTTCGATATACTTAAAGTCATAAATTTACATATATTCATAGAAATCGTGATCTAGATTAAGGTACAAGTTTCAATGTAAGGAATGTCTTATATACAGGAGGTGCTTACCCTTCCGAAACACCCGGCCTCACTTCCCTGGTGGGTGTTCACGTGTCTTACCTAACTTGTCAGTTCCAAAGTTTTTACTTTGCTTCTTGATTGTGATTCGAACATGGATTATTATGTTTGTTTTTGATACAACATTTTTGTCAAGGTGGACTTATAATATTTTAATTATCGGTAGGTGTCATTCGGATGTAAATTCCACTTCATCAAACGAAATTATCGTAAAATAGTGCTAGTTCAGCATAGATATTTAGGAAATTTACGCATTACGTAATATTTTGTTATGGAAAATAATGTTTGTAATCAGAAATCAGTACAGTTACTTTTTAAAACATGCTTCTAAACAAAAACACATACCATGAATTGATATGTTACAGGTACGTGAAAAATATTACTATTCCTTGCAATTTATTTAAATAAAACAGTTAAATACCATAAAATATCATGCGATTAACCTTTTTCTATCAGTCGTTTTAATCAAATAACATAACAAAATCTAAGCTTCTTAAACGTAAGGCGTTATGATAAAAAATATCATTTTACACGAAATTAAAACCGACGAAATATTCCGACTTTGGTGTATCACGATCACCCCCGTGATACACGCCAATTCAAAAATTTATATCCAGTTTATCTTATATAATATGTTGTTTAATACCTGCAAGATTTTGATATTTTTGCCTTTAAATGTTTATAGTTTTTAATGTATATTTTCAAATGTTAATGTAACACCTTTATCTCAAGTCTCTTGAATTTTGGGGCTCCATGGCCAAGATTGGTATATAGATTCCGTAATAAGGATGCTTAATACAAAATATCTTATGCCTAACCATTATAGTTTTTAACAAAACTATTTTTCGAATTTTCTCCTTTACACTTTATGAGATACGTCCGGCACCGGCACTGTTTGATAAAAAATCAGTACATCTACTAGGCATACATAAAATATGTAATAACATGTTCAGAGTTTCGAAACTTTTGCTCAAAATCTTTAGAAAAGGGTCATCAATAGATGAACAAACAAAGCGGTAACAGGCTTTATTATAAAACAAAAGGCCCATGGGCCTGATACGCTCACCTGATAACTAATGGCTAGCTGATAGATTTAAAGAAAACATAAATACTAAACCGCAATGACTTTTTTCTTTACATCATAATGACCACTGTAACAATACCTACAACATTCTAATATACATGCCTATAGAAAAAGTTTATAGTTTTCGAGATAAATAACTATTTCGGTATTGTTTAGCATCTGTGACCTCGACCTTTGAGCCCATAACCTTTTTCTATACATCAAAATGATCGTTGTATCAATACCTACATCATTCTAATATACATGCCTATACAAAAAGTTTAGTTTATAGTTTTCAAGATAATTAACCATTTCGGTATTGTTTCGCATCTGTGACCTTGACCTTTGAACCCATGGGTTTTTTCTATACATCAAAATGATCGTTGTATCAATACCTACAACATTCTAATATACATGCCTATACAAAAAGTTTATAGTTTTCGTGATAATAACCGTTCGCTTTTTGTTTAGCATCTGTCACCTTGACCTTTGAACCCATGACCTTCTTCTATACATCCAAATGATCGCTGTATCAATACCTACAACATTCTAATATACATGCCTATACAAAAAGTTTATAGTTTTCAAGATAAATAATTTAATTCTATGTATCTTTTCAATACCATCCTTTTTCGGTTTATTTGTGATAACCAATGTTGGTCACGTGATCAATAGCGAAAATGACGGACTACTTTTTGTGTTTGGTTGAAAAAGTATACAATGTAGCGCTTTCTACATGTTGTGATTTTTGCGGTTTGTTTTGTTGTTTTGATAGCTCAGCATACCGATTTTTTTATTTTGTAACAAAATCTAACCAATACAATTTGATCTTAGATGCAAATACAATGTCCGCCATTGCCAGTACCTCTGTAGAATTTATTGTTAACAATCCACATCAGTGCCGTCCTCAACTTTCTGCTCCATATTCTGTGAACAACAGTAACTTTTGAATTCATTTCAAATTCCATTTTTAACAACTCTGTTTTCCAGTTTAAAAACTAATCGTGTCCACTGACTGATCAACGTAAAACTCCAGTACCGTAAAAATGTCAGTTCATCATCATGTTTGATCATTGAACATGTGTTGCCGTCGCCGTCGGCGGTTGTTAATGGTAACGAGCTAATCATGCGTCATAATTATATGACGTCATTTGTATTGATGCGCCATATGACGGTGGTAATTTGAATGTAAACTGTTGTTCAAATCAATACAGTCATATTATATACACAGTGTGTATGTACAACCCTCAGTATCAGGTCGAGTCCTTTTTTCGTAGCTGTATCACTACGAGTCGCGCTTGCGCGACGAGTAGTGATACAGCTACGATAAAAGGACGAGACCTGATACAAAGGGTTGTACATACACACTGTGTATATGATATTTTTATCTTACATTTCCTATAAGTTCATTAAAATAATAAAAAACCCAATACTAATACATTTTACCACAGAAAACCACTGAACTATGTTATGACATGTTTTGTAGTAATGACGTCATTGTTTACATTTGACAAATCTGAGATTCCCCAATGACGTCACAATGAGAAGTGCACGTGCACTTTACCGCCAATGCTGTATCACCACACTGTGGTGATACAAGATTCTGTATCACGCGTGTTCAATAAAACTTGTATTTCATCAAATACAGACAGAAAAACTAGTCTAATGTTAGATAAATTTAATTATCATTAAAGCTAAAAATATTATTGCAAAATTATTAAAATTGTTTTTTAATTAAATTATAAGAAATAACTTTGATATAGTTGACCCGCGAAGCGGGTTATACAAAAGTTTGCACACCGGTTTTTGGGGTTAAAAATGATAAACCAAAAAAATATCAAAGTTATTTCTTAATTAACTTTTCGGTATTGTTTCACATATGTGACCTTGACCTTTGACGGCATGACTTTTTCTATACATTAAAATGATCGTTGTATCAATACCTACAACATTCTTATATACATGCCTATACAAAAAGTTTAGTTTTTGAGATAATAAACCGTTTGGGTACTGTTTCACATCTATGACCTTGACCTTTGAACTCATGACCTTTTTGTATACATCAAAATGATTGTTGTATCATTACCTACAACACTCCAATATACATGCCTATACAAAAACTTTATAGCTTTTGAGATAATTAACCGTTTGAGTATTGTTTCGCATCTGTGACCTTGACCTTTGAACCCATGACCATTTTCTATACATCAAAATGATCGTTTTATCAATACCTGCAACATTCTAATACACATGCCTATACATATAGTTTATAGATTTCAAGAAAATTAACCATTTCTGTATTGTTTCACATCTGTAACCTTGACCTTTGACCCCATGACCTTTGTCTGTACATCAAAATGATCGTTGTATGAATACCTACAACATTCTTATATACATGCCTATACATGAAGTTTATAGTTTTTGAGATAATTAACCGTTTGGGTATTGTTTTGCATCTGTGACCTTGACCTTCGAACCCATGGCCTTTTTCTATACATTAAAATGATCGTTGTATCAATACCTACAACATTCTAATATACATGCCTATACAAAAACTTTATAGTTTTTGTGATAATTAACCGTTTGGGTATTGTTTCGCATCTGGACCTTGACCTTTGAACCCATGACCTTTTTCTATACATCAAAATGATAGTTGTATCATTACCTACAACATTCTAATATACATGCCTATACAAAAAGTTTATAATTTTCGAGATAATTAACCATTTCGGTGTTATTTCGCATATGTGACCTTGACCTTTGAACCCATGATCTTTTTCTATACATCAAAATGATCGTTGTATCAATACCTACATCATTCTAATATACATGCCTATACAAAAAGTTTATAGTTTTTGAGATAATAATTATAATCAGAGGTAAAAAAATAGGTAACGACCTTCACAATTGACCTTGACCTCATTTTGAAGATATTAACAAGGAGATGTCATAACTAAAAAACCCCATGTCATTATCTGGTCAAATAGTCAAGTTATAACATTTGAAATTATTTTACGATTTTTTTTCAAAATTAAACGCAAAAACGCGTAACCCATTTTTTGACCGAATTTCACGAAATGAACAAACTACAAGCTTAAGACCCTAGAGAAGCCAAATATCACATCAGATTTTTTCTGCCATCATCGGTTTTAGAGCAGAAGATTTTTCAAGATTTTTGCACCTCTAGGTCACTGTGACCTAGTTTTGGTAGCCATGGCAATGCCATAAACAAATCTAAATTGCACTGACCCAGACATGCTTCTGACCAAGTCTCGTTGAAATCTGCCAAGTACTTTCAGAGGAGAAGTCGAAAATGTGTGTTAACGACGCACGCACGCACGCAGGCACGCACATACACACGCTGCACCATACCATAAGCTCACCTGACCAAAGGTCAGGTGAGCTAAAAAACCATATAGGGCAACCTCTAGGCATTAGTAATATTTGTGCCAATTTTCACAAAACATTTCCTTTAGAAACTGTAGGAGTTAGATGTGCAAGCAAAAAGGCGACAGACAGACAAATACGGTACACCATATTACGCTCCATCACTTATAGTGACGTTATCATAAAGACCAAATTAAAACCTAAAAACTGGCACATTAAATTAAACACATGAACGTCCACTATGGAAGTTAGACCGGGTCCTGAATTGCAAGAACGTTACACCAGTCAAACCAAAGGGTTGTTACAAAAAAATCACAAAATACATATATCCATACCTATACAATATAATACACAACATATATTTAATGTTATTGTTCGAATTAGGAAAGCATCAACTACTGCTTCTCATGTTTCTGTCTTCTAAAATATTGAAAGCTTGAGCATTTGAGAGAAAATAAATATTCTCGATCGTGTCAAAATTATTTTACTAGCAATAGTAAAAATGTCAAAAGAAAATTGTTATATAAATCCTTTAAATATTACGTTAAATTCACGTTTTCTGTCACATGAAACTCGATCCAGGTAGTATGAGAATCATAACAAGAATTTGTGCATGTTACTACTACTTTGTGCAAAAGCAGTTTCCTCCATCCATTTGTTTTATAGCATGCCATGTATGATTAGTGTGAGGTGCAATCCCGATGTAAATCTCATCAACACCGTTAGAAGGCTCTCCATCGCTCCAGTAGAAATATGTCATTGGGGCATTATCAAGGAATAACCACTCTCCTGTATTGCTCTTTTTACCTTGTATTAGTAAATATGATCCAGGATTGGTAGCTGAAATGTAGAAAAAACAAACTAGCTAAAGTGAAGAGAAGAACAGACTAGCTGAAATAAAAGAAAACCAAACTATCTGAAACGAAGAGAACAAAAAAAAAGCTGAAGTGAGGAAAAACAAACTAGCTGAAATGAAGAGAACAAAAAAGCTGAAATGAAGAGAAAAATAAACTAGCTAAAATGAAGAGAATAAAATAGCTGAAATGTTGAGAAAAATAAACTAGCTGAAATGAAGAGAATAAAATAGCTGAAATGTTGAAAAAAAAAGCTAGCTTAAACGAAGACCAACCTTGCAGTATTTTTGAAGACGGCAACATACAAAATAATACATTGCATCTACAACATTTTTTGCAAAATTAAATAGCATGGTGATAAAATGACACATCAATTAGTATTTCAATACTTGCAGGCGTTTAGAAAAAGTCCAATAAACTAATGCCTTCATTAAAAATTAAAAACAAGTGTTTACATACTATTTTTGGTGTGCCAGAAACTATTTTCCTGCATATTTGAGTAATAGGCAAAAAGCAAGGAATTTCGGTTTTAACAGAGTATACAAACCTTGGAATTCCATTAAGAATTTCTGTTTCAGAGGTCTGTCTACTTTAAACTGGTTAGCGCCAATAATACCACATACCATATCACAAAAAGATGCAGATGCTGGCGCCTTGTTAGAATAACACAGGAAATATTCTGGAACGTAGGTAAATTGCTTTCCATAATGTTGAAGTTCAGCCTCGCATACTTCTTTGTCTGGTAAATCTGAAAATAAAATTAGTCTTAGCAGCTAAAAAGCATGTAGGTTTGCAATAGTGATGGATGATATGAAAAGGCAGCACAAAAATATACTAAAACATCGCTGAACACGCACAGGTACACCAACATGCATCTATATACTAATGATATGTATATAATTATTATTCAGAGTAGTTGAATATGTCATAGGTATATGCTTGAAAGCCAAAGTGTGGATGAACGAGCAAAAATGAAAGGCGTATCTGTTTCAAAACTTTAAAATTTCTTTAAAAAAATCTTATATATAAACAAGGACATTATTTAACTAGGAGGCAACATATTGACAGATAAACATTGTTATTCAAAATGATCTGTTTCGCAAATTCCTAAGAACTTTATCTAAGCTAAATCACTCTAGATATTCCTTACTTAGATAGAGTTGGTATCGCTCTAGATATTCCTTATTTAGATAGAGTTGGTAAAATGAACTTTAGTCCTACTGCTTTTCTGATTTCAACATTTTTAAAATATTTGAATTTTCCGCAATTTTGGTCAGAGCACTAGTACTGATGATTAACTTAATCATTCCCATTACAGCCATATACCTTCCACAAGCCAACTAACCGCATGGCACAAAGATCTACCCGGTGGGGTTCCATCTACTCAGGTGGGATTCGAACCTTTTCGATAAACGATATGCACAGCACCATTAGTTTTAATAATGAAATGAGCATCTTTACAGGATTATTTTAAAATTAATCCAAACCCTTTCCAAGCTCTATTGCAGGAATGTGGCAAGCGAGGTGATCTCAATTTTTCTGTTGATTTCCTTTTTTGTACGGCGATGTGCCTGCTTCCTCTTCTTGCAGTGTGCTTATTTCACAGTTGATGTCCTATGGTAGCGCTTGTCCAAATACAAAACTTAAACCAAATGCGGTGGGATAAATGCAGATTGATTGTTGATTCGGTGGCATTTGCAAGCATAGGCTTATCATTTGTGGAAACAAAGTGTCTTAATATAACCTTATCATTTGTTTGTGATGCACCGAATTTGAATGCAATAACTCATGTCAACGGAAAAAGCCGAAAAATTGTTAAACCAGCAAAATTTCTACGTTCAAAAAGCCCTAACTCCGTAAAAATTGACGAAAATTATCCAGTAAAACTATAAAAAAAGTAATGGAACTCTATTAGATAAAGCTATGCGCAAGACTTAAATGCCATATCTCAAAATACTGCAAAAAGGTGTGCGAAGCGTTGTATGTGGACAGCCAGACGTACGTAGAGACGGGGACGAAAAAATAGTCCCCTCAAGTGGAACAGGGGGGGGACTAAAATAGAAGAAGCATGTGTTACTGGTAAAATATACAAACCTCTAAATCCATAGTAATACCTCCATCCTTTGTCGTAATAAACTTCCATACTAGATATTATATCCGTGTCATATATACGACATTCAGCTTTGTCCGTATTGTAGTATAAAGAGAAACACGTATCGCGCTCCATACACAGTCCTGCACACTGTAAAACACTGAAGATAGATTTAAGTGAGAGAGCTGCGGCTGTATAAGTTATTGTGTCTTTGAATTCCGTCGCTTCGTTAAATTGTATCACCCTCGAGTCTATTTCCATTTTGGTATTAGTTGGAGTTAAACAGGATTGGTTACCGAATTACCCACTATACTAACGTTTTTCTTTATTTATTTATTTTTATTTTATTTTTTATTTTTTAAATTTTTGGTATGTGTTAATATTAACAGTTTGACAACGAGTGCTTGAAATCATCCCAGCTTTATACATTCACCCATGCTCCATATTCCATGATGATTACCTGTCAGCAAATTTTCTGACCACTTAATATTAGAAGAAGCATGAATTAAATATAGACATGGCCATATACAGAAGAGCTTGACTTTAGATTAATAGGTTACAGTTGCATCAAGAACTTTCATCTGTTGTAAATTTACGAGACTTAAATCTATATTAAACGAGTGATACAAATTGATCGATTAATAAATTAATGTCTGAACTTTGGTTTACTTTGATATCACATTATATACTCTATTTATCTGGCAGAGAAATCTCTTCATGTTTGGATATTTCATTTTATGGCAGATAACGTAAAGTTCAGTAATTTAGTATGCAACAGTAGGAGTTCTTTTGGTACCAAGCCTACACTAGTGCAAGCCTCGGTTTTGAACCGGCCTAACCATGGGTCATGTAAGTTATGGCATAGCATAGCATGTGTATATGCGTTTGTCGTTAATATACATTTTCTTCTCTAACACTACTGGACATATTTCGAAAACTAAGGTATGTTGAACCCTCATGCAAAGTACATCCCTATCTACATTTTGGTCTTTTGAAAAAAAGGGCGTTACAATTTTTGTCCAAGCACTTCTGATGAGGAATTGTATTCAGAAACGGCTGTCTAGTGCTGTAAAATTAAAACTGGTATAATATGTTATTTGAACAACTGGGTCGGTATCTGTAAATATTTTCCCGAGTATATCTAACTCAGTAGGCTTTAATTTTGTATTGTCAGAAATAGACTATTGTCTAAATTTGCTGCTATTTAAAATCTGAAATTCCTCAAAAACTAAGGTATACTTCCTTATGCAATGTATTTCCTTAGTTAAATTAGGTAAAAAACCCATTTTGTCTCTCGGGTATTTTTCAATATCTCTGGTTTCACAGTTTTGGTCTTGGCACTTAAAACTGGCGAGGAACTTTATTTTACATATAGTTATTACATTACTTATATACCCAGTAATTGACGGATCGCCAGGCCACGCCTTTTATGTTCCGACACTGGCCGTCATCATGGTACCAAAGCAGCGTCACGGCAACTAATGACGTTTAAGTGTCAGTGACGTCATTAAATGACACATTTCAGGCAGAGTTTTCATTCTTTTTGTGTGTAATTCAACCATGACGGGCTTTTGTTGGAACATTGTGGGCGTGGCCGGCGGTCCGTCAATTACATTCAATTATTCAGTTATTACACTTTTTTCAGCAGATAAAAATTGTTAAGTGCCAGCTATGAACATCTTATTTGAAAACTCTGTCGCTACCTCTAGTTAACATGGAAAAGAAAATCGAATTTATTTAATAACTAATTGTTGTTCTCTGCTATGTTGTAACTATAACAATTTCTGTACAATTGCTATAGCATTATTGTTTAGCTTTACTTAAAGTATTAAAAGTAATTTGAAGTAATTCTATAATGTTTTATCATCCACATTTGTCTTCACTGGAAGCATATTGATAGCCATCAGTTCCAATTGCAATACTGATAGTAAAACAATTATTGCTGAAATGAAAAACATACAAATGCGGAAAAGAAATGCGGACTTTGTAAAAACAAAAAATAAAAAATTGCAAAGCACGTAATGACTCGGCATGTACTTCATTCACATTATATTTTATGTTATTATTATTATTATTATTATTATTATTATTATGTTACTGTGACCAGTCGATTTGTTAATATAATGGATATCGTAAAATGACTGAATTATTTTTAAAAATCGTGATAAGATTGAAATCTTTTTGCTGAAACTGTGTTAATTTTGAAGAACGAGACAGCCGTTTCTGAATAAAATTCCTTCTTAGTAGTGCTTGGACAAAATTTGTAATTTAGTAATAATAGATATTGTTTAAAAAATGTCAAGCGGACAGACCAATGCCTATGACAAAGTGAAATATGATAATTCTAATAAACATTTATGTCTGAAACAATTGATAAAATTCTTTAACATTATTCTATGCTTCAAGTTTCTTTAGTGTCGATTGTAGCAACACCCCCAACCATCTTTATTGCTTTTTTGTCATGTCATCGCTCTTAAAAATCGAATAAAATGTAAAGATCTTTGTCTTACATGTGAATTCCTTCGGTTCATTCTACAAAAAATCCCATCTGAATGTATTAAAATATTGTATAACATATTTAGACTGGTATGGTTGTGATTGATATGTAATTTTATATAAAGACTGAAATCGTCTAATCCATGAACCATAGGATTCAACAGCAGGATATTTTTTTTTCATTTTTTAAATATGTTAATTTATCCAATTCATACACAGTATCCATTCACGTGATATCTTAATGGTCGGATTCAATTCTTTATTTACCTACTTAAATGAAATAGTATCTTTCCATGTTGACCCAACATTCAACAGAGCATAAAATCATCAGTGTTAAATGACATATATATGCAATGCAGACATTTCAAAACTTAAAAACTCAGGTATTGAAAAGACGGTCAATAGGTCGAGATACAGGTACATTTGTGTAAGCGCGTGGCCTAGTGGTTAAGGCGTTGGACTCATGACTCGAAGGTCGTGGGTTCGATCCCTGGACCGGGCGATGTGTTGTGTCCTTGAGCAAGACACTTAATTTCACGTTGTTCCAGTTCACTCAGCTGAAAAATAAATGAGTACTAGCAAAATGCTGGGGGTTAACCCTGCGATGGACCGGCGTCCCATTCAGGGGAGAGTCTTGTACTCTCAGTCGCTTAACGCCACAGAAACCGGGATAAGCTCCGGCCTGATGGGCCTAATGGCTCGGGACAGACTTTAACTTTAACAGGTACATTTGTACCTAATGTACCAAAAGATATATTTATATTTAAGAAATAACATTCTATTTGAGTGTATTCATTTGGTATTATGAATGAATACACTCAAATAGAATTAATGTTATTTCTTATATTTACAATCATAATATATATATATGTATTGCAACAACTGTAAAGATGCTTAGATATAGCTAACGTGAGGCAAATATATATATATATAATTTTATAATAATAACAAAGACCAGCAATCAAAAAAAACATACTAATCCATGTCCAAATCACAATCCAGAAGCAAAGTAAAACTTTAGAACTGACAAGTTAGGTTAGACACATGAACTTCCACCAGGGAAGTGAGACCGGGTGCTCCGGAAGGGTAAGCACCTCCTGTTTAACTAGCTACACCCGCCACGTGTGTAATCAAAATTGTGTAAAGGGAACATGGAACTATGGGACGTCAAATATATCCAGGGCAATCCTGAACACAGAGACATCAAATTCATCATCAATGCTGTGATGACGGCCATAAAACGTTTTGAGGGCCTTGATAAGCCTAGGCTTGCAATATCCCCGAGTCAACAATTTATTTGCAAGCAACCTGCTTCGTTATACAAAGTCCCTGTAGTGGGAACAAGCTCTACCATAGCGTATTAATTGGGAAACAAATACACCATAAGCAGGTGAAGCAAGTATATTGCTGCATAGAAAAGGAAAGTTGACAATAGAAAAACTGAAGTCATCACGTTTGTTTCAAATGTAGCCTTTTGTGGGTGTCAGAATTCAGGTATAAGTCTAAATATGAAGCAGAACTTGAGGAATTAATCGTGTCTTGTATTTTAAACTCGCTAGGATAGATGGCATTCACATATATAGCAACCTACTCGGAACGCCAAGTCGGCAATTTCAACAAATTGTGTTTCGGCTTTACAATTTTGTAACCTTGCGCCGTTTACAAATTTGGGATTACTTTTTAACAAGTGTCTGAGGGCTAAAACTACAACCGTCTTTAACCCCATAGTAGAATACCATACAGTAAAATTATTTATCTATGAAACTTTTGAAACTGCCAAATAAACAACAGTTTGATATTTCATTTTGAATTAAGCGATACTAAACTGTTATTAACAAAAAATTCTGATTTCTTGACGACAAACAATTCCTTCTCATGGCAGCCAAAAAATTGTCGACAATCTTTAAAACTTGCACATTTCTTTTGTAAAATTACTTCTTGATATATTGTAGAATGTGACACTACACCATAAGGATAAAATTTAATCCAAAATGTTCACTGTGCATCGAATGTAAATATTTAAAAAAAATGAAAGACTGAGTGGTACATTTGATTGTCAATGAAAATATGGCTGTCCTTACGATAATCAAAGCGTCAATGTCAAGTTTCAATTTACGTTGCAACTACGTCCAATAATATCCACGTGATAACGATTTGGTTGTCAATGAAAATATGGCTGTCCTCACGATAATCAAAGCGTCAATGTCAAGTTTCAATTTACGTTGCAACTACGTCCAATAATATCCACGTGATAACGAATTAAAACTATCCCAATTAAAAATACCCATAATCAAATGTTAATGTATGTCGATAAAATAATTTGACAAATTTACGGTTATTTTACGTGTTTCATTGGTCATTGACATAGAACCATTTACGCAAATTATAGTTGTATGTGTTTTATTGCAAATATCATTTGCCTTGCTTAACTGAAACTCTACCAATTTGGTTAAAATTTTCTTTCAGTACTATGTCCAAGAGGAGCACCATACCCATCTCCCACCCACCCTTCCTCTCTATTTCTGTCTATCTCCCGAGATGACAAACAATTCCTATTATCACCCATGGGATTGGTTTTATGCACTGTGAACATTTAAAACACAAATTAAAATAATGTAGATTTTGCTGTACATAGTGCACGTGTCTCACCGCAGAAATGATAAAACTATTTTATTTGCATACATTTGCATAATTATGTGAGCACATTTAACATTTGATGGTTGGCTTATCATGTTTATTTATTTATTTTGTATACTATGTGCCTATCTTACTACAGAATCGAATGACTTCGCAAAAGAAAAAGATACATTAATTACTGTAATAATGGTAATATAATAAACTGGATATCCATTAACAATTGAAGGGAAATTGAAAACTGGCTGTATTTTACATTTTCAGAATTAACTAGCTATCTGTAATGATTCAGTTATAGATTGAGAATGAATTCTCTAAATTTGTGAATGAAGTACATAACCCCCATTGAATATTTCTGAAGATACATTTTATTTTAATTAATTCAAAATTGTTCTTGCACTGAATTTCTGAACACGAACATTCTGAAATGAGTCTGAAAATTCTGAAATCATTCTGAAAATGTAACAATTTTCAAGGAATGCCGACATTTAGACAAAATCAACAATATGTCAGAAAAATGCAGAAAATTTTGTCATGAGGGTTGACACCTTTTCAGATTTATACATATCTCTTCATAATCAGATTAAGTAATATGGTATAAATAAACAAATGGAGTAGGTGTTATAACTTATGTATTACTTCGCCATATTGAATTATTCATATGGAATTACTTTTTTCCAGTAATATATGACACCATATTGAGTAATGTAGATGGAATTACTTTCTTCCAATAATATATGACGCACTAAATACAAAGATTTTTCTGTCCTTATTGGGTTTTTCAAAAAAAAAAATGAATGGTGGAAATGATCTTGTGCAAGATTTAAGTTGTGAACATGGTTATGTGCTACTTTTGAATTTTTATAAAATAACGCATTTATAAGTAGCACATGACAATGCTACTTTTGAATAAAATTCAAAAGTAGCACATGACAACACTAACAATTGCAATCAAATTCAGGTTCCATATGGCTGTTTAAAATGTCTGAACACCAAGCACTGAAGTTTAAAGAACAACTGAAAACTATCGAATGCTCCTCTGAATAGTATAAATAATCTCTATATACTTTGTGCAACCTTTTGAATAATCATTGATTTGCTGGACCAGGTGCTCGAACATTAGTTAATTAAATCAGGGATTAGCTGAAAATTAAAACATCACTATCGAATTGGTATTTTTAATTCAATGTGCTTAAGTTTGATGGAATTTTTATTCATTGTCAACATTTCAACTCTAAATTCATAATATATCTGAAATTATGCAAAATTCAAATTTTGAATAATCAATTGATTAAACAAATCAAACTTCGAGCAACTGATCCCTGTATGACTCTGGTTAAAATTCAACAATGATATAGTGAAGTACAGGCTTATCTGTTGCACATTTGCAAATATTTAAGTGTGTGTGTGTGTGTGTGTGTGTGTGTGTGTGTGTGTGTGTGTTGACTTGCAATGGCACTGATTTTTAAAGCAAATGTTTCAACATTGATATGGGGTGCTGTGACTATCTTCAGAAATACACAGGCAGAATTTCCATGAAAATCCTAAAATAGTCCGGAAATAATTGGGTAAAATGTATGACAACAATAACAAAATGGTGCCATAGTTAGATCTACGTGAAATAGAAAAGGATAATTTTTCAGTCTGGTTAATAATAGAACATTGGACAGCACTGAAATAGGCCTCTCTTATGGATATACTAGATATATAATTTGAACGTGTGTAACATTTATTGACATATTTACAGTTTCTTGGTAAATGTAAAACCAAACTGATTAAAAGAAGAACAACATAACTCGGACAATTGAATTTTTGGATCCAAATATAGCAGTTCAGGGTTGTTGATATAATTAAACATCTGAATGTTATATTAAATTTTTCAAATTTAAACTTTAGTAACTTAAATATGCACATGTTAGTGTTGACAAATTAATGTATGGTCAGCTTGTCAAAAGTGAGAAATCATGCATTTAGGCCTCTTCTGAAAACAAAATCTTGAAACCATGAACATATACTTGATGTATGTTGTAATTATGTTTAAATCATAAACTATTGGCATATTGTTACGAAAGCTTGTTCGTGCCACTTTGTAATCTGATTTTTTTTCTGAAATCGTAGGTACGATTTTTAAATTCGTAGGTACGATTTTTTAATTCGTACGTACGATTTTTTAATTCGTACGTACGATTTTAAAAATCGTACCTACGATTTGAAAAAAAAAAATCAGATTACAAAGTGGCACGAACAAGCTTTCGTGTATTGTTGTCACATTAATATGGGAAAATACTTTACTGGCATACTTGAATATTTTAACTTATTATCACTGGTTTGATGATCTTATTAGAAACCCTGGAATGATAAGAAATCCCAAAGGAAAAGATACAGAAAAATGACATGACATTCAGTCTCAGACCCAAATCGCGTACCCTAAATAAAGGGTTGCAATGTTGTCATGTGTACCACCACATCACTGACTCATTATACACCGTATGGAGTCAACTAACACAATGTTTATGCATATGATTGGCCTGTGAGATTTAGATTTGTGAAATGACCGAAGCAGCATGTGGTCAATATGGAGACTGAAAGTAGGTTTAAATTCGGCATGAATCGTGTCTAAACTAAATATAGAACACAGTTAGGAAGCTGTACTAACTAAATACCTAGGTCATATTAGACGGAAAATGGACCGACCCCTATCCAAGATTCCGGATTGACGTCGGTGTGTTTTCGCGTTTAAAACTTGGACACTTTTTGTGTACACGGAATTGTTTTGTGAAATTACTTTCGTTTAGTTCAATATTGTTTTCTACACATGTACTTTGTGATAAATTGGAAGATATCTTGTGACAGATAAAATTTTGAGTTTTAGCCTGTGCTTCGTGGTTCACTATATGTATTACGATATTAAACTGCAACTAGAATTATATATATATATATAAAAAATAATCTGATTTTTTTAAATTTCGCAGTCCGATCTATGAAACCCTGTCATACATTCAATACAGTTCCTTATTTTCTGTCGTCTTGTTTTTGACACAAGTTCACAGCCTACGCCGACAGAGTTGACGATCCAAGTGACCTGACTTTAAACTATTATAATGACATTGTATAAGATATGTACTTGTCCCCATAAAATGGAATATTAAATAGATTCGGGGACAAAGTTGCAATTTATTTTAAAACACAGATATTGTCGGCCGTGTGAATCATTTATATCATGGTTCTCAACATGTTTTATGGGCGTCACCACAATTTAATTTAGTTAATAAGTGCTATGTTTCTGTATCAAAAAATTATCATTCATATATTTGACGTCCCATGGTTCCTTTCGTTTCCATTTTTATTGCACACGGCGGATGTAGCTAGTTAAGAAACCAATCGATCATCAACAAGCGTCATCAAATGATCTAACCGAATGAAATTCGAAACTATGCGGAGATAGACCCTAAGAAAACTCGGTCACCGAGGCCACGTGTACAAGTAATTATTGAGGAATTTTTTTAATTTAAGAATACAAGTTTTACAACAGGCCGTCTGCATAAATACTTTGATCTGACCCATATATGTCTAACCAAAAAAAAAAATTCTTAAATTCAAGACCAACTATGCGACAGGTATTTATCGGTTCGTTAGTTATCTTCAAGTCGTCGTGTCCTTAACAGAGCACTCGATTAGCTTTTGTAAGTGGAATGTTGTAGGCAGTGCAATGCAGATCATTGTCCTCATGTCAAACAATATTGTTAAGTCATATGCATAGATAAAATTTGTTGTCTTACTTGTGCAAGTGTCATCAGTCAATAAACGATTTTTGATATGTGATTTTTGAAAGGACCTCGATAAGAGTACATGATGTTTTTATCACTGTCGGCGCATTTCAAAATCTCAAGATGACTGGAGATCCTATTTTTCTGAAGGACTTCGGTAGCCATATGGCATAATAGGTGATTTTGTCGAACACATCTACCCTACGTCATGGTTCGAATCTCACAAGTATAAAAAAAGTATAGCCTATTGTAAGAAAAATTAGTCTGAGGTTTCCCAGTACTCTCCGCCAAACTCGACTTAACCGCCGCGATATAAGTGAAAGGATCTTGATTATAGGCGCAAAACTCATTAATCCTCCCAGTTCAACTGAAATATAGAAACAAAAAACGTAAAGGTGTCTTGTTAAAATCATAATCTAATCATCTATCTAATCAATTGTATCGACTTTATGTCGCCTAGCTAAAATATGAATAGTAAGCCAAGTCTAGAAATCGGACGACCTTGGGGTGTCTATAAGTGCAAAAGAAAATGCAACACAGACAGGTCCCGGAGGTCACCATGCATGTAATAATTATATTTCCTTGCGAAGTCTTCAGTACTTACTTTGGTTATGATAAGAGTTAAAGACAACTGTCATATTAAGGCGAATTGAGCATTGGAATACAAAAGTAATACACAGTCAAACCTGCCTTAAGGGTCTTCTCTCTCTATATAAGCAACACCTACATTTACAGGCCAGTAAAATTGCATCCCTATTGCTGTTTTTCATGTAAATTGGAACTTGGAAGGCAACCTGTAGGAAAAGGCTACATTAACAGGTTATTTTAGCTGATGTTTATAGACATGTTTGACTGTACATATTTCACATTACACATCCAGGCGACAAGAAATATTCAGAAGTAAGGCACATCTTAGAGGGGCTAATATAAAGGGCGAATAGAGATGAATTAAATTACTACAACATCAAAGAGGTATGGCGGATTTAATAGGATTTTGTCCTAAATGAGCCTTTTTTGGTTTTTGAAAAATGAAAGTCTAAATATGTTTTAACTTAAATAATAAAGCAACAGTATTTTATGTGAATTTTCATATTTTGGCTCATACAAAAGTCTATTTTACTGGCATTTTTTCTTAATGAGCACATTTTTGTGCTCTCATATGCTACCATATGAAAAATGAGGGGGTTTTCCCGTCTTTGATAATTATTTTCAAAGTGTTCTCCCCGGAAGACCAACTTTTACGTTATCACAGTGTATGAACGGAAGTATACAAAAAATGGTAGCTTTTGTTCGTCGAAGCGAGAGCGAGGGTAGTTTTCGTACAGTTTTTGTTTTCAACATATATATTCGATATGATGTATGTATTTCTGAAAAGCTACACAGTCACAAGTTTTACAGCAAGTAACATATCAACGTAATATATACGTATGCCATGATAAATGCGACACTAACTCCGAATATGACATTTTAAAAGGCAAAAACAGTTGATTTACATCTGTTCCATTGTGGTATGGCGATTTAATAGTCTGTATTTTCACTTATTTGCTTATTTGCTCATAAGACTGATGTGCAACCTTGTCTCATTTAAACATTCGGGCAGTCGTGTTTCATATAAACCATAACAACAAATCACGATTGAATGAATATGCATTGTCTCAAAAAACCAATATAAGGCAGTCGATACCTGAAGAAATCTGTACCGTAAGCTCTTGCCATCACGTGTTGAAAACTGTACCGGTAGCTGTTATATTATACGAAGTAACTGTACCGGTAGCTCACAATCGGTCAAAGAAACTATTAAACTGTAAAGTTATATTTGTGGTAATATATTGATAAATAAATATACATGCAATTTGATTAAAGGTGAAAATGCTTTATATATTTCCACAAAATATTCTTTTACTGTCAGCCATAGCCGAAAAAAATGGATGTTCCAGATAATAATTATTGCGACAAAATTTTACCATTGTTGTTGTTGTAAAGAAAGAAGTTATTGTCGCACACTGCACTAAAGCGCAAACGACTATAAAACTGTTCATAAACTATAATCAAAACAGAGCCATATTTGGTAAGAAAAAAATCTGATTCCCCGCAATACAGACACAGAAGCGCCATATCAAACTCTTAAGAAGTGCGAATGCAATCAACGCAAAAATCAGAGATCTGTCGTCTAGTTTTCAGAATATGTCGATTGATTGAATGGATTTTATTAATGATACACACCCCTCCTCCCACACCCACTCTCTCTCCTTAACTACCATTGAGATTAAGGCAATCGACAAAATCTCTCCATCTAGCTCTGTTCTGTGAGATTTTTTCATATATCTGACCAGTGTATCCCTTTTTGTTTCATCTCTATTTCTGCGCCCCTTCTTCAGTGTGCCCTCTTCCTTTTCCCAATCCGAGTTCCACTTTAGAGCTTGCTTTGTAATGTTATTGGCAGGTTTCCTGACGGTGTGACCTATATATATCCACTCACATTTTCATTTTTGTATTTGTGTCATAATAGGGTCTTGTTCTGTGATCTGCCAGAACCTTTTATTGCTAACATTGTCTTGCAATCGGATGTCTTGGAGTCTTTTCAAGCAGTAATTTACAAAAATCTGTAGTCTTTGTGGCATGTTTTGAAAGGATCTTAGAATTCCATATGTTCTTCAAGATGATCAATACTGTTCTAATACTAGTGCATTGGAACAGAAAATGTGACTGTTGTTTCTCTATCGAAGGGCCTTCAGAAGGAACGCCAAAGCCACTGACGTAGGAATTCATAAACATTTATGAACTTGCATACATGAGATATCTGTTGTATATTTTATTGATTCAGTATTTTGAAAACCTTTAACGAATACTGTTGAGTACATTGACATAAATATGAAATGAAGTAAAGCAAATAAGGTCAGGATAATTAAAAACAATAAGTTTTAAAATTGTTTAAAAAGTTATGAACTTTACTTATAGTAGGGTAACGTTCATCTATGTCACGGATAAGTGACCGTCTAGTATAACAATGGGGTTATACAAAAATTCCAGTTCATATGGAGAGGAATTATATAAGGAGTCAGGTAAGTTTACTTTATGTTTTAATACAAACGCTTTCAGCCACTGCAATTCTTTTATATTTTAAGTAAATTAAATCTAGGCTTTATCAAATTTTACCCTAAAAAATATACAGTCTAGTATACCCTCAAAATTTGTTAAAAAGGATACGATGAACTAATCTTTCATACAGTCAATCCTTTTGTTTTAATACGCAAACGTGTAAAATCTGTCCGCTTTTAAACAAACTTGTCACAGTTTCACATCATTCCTGAATTAAGTTTTTTACTGCACTTAAATATGGTAATCTTTTACAATACTACAGATAAAAGAAATCAAAAGTTTCGACAAAATTGAATTTTAGCTTTAATAATCTTTGACAAATCTTCATAATAAATAACTCATTAATTCTTGAATATATAAAAAAATAACAAAAATATTAAAATGTCATTTGCCAGATTTAATTAGTAAGAAAAAATTTAGTTAAGAAATGATTGTGACACCGGGGCCTGGTTGTTATATATTCAAAGATGCTTTTAATACTTGAGCTTCTAACCTGTAGACTTCGCCCCGTTTCTGATTTATCAATGCGGGATCGATCAATCGGGAACTCCTTCTTTGTAAACCTGTAAGATAAGGAAACTCCAGGTTGTAGACAAACCACTATGGTAGTTCAGTTGGTAGAATGCTTGCTTCGTATGTTGGAGGTCGTGGGTTCGAACCCCGGTCGGTCACAAAGATTGCCACTCGGATGTATCACACAGTGTGGGAATGGAAGTTCAGCCAAACTGTACAGTCGCCGGTAGCTCTGTTTTCTGAAGCGAAAAAGGAAAACATCTGGGTCAAACCTAAATAGAATTATCTTAAATCATTGTTGTTATGAACTTTTCTGCGATTTTCCATAAGGAAATAAATAATAAATAATAAAGCAACAGTATTTTATGTGAATTTTCATATTTTGGCTCATACAAAGTTCTATTTTACTAGCATTTTTTTCTTAATAAGCACATCTATGTGCTCTCATAAGCTACCATATGAAAAATGAGGGGGTTTTCCCGTCTTTGATAATTATTTTCAAAGTGTTCTCCTCGGAAGACAAACTTTTACGTTATCACAGTGTATGAACGGAAGTATACAAAAATGTAGCATTTGTTCGTCGAAGCGGGAGCGAGGGTAGTTTTCGCACAGTTTTTGTTTTCAACATAGATATCCGATACGATGTATGTATTTCTGAAAAGCTCACACTCATTTGTGAGTCACAAATTTTACAGCAAGTAACATATGAATGTAATCTATATGTATGCCATGATAAATGCGACACTACGAAAGCCTATTAGGCTCATAAATAAAAAAAAATTAAAAGACGTAATAACGCGAAATAATTTATTATTATTTATTATAACGCGAATTAGAAGGCGCTATAACGCGAAATAAAGTGCAATTGATTTCTATGACAGAAGTTGCTAGTAAGTCAAATTCATTATTAATTTCAATATTTTGTCAGACAGAATGCCAAACGACGGTAATTCCAACCAGTCACCATTCACATTTATTTCGCGTTAAAGCGCCTTTTAATTCGCGTTATAACGCCTTTATTTGGCGTTATAACGCCTTTCAATTCGCGTAAGTACGCCTTCATTTTGCGTTATTACGCCTTTATTTCGCGTTATAATGCCTTTCAATTAGCAGCATTACGCCTTTATTTCGAGTTTTAACGCCTTTCTTTTTGCGTTATTACGCCTTTATTTCGCGTTATTACGCCTTTTATTTCGCATTATAACGCCTTTTTTCGCGTTATTACGCCTTTTATTTTTTTTAGTCATGAGCCTAATAGGCTTTCGTAGGATTCTAAACTAACATTAATGTACATTTTTATTTCAGTTAAGGGATCAACATTATCTCCCGGTGCCCAGATAGCAGTCGTTTCTGGAGTAGTAGGAGGTCTTTCTGTGTTGTTTCTTATTGGTGCTTTAGTTGTGATTGTGATATTCGCATTTGGAAAGAGACCAGCTAAAAAGGCTTACAGGAAAGATTCCAATGCGAGCCCTAGTCGTTTAAGTGGGCGTGATAGTGTCTTCAGTGAATCAGTCCCTGCATGGATTTTAATGATTGGCAGTTTGAAGGGTTCTGGTTATAATCCGTATTTTTACAACGATCAAAAAATAGTAAATGGTCAGGTAAAAGACTAAATGAAGTATGACGTAAATTTGAACTATTAATAGAAAATATATCTTTCTTTAATGCGTATAAGAAAGGAACACTGATCTGTTCGTTTGACCTTTCATTATTATTATTATTCCAGGACAATCCACCTACTACATGGACAGTGTAAGAGTTTTGACCTGTTCGCTTAACCTTTCATTATGGATATTGTTCTGTGTGGACCCACGTCATACATTGACAGTGTAAGAGTTTTGACCTGTTCGTTTGACCTTTTCATAAGGGATATTGTTCTGTGAGGACCAACGTCATACATTGACAGTGAAAGAGTTTTGACCTGTTCGTTTGACCTTTTCATAAGGGATATTGTTCTGTGAGGACCAACGTCATACATTGACAGTGAAAGAGTTTTGACCTGTTCGTTTGATCTTTCATTAGGAATATTTATCTGGGAGGATACACCTCATACAGGGCATTGTTAGAAATAATAATAAAAACCGTTTAACAATCTTCTATTTAGTATCTGCTGATACTTTTGTCTTTGACTCTCGTTTATATGTGTCTGAACCGCGTAATTTACAGAAAGAAAGGACTGTAAATTGTTTATATCCACATTGGTCAATATGTTCACTTAGCGGTCAGTATCTGATGGTTATTGGTCAATATGTTCACTTAGCGGTCGGTATCTGATGGTGATTGGTCAATATGTTCACTTAGTGGTCGGTATCTGATGGTTATTGGTCAATATGTTCACTAAGTGGTCGATATCTGATGGTGATTGGTCATTATGTTCACTTAGTGGTCGGTATCTGATGGTGATTGGTCAATATGTTCACTTAGTGGTCGATATCTGATGGTGATTGGTCATTATGTTCACTTAGTGGTCGGTATCTGATGGTTATTGGTCAATATGTTCACTTAGTGGTCGGTATCTGATGGTGACTGGTCAATATGTTCACTTAGTGGTTGGTATCTGATGGTGATTGGTCATTATGTTCACTTAGTGGTCGATATCTGATGGTGATTGGTCATTATGTTCACTTAGCGGTCGATATCTGATGGTGATTGGTCATTATGTTCACTTAGTGGTCGGTATCTGATGGTTATTGGTCAATATGTTCACTTAGTGGTCGGTATCTGATGGTGATTGGTCATTATGTTCACTTAGTGGTCGATATCTGATGGTGATTGGTCAATATGTTCACTTAGTGGTCGATATCTGATGGTGATTGGTCATTATGTTCACTTAGTGGTCGGTATCTGATGGTTATTGGTCAATATGTTCACTTAGTGGTCGGTATCTGATGGTGACTGGTCAATATGTTCACTTAGTGGTTGGTATCTGATGGTTATTGGTCAATATGTTCACTTAGTGGTCGGTATCTGATGGTGATTGGTCAATATGTTCACTTAGCGGTTGGTATCTGATGGTGATTGGTCATTATGTTCACTTAGTGGTCGGTATCTGATGGTGATTGGTCAATATGTTCACTTAGTGGTCGGTATCTGATGGTGACTGGTCAATATGTTCACTTAGCGGTTGGTATCTGATGGTGATTGGTCATTATGTTCACTTAGTGGTCGGTATCTGATGGTTATTGGTCAATATGTTCACTTAGTGGTCGGTATCTGATGGTGACTGGTCAATATGTTCACTTAGCGGTTGGTATCTGGTGGTGATTTGGATGTCTTATTTATTGCCGGTATATTCAAGATTCTTATTAAAAAATATCAGCGTATACAAAATTGAAGACTGTAAAATAATGTTCATTATTTGACTGTAAACTTGAATTAAATAGACTTTAATTATCATCTCTCTAATGGTTAACAACGTCATGCATTCCCTGTTAATTATGATGTCACAGTAACACTTCATAGCTAGCAATTATTATTAAACTTGAAAGCGCTAAAGCCAGTCATGTTGAAGTATTACGCTGTAATATATGTGTGTGTGTGTGTGTGTGTGTGGTCAGCAAAGGATATAATAATGTATGATACATAAGCGATACTTGGTATACATGTAGTGTTTTCAAATAATTTAATAACGTGTGTGTGTCCTATACGTGTGTAAAATTGTAAACAGTTTTTTATTTTCCATATTCATTTTTATAGTGCAGTGAAGAGCATAGAAAATAGACATTTTAATTCTCATTTACACAGTAACGGCAACTCTTCTCGACTTAATAACGTTTATGGCAAATGATCGTATGTTACATGTAAGTAATATTGTCAATTTTACAGCACTAGACGCCCCTTTCGAAATACAATTCTTCAACAGTAATTTTTTATGTGAACTCATCATGATATGTATGTAAACGGAAGGGCATCTCTTCATGCGTTTACAAATTACAAACATTTGGATGGATTAATATAAATTCTTTGTATAAGGGCATCTGTTCATGCGTTTACAAATTGCAAGCATGTATTTGGATGGATTAATATAAATTCATTGTATAAGGGCATCTGTTCATGCGTTTACAAATTACAAGCATGTATTTGGATGGATTAATGTAAATTCATTGTGTAAGGGCATCTGTCCATGCGTTTACAAATTACAAGCATGTATTTGGATGGATTAATGTAAATTCTTTGTATAAGGGCATCTGTCCATGCGTTTACAAATTACAAGCATGTATTTGGATGGATTAATATAAATTCTTTGTATAAGGGCATCTGTCCATGCGTTTACAAATTACAAGCAAGTATTTGGATGGATTAATATAAATTCTTTGTATAAGGGCATCAGTTCATGCGTTTACAAATTACAAGCATGTGTTTGGATGGATTAATATAAATTCATTGTTTATGGGCATCAGTTCATACGTTTACAAATTACAAGCATGTATTTGGATGGATTAATATAAATTCTTTGTATTCTTTACAAGCATGTGTTTGGATGGATGAATATAAACTCTTTGTATAAGGGCATCTGTTCATGCGTTTACAAATTACAAGCATGTGTTTGGATGGATGAATATAAACTCTTTGTATAAGGGCATCTGTTCATGCGTTTACAAATTACAAGCATGCATTTGGATGGATTAATATAAATTCTTTGTATAAGGGCATCAGTTCATGCGTTTACAAATTACAAGCATGTGTTTGGATGGATTAATATAAATTCATTGTATATGGGCATCAGTTCATACGTTACAAATTACAAGCATGTATTTGGATGGATTAATATAAATTCTTTGTATTCTTTACAAGCATGTGTTTGGATGGATGAATATAAACTCTTTGTATAAGGGCATCTGTTCATGCGTTTACAAATTACAAGCATGTGTTTGGATGGATGAATATAAACTCTTTGTATAAGGGCATCTGTTCATGCGTTTACAAATATACAAGCATGTATTTGGATGGATTAATATAAACTCTTTGTATAAGGGCATCTGTTCATGCGTTTACAAATTACAAGCATGCATTTGGATGGATTAATATAAATTCTTTGTATAAGGGCATCAGTTCATGCGTTTACAAATTACAAGCATGTGTTTGGATGGATTAATATAAATTCATTGTATATGGGCATCAGTTCATACGTTTACAAATTACAAGCATGTATTTGGATGGATTAATATAAATTCTTTGTATTCTTTACAAGCATGTGTTTGGATGGATGAATATAAACTCTTTGTATAAGGGCATCTGTTCATGCGTTTACAAATTACAAGCATGTGTTTGGATGGATGAATATAAACTCTTTGTATAAGGGCATCTGTTCATGCGTTTACAAATTACAAGCATGTATTTGGATGGATTAATATAAACTCTTTGTATAAGGGCATCTGTTCATGCGTTTACAAATTACAAGCATGTGTTTGGATGCATTAATAATAAACTCTTTGTATAAGGGCATCAGTTCATGCGTTTACAAATTACAAGCATGTATTTGGATGGATTAATATAAATTCTTTGTATTTTTCACAAGCATGTGTTTGGATGGATTAATATAAACTCTTTGTATCAGGGCATCTGTTCATGCGTTTACAAATTACAAGCATGTATTTGGATGGATTAATATCCTACAGCTCACTAGTTTCTGTGAATTTCATTCGACGATGCTGGTCACGTGGTGACCTAATATAATCCATATCGGGTCAGGTCTGTTCATATCCAGTCAGTATGAGAGTTATTTCCCCTGACCAACGTCAATGGCGCCCGCCTCGTAGTAAACACGTTATATTTACCACAAGTATTTACGGCAAATACAGACACTTTTTAGTAGTAAAGGTGTTCTGATATTGAAACAAAATATTTGATATCCAAGGATAAAAGTGCAATTGATTTCTTTGACGGAAGTTGCTAGTAAGTCAAATTCATTATTATTTTCAATATTTTGTCAGACTGAATGTCAAACGACGGTATTTCTAACTCGGTCACCATTCACATGTCGCTGTGTGGATACATTCAAATTGGTTTTGTAAATGATTTATTGATATGATCGGTATGATATAATAGTTACACAGTGTTTTAGTGACGTAATATGATGTTTGGAGCTATAGGTTACTAAAACATACAGCAGTGTCTCATCCTGAACTTCTCTCCGGTCTCCGTATCCGTGTACTGTATGTTTGTTTAAAGGTATCCACCTTGGGTCTTCAGGGTGATCGGTAGGATATAATCGTTACACAGTCTGTTGGTGACCTAATATGGTTTATACAGGGTCAGTAAATTCCATATCTGGGCTCGGGCTTCGCCCTCGCCCGATATGGAATTTACTGACCCTGTATAAACCATATTAGGTCACCAACAGACTGTGTAACTAATAATATAAATTCTTTGTATAAGGGCATAAGTTCATGCGTTTACAAATTACAAGCATGTATTTGGATGGATTAATATAAATTCTTTGTATAAGGGCACCAGTTCATGCGTTTACAAATTACAAGCATGTATTTGGATGGATTAATATAAATTCTTTGTATAAGGGCATCTGTTCATGCGTTTACAAATTACAACCATGTATTTGGATGGATTAATATAAATTCTTTGTATAAGGGCATCTGTTCATGCGTTTACAAATTACAAGCATGTATTTGGATGGATTAATAATAAACTCTTTGTATAAGGGCATCTGTTTATGCGTTTACAAATTACAAGCATGTATTTGGATGGATGAATGTATTTTTTGTTTATGAAGTCTTATGATCATGTATATGCTAGCAACTACATGTATTAGGTCGGCTAGTTTTAAACTCTTTGTATAAGAATAAGTATACATATATGCAACAAATTCCATGTATTAAGACGGCTAGATGTAATTATGTTGTATTAAGCAATGTGTATTCGTATACTGGTGTCAACACTGTATGTGGACGACTGAATGTAATTCTTAGCACTGCAATACATGTGTGTCCAATAGTACCACACATTATTCCATCATTGACACACGAAACTATTTGTAAAAATGTTTGATTAATTGGGCACGGAATGAACAAATATATAAAATGAAAAGTCCATTAACTATATAATAAGCACAATCTTGAAGTACAATGATAAAGATAGCGACAGAATAAATAACATACACCGGTACGTTGTACTACTAAACTAGTTCTGGCGGTGTTATGCAATGGTGCATTTCTTCTATAATAATAAATTTTATTAAAACCTATTATTATTCATATAATGTATGTGTTCTAATAGTTTTATGTATGTTATATATACTTATGTAATATTTTAATTCTGTGGTTTTTTGGTGTATTTTATACATTAAAACATAACAATTTATGTAGTGGTTCTTATTTCCTCTACAAAAGAATCAAACTTAATCATGCATGACCAATGTCAAAATCACAATCCCACAAAGAAGAGTCAACATTTTGAAAACTGGCAAATTAAGTTTACCACGTTGAGTTCAACAAAGAATGTGAGACTGGCCAGGTGAATTATTCGAATGGTAATACATATAACTTCTTGTCACCCTTCAAAGAAATTTCTCGCATAGCGATTGGTTATTGCCGGGGTACATAGAACTTTGTCACCCTTCAAAGAAATTTCTCGCATGCTGATTGGTTAACTTACCGGGATACATGGAACTATGTTCGGAAATGAACACACGCGACGTTTAGCGGTAAACGGGAAGTAACTCGTACATCGTTGGCGTCTAGTTACGGTAAACAAACATGGAACAACATAAGCAAGTCACGCAAAACACCAAGTGGAAGTTAAAAAGATCCAACTGGTAACGTTTTGAAGGGTGACAAAAACGTTCACAGGGCTTAAGCAGGTTACACGGCCCCATGTACTACGTCAAAGATGAATGTAAATCTTTGACGGGGTACATGGGGCCGTGTAACCTGCTATTTAAAGCCCTGTATAACTTATAATGTCAAAGAGAATAGTATTGACTTAAGCTCGAGATATTTCTAGCCATTTATATATGTGATACTTAAATTTTGACAGACATGTAGCAAAACAGCAAACGCACTTGGAATACAACACACTATCGAGAGAGAGAGAGAGAGAGAGAGAGAGATGGGAGCAGCGATAAAAGTACGCCCCAGTCAATATTTTACATATATTAGTATAGGCGCATCTGTAATATTGGAATATCTTGGAATACTGAATATATTGGGAAAACCAAGCTATAACTAACTGGTCAAGATCCAGGTTGATTTTAATTTATTCGATAAATAATGTATACATAGAGCCATTTACCAAATATACATTTCTGTTTCTTGTTATAAAAATATTACAATATAAAATGAATGCAATTATAACAAATGTTCTGTTATACACATACAAATACTTAATATATTCCACAGCGGTACAGACCTATCGTAACTTTAAAACTAGGCTTAAGAAAAAAAGTCAAAGTCGGGCTGCTGATTGGCTGAGACATGGATAACAACTGGCCACAAAACTGTCCAGAGATAGACAGCAGATGTCGAGAAGCTGTCAATATATCTTGTACGAGGGATCAAGTTGAGCTTACATTTCGGTAATACTTCGTTATATTTTTGTTAAACTTTCGACAGGTCTGTACTGTTGTTTTAAAATAAAATAGCATGATTTGTTTTATGCAGGTGTTAAACTTCATCAAAATGCATGTCCATTTAAAGAACTGACATGTCAAAAGTTTTACACAAAAACGAACAAATATGTGATGAATAGGAATCACTTTTGTTAGATATGCCTCGACAGATGTTCGGCTTTCTCGCATATGTGATAGATTAATCTCACGGGATAGGTGGTACGATATTTTTTCCATATCGCACCCGCATGAGCCCGTGTAGGGTACAGTACAACGGGGACTACTTTTGCAGTAATAGTAAGGGACGTAATTCATGATACGAGGGATATCATAATATGTTAAAGTTATTCCCATGACGACTGATTTCTATAGTTCTTAATTTTATTTCTTATAACTATTCGTTATAAGTATTCATTTTGATTAATATAAAAAGAAAATTCATTTTGTTGTTATTTATTATCGCGTAAGTTCACATTTCATCTCTGAGCTACACGTCATTGATGACGTTACAGCATTAAATCATACACGTATTCATCCGCTAGCAAAATCTTGCTTTTTAGTAGGAAATTTCAATGCCTTTATGCAACAATATTAAATTTTATATGCGAGAAAAACAATCAATTACTCGTTTCAGACTGAGATAAGGAAAATCCCATATTTCATCTCAAATTCGGCGGAGCCTCGTTTGAGATGATATATCTGACCACTCGACTGGAATTTCTTTATCTTGATCTGAAACTTGTTATAGATTCTTTTCCTCTCTTGAACGTTTTTCGATCACTAGCTATCCATATATCGGTCATTCGGTCATTGATACTTTTTTGTTAGCCAAGAGTTTGATTTGGGCAGGCCTGTACTGTGGGAGAGATGTCGCTTATATATTTATTAAATTTGTTTTTGACAAGATTTTACTTGCTTTTACTGTAAAAGTATTATAAGAATTGCTATATATTAAATGTGATGGTGAGAACATGTGCTTAAGATCCAGCTTATAGTAATAGTATTGCGTATGGGTGTAACGATACGCCTTAAATAGTACCAGGGTATTCCGATATTTTGTAGAATTCCTTAACTGTATTTCAATACATATTGACTACGCAATGCACTGGCATAGCTTTATCGGAATCATGTACAAAATTGTACTAATCGCTAATAAGACCAATGAACAGTTTTAAGTCTTGGAGTTGATTGGTTGACTTTCTTGCACTGAATCACTTTGGTTGCCCAAGGTCTACAAACTTTGGCGCCGCATTTTAGCTTACAACAAAGGCGCTATAAGCATACATGTACAACGCGTTTAATAGCACAATTACATTTAAACGTTCGAGGTGTTGATTTTGGCAATAACTAGTCCTAAAAACGGTTTGGTTTGGACGTTTTTCCTGTACCTGTACATTACTATTTTTGAGAGAAACGTTGTTTCGTGGTAGTATATCGGAGGCCATCTGAAGCGGTTTTACCGATATATCGGCAATCTTTACACCTCTAGAATCGTGTGTTAAAAGAGGAAATGTTCGGTAGGAAACTGACAAGATTCCTCTCACTAAGATTTTATCCAAAAAGAAGGCGAAAGACACCGCGATTAACATTCTGGTGCTTTGACGTATGGGTCACTTCTTAATCCCCAAGTATTCCTCGGGCGTAAAGCTGCCGATAGATTAATAGCAGTTGATGAAAACCTGTTGAGTTATAGGTGACGAGAAGCCACGATGTAATGCAGACTCAGCAATGATTTGTTACCCAAGTGCTAAACTTTCGACAGATTTGTACTGTAGTTATGGTGGATTATTCGCGCCATCTTGTCTTTTCGACTTTTCACTCTCAGTTATTCCGTTGTTTCTACACACAAGTGCTATTCAAAATTACCGGGCACATGACACTTAGAGTACTGTTATATGGTTATATTAATATGGTAATTCGTCTGATAGACCGAGACATATTAATCTAATTGAATCTATCTTTTCTTTAGAAGGCTTTAAAATACGTAAGAAGTGTTGTCAAAAATCAAAGGACAATTGCCAATTAATTTCTTAATTGTTTTAAATACCCATCAATTTTCCGTAATCGCAATAAAACATGACGCCAAACACTCAGAAAGAAATATTGATAAAAAACGCCATAGAAGAAAGGTATTGCAAAACATCAATTTTGAAAAAAAATCACACATGCCAAGATATATAATGATAAATAGAGACCAGATATTTCATTCATATTTAGTGATTTAACATGTTCACAGTCGAGTAAGAACCTTATGCACATCTGTCAAAGTGAAAAGTGAAATCAGCTACTGAATCAAAATTAAACAAAAAAACAAACAAAATAAAAAAAAAAATAAATTAGTACTTAGACTTACATTTTCTGAAACTTTCTAAAACCGCAAGATATCAAACAATTATTTAAACTTTTAATTTTTATACACAACACACGGTAAGAAGATGATAAAGATTTTAATTAAAATTATTCGCATGGATGAAAACTCTGATATATGAGAGACAATAAATTATGTTTTTTCTTAAATCGGATTCATCGGCGTGTAACGGATAATTATTACAAATAGATATTATTCAGGTTCATCATTTATGTGTAGTGATCCGACACCGATAACATTGTTTTGGTTTATTGTTCTAGTCTCCTGAAGAATTTTCGGATGTGGCATGTGGCTCGGTTAGGATATAGTATACTTTAGAGTTACGGACATATTAATACTTGTAACTGTTGTATTCGATTTCTGATTTCCTATCAAGGACTTTCCATTATATATCCGGAATAGGTAACAGTGTAAGATATTTTTAACTTTGTTATTTTCGATTTCAGATAGGATTTCATATCTTATAAGATGTATGATTTACGGATATCACAATTTTCTGATAACTTTTGCCACCGTTGTTGTTAACTCAGGGAACTGAATTTTGTTAGATATGACAAGAAGTGTAGATATTGCCTACTGAATTCTGTTTGATATTTCCTGGTTGCAGTTTGTACATTTTGTGATTATCTTTTTTATTCTTGGCCGATTTGGAGTTTTTTTAGTATTATAAATATTTGACGGTTGGAATCGGTCAAACTTTAGGGTGTGACAAGGATCTGACCCTTTAGAAAGGTTTTTTTAGAGGTGGAATGTGACTTTACAAAACACTGGGGATTTTCAAATCTGCCACTGTTTATATATATATCATTATTTTTCGAATATTTCTGTGTTATTCTTCATAACGGATTATGTTTCGAAGCGTTTGAGCCTTTAAGGTGTGATGTAAGAGTTTCTTTCGACTTTTCCAGAATAGTGGAGATATATTAGGCGTTAGAACGGTGCTTTTTAAAAGGTAAGTGTCAATTTCACATTTTAAGCTTGCATGTGACTTTGTTAGGGTTACATTTGTCGAATATAACAATATAACTTCTTTAATGTAAGCCATATTAACATTTTGCAGAGTGTGGGGATTGTAAATCGCGAGTCCCAGCCGGGGTCTGACCAAAATTAGATGCCCGTGTCTTAAGTTACAGGACCCTTCCTGTGACATTGCCCTGAGTGCACTGAAAATGTAAAATTCACCTATAGCTGGTGACGTCACGATATAAATAAAAGATGTATTGGTTAAACTTATCTAAAAGAGAAGTATGGTAACAATATTCCCGCACTGTGCACACAAATGAACAAACCGGCTTAGTTCATTGATTTTTCTGTTTTTATTAACTTTATTTTACGATATATTACTAGTTCTTAAATAAACTGCACGCAAAAATATTACAGTACCAAAAATTAAATATCTTATATAATTGACAAGAAACGGTGTGATCATCCTCTACCTACTATAGTCCCATCACATTTTCAGTGATTGAATGGGTGGTGCGATTCAAACTTGAATATCTTACTTGATATAACTTCAATAGACTTGAAACTTTACATGTGCTACAAGAACATATTTTTTCATATTTTTAATATGTTTTTCAAATATTGTCAGCTTTTTCTTATGTTTTCTTTTAATTAACATGAATAAATTTTAATAAACGTTTTCGATAAAAGTTTGTTAGAAATAAATACTTGCTCGTTTGCGGTCTTGTTTTAAAGATATGTATTTAATATACTTTTTTATTCATATAGTTACATTTTTAATATTCACTTTAGTTTTTTTTAGTTAATGGTGTCAATTAATCGAAAGGTAGCTGTTGTCCCTATGACATGGCATATTCGACAGTTTCATTCATATAAGTAGTTTAGATCTTCGTTCTGATCGGCTATCATGTTTTCACGCAATACGGGTTTATACGGTAGCCATTAACCAATGCAATTGTCTTTGTTTATGAATGAACAACAAGTAAAACAGCACAAACATCAAAATGAGGAATAAAATTAATTTATTACACATGTTTGGCCTAAAGCGACACAATTTTTCAATTTAATCATCTAAGCCCATCTGACAAAGCTAAATAAATGAAGTTATTGACGATAAAACATTTTACTACATAATACGCACCATCTGAAATCAGGTGCGAGTCTGATAAAAAACTGGTTTTATTTAATTTTGTATACTTACTATGAGAAATTTAAACAAATTATTTCAACACGTTATAATAAAAACAACGGATTTACAAATTACATTATTAAAATTTGAGGTAAGTAATCCACGATCTTTTTGAGGCCATGTCATATACCATTTTTTGAATTTAATCATAAAATATATTTAAAAAAATGGTATATGACTATATTGTCATATACCATTTTTTGAATGTATTTTATGATTAAATTAAAAAAATGGTATATGACAGCCACATCGACTATAAGTACAATAATAGAAGGGTCAAATCAGATGAAGTTCATAACGACTAGCCTCATATATATATATATATATATATATATATATATATATATATATATAGCAATCATATAGCCTTAACTCGCATTGGGTCACTGGTGATCCATAATGTTTTATTAATAATAATAATAATAATAATAATAATAATAATAACTAGAGATTGTAACTGGGATACCAGTTACGTATGATTCCCCACCATCCATAAATAATTTATGGCATATATCTGGTAAAAAGACTCTAGCAGGGTTAGCACTGGGTTGTAAAAGTCTGTCGTCAAGGAAATCGCCAGTTGTAAAATTTTGTTGCCAATTTCATTACTGTGTCGCCAAAAAGGTTAAATCTTGTGATTTTCACGTCACATGCGTTCTTAATGTTGTGTATATATTGCCTTGATGAACAATTACATTTTAAAGGAAGTTGTGTATAAAGTACATTTGTACCGCGCCGACCTGGTAAACTAAAAAAATCATACCTTGATTGCTTTTTAAAATTTCTTTGAAAGTTAAAGTAGATTTGAATTAAAGTTTTTGGTTGAGAAAAATCGTACATTGGAAGGCCTTCTCGGCATAGGAAGTGACGTTTTCAATGAATTTTATTGAATAAGAAAACTCGTAGAACCCCTCTCAGGCCTCTGATTTGGCATCGCCGCGTATTACAATGAATGAACACGTATGGGAGGGTCTGCGCTGGGCATCGCTAACTGCGATTTATTTCCTTAACTTGCGACAAAACACGGCGCTTTGTGATTTTTCTGGCCATAAGTTTTCAAAGTTCACCGGTATCTTGGTCACCAGTAATTAACAGGTCATAACACATTGAAGCCAGTGACGGCTTGGCGAGTGTCACTGAATAAACACAGTAATTAGCGACTGAGTTGATTAAGATCGTTGTCTTAGGTGCGAATGTAAGACCTTCTAATGATGGGCAGGTAGATCCAAGTAATATTGGAGCGTGTCGACACAGCCTGAGGATATACCCAGGTGCCCTCCCGATGTCGTCAAACAGTATAAACACCGATGGACTCGGAATTATTGTAAAATCCAAAATAAAATATAATAAAAGTTACCCTTTGTGATGTTTATTTAATTTTTTTTCTAAAAAGTTTATTGATTAATAATTGTGATTCAATGCGCAATACACATCATAGGAGGCCATTTGTTTGTATTTTAATTACGCGACTTATATTGGTTATTCCTATATGTTTGAGGTTCATGATCTACTCAGTCAAAATAGTAAAAGACGGACATTTTTATATGAAGCATGTATGTTAACTCTGTGTATAGTGTGTTGAAATAGATCGACGCTGTATACATAGTCCGATTTAAAAGACCCCCTTTATTTAAAAAAACGTACTTTTCAACACGTTGAGGTACATATTAGTTTAGGTGTATTATACGGAATAAATCTCATATTGTTATTTCCAGCATCTAAAAGACTCAGATCTTCATTGCTCTATAGATTATTTATGTGTTTTTGATGCAAAAGAAATAAAGTCGACTCCCGTTAATTCGAAATCGGTTGAATCAAAATTTCGCTTAAATCGAAATGATACAAATGGTCCCGTCAGATCGCTATGTATTTCTATGTAAATTTGTTAGTTAATTCGATATGCCGAATTTGAAGCGAATTTTTAGTCCAAATTACGAAATATTACGAAAATTCCCATTAAATCGAAGTGAACTTTCAGTCCAAATTACGAAAATTCCAATGTTTAAATCGAATAAAAAGACACAAAAATATTTTATCTTAAACTTGAACAATACCTGAAATAATTGTTCATCTCTTATTTGAAAAGTGTTAATAGTAACAGAGTGGCGGCTTACTCGGAAGATTTATTTCCGACTAAAACTACAAATTTTTGTACTCGACATACCGGTCATTAGGAAAGTGTCAGTCAGTAAAAGGAGACATTTCATTGGTATAAACTTAAAAAAGTGGGCAGTCTTCTACTTCTACAGTCAGTGATTAACAGAAAACCCCCAAGCCATTTGATCTATCAAGGCAAATTGTATACACCAGTCATCTCATTGTGTAAGGTTTTAAGTACAGGCGTGTGACGTGACAAGCTGTGGTTTTAAAAATCGCCAAGTTTTTAACGGTCACTAATCGGATTAACTCATAGGTGAAAGCATTGACTTGGTATAATTAAGGTGTCGTAACCAGCTTACGTCCATTCAGAATTGGTTTCCCCGGGTATTTAACTACGTATTCATTTACACCCACCCACCCACCTTCAAGATAACGAAAATGAACGCGTCTTGATTATCTACACAGACAACAGATTATTGGTACCAAATTTCATCTAAATCCATCAAGCCGTTCCCGAGATATGCGTCAGCACATGGTCTTGAGAGAAGAAGAATAATAAGAATAAGAATAATAAAAATAATAATAAGAAGAAGAAACAGAACGAAAACAATATGATTCCCCACCTTCGGTGGTGGGGAATCATAATAATAATAATAATAAGTGATTCTGGATCTGATAATTACAATACATCAATAAATCTAACATTTTTTTAATCGCCGCCCTTGATGTTAAAATTAGGAAAACTGTCAATATTAATATTAAGTAAATAAAATTGACTGTTACAAAACCTGAATTAGTTTAACTATTTTGAATAACCCTCTGTAATGATATTTATCCAAAAATAGGGTTATTTGCCGTCCACAATTCCAACTTCACGTGCGCAACACATGCGCAATTCTAAACTCCCAGTGAAAACATTGGTTCTGAATAGTCTGTTAAATTCTTATAGATAAACATATAAGGAATAGAAAAAACTTCATTAAGTATGCTTTGCGATTACTTAAATATACTTGATACTTTCAAATATGTTAGTTCCTTAGTCAAGTCGTTTTATTGATTACGGGAATATGTTATTTGATTATTGGTTTCAGACTGCGGCATATGGAATTGTACTTATTTGCAATGGGCAATATAAAGACGCCAAATATATCAAGGGTTATTTTGGATATAAAAATATTGAAAATAATCATGCTGCACTATTCTTGGTACACCTCTGTTTCATCGTTGATGCTGTTTTTACCGCGTGCTTAAGGATCACAGCTTCTCTCGTTGTCTATGTTTAATCCTGTTTGAATACATATTCTATTATAAAGAAATCAAAAACAAACATACTAATCCACGTCCGAATCACAATCCAAAAGTAAAGTAAATACTTTGGAACTGACAAGTCAGGTTAGACAGGTGAATTTTCACCAGGAAAGTGAGACCAGATGTTCCGGAAGGGTAAGCACCTCCTGATAGCTAGCTTCATCCGCCATGTGTGTAATCGTGTTCAGCTAGCTACGCACGAGGTGCTTACCCTTGTGGGGAGGGAGGGGGATTTGACCTCACATTTTTATGTGTTTTACGTAATTCAACACTAATGATTTTTGCTTTTCGGAAGGCAGTGATTTTGATAAATGATATATTATTACCGGACAGAAATTTTGAAAAAATATAGGATTTTAAACAATCAATGACTTAAATCACAAGACATATGAGTTTCGAATTTTAAGGAAATCTAATAAGTACAGTCCAACCTGCCTTAAAGGTCACCTCTATATAAGGGTCTCCTGCTTATAAAGGCTAGTATAATTGTATCCCAATTGTTCTTTATTCATATTATATGAACTTGTATATAAAGTTAACCTGTCCAGAAAGGTCACTTTTACTGGTTCCCTTGGGTGGCCTTTATAGACAGGTTTAACTGTACTTAACATACAATTCAAAAGGAAAGTGAACTCGTGTCAGCGTATAACAGGCTGGCGAAACAAAATTATTTATTAATCTATCCAGATCGGTACATTTTAGTGCGCAATGTTGCCATTTACATGTAGGTACTTTTTATCCAGTTAAGTGCAATTTCCATACAAAAATACGTATTTTTAGTACTTTTAATTAAAAAAACCCCGTCAAAACGAGAACAATCTGTCTTATTTTACCTTTTCATTTTATTCGACCGTTTATCCGTTATAATCGTACAAATCTGTCAAAAACGGATAAATCGAATTGGTCAGTCTGGTATACGTCTGTAAAAATATGCAGACAACAATATCAGTGCATTAAGTTTTTTTAATTAATTTTTGAATTTCTGAAATTATACAAACTTAATTTAGTAACAGATATCTATTTTAACGTTATAATTTCTTCTGAAATAATTGATGTTGTTTTTTTGCTTCTAATTCCTATGTTGGCACTCCACACAGGGGACATATTCCATTACATGTTTTGGTCTTCGGTCTTTCGCAAGGGATAATTCCACCTATCGGAGCTCCTGACTGATCACAGTCGTTGTAATCGTTACACTGCGCTCCCTCCGGTCTGTTTGTTCTAATAAATATATCAATTAAACATTGTATATAATTTAGAATAACAGTATAAATATAAACACAATTAAAATGATAAAATAAAGCAAAGTACAGGCAAACAACATTGACTTGCAAACTTGACCTTTAGTTGAAATACTTTTTGTGAACGCCGAGCACTGAGAGTCAGTTTCTTAAGAAACTGGCATTTCTTTTTTCAATTGGCTTTCAACTATCTGGTGAATGTTTGATTCTTCGAATGGGAAACCACTATTGACCAAGGCATAGATGATGACACCGAAACTCCAGATATCTACAGCAAAGGCATTGTATGCTTTTCCCTGGAAGACTTCTGGTGGGCAATAGGAGGCGCTTCCACAAAAGACGTTTTTTTTTCGGGCGAATTCGAAGTCGGATACTTTTACTTGACCATCTTTTCCTTACTTTTTACCAGGGGATCACCTCCTTCTGCCAAATATATTTATATATAATGGACACACTATTTATTACGTTTACACAATAGAGAACACTATTCATGTATTAACTGCGAATCCGAATGGAAAGCATCCTTTTGCGAAAATTACATATTTTTACAGGTATCATTTCCGCCACTAATTTAAATTTCTGGTGTTTTATTTCCGCCAGAATCTGGGGTATTTTGCGAGTGTAAGTCATGGCATAAATGTTAATAGGCAAGTGTTTAAAACTTCAGACTACAACATACATTAAGCCCCGAAGTACAAAATACAGTTGCAGTCAGGAGTCAGCATAACTTCGAGAAAGATAACAAGATAACCTAAAAATCTAATGGTAAAATAAGTCGCCGAGACTATGTGTGTGTGTAATGATCTATAAGTTCAACCCATTGATATGATTGTGGATTGTATTTACAGTATGTCACGAAATGTATGTGGAGTGATTTTAAATTATATGTGGGTTTTATTTATATTATGTCTCCAGCCCGGATAAAAGAGGAGGAAAGCCAGAATTATTTCTCATATCTCAAATGCAATCTCAATAAAGTGAGGCAGTTTGGTAACATTTTTGCACAAAGGGACTAAGGGTTTTTTAAAAGTTGGTGGCGGAAATGATATACTGGCGCGAATAGGTTGTGGCGGAAAAGGAGGCTGAAATTGCACAAACGGATTTCACCCATCCGAATACTATACATGTGATTGGTGGATTCTCCTGTATGAATATTCTCCATGAAAGGTCAAGATGACAGGTCAAAGTGGTTTGATATATTTTATCATTGAGTTTGTCTGAGGGAATATTTTACCTAAGATATGTGAACTGCTTTTTTGTCCGTACATGACACTGAAATACTCTTTTATAGAATCAGTTGCTCAATAGTGATACCATTTGATCACGATCATAGTGGCCTTCAATAGCAAACATATAAAAACCCTCTTCAAACCACTGCGGTAGCTCAATTGGTAGAGTGCTCGCTCCGTTAGTGGGAGGTCTTGGGTTCGAACCCCGGCCGGTTCTAGACTTGAAAGTGGGTAGTGACTGTTCTTTCGCCAAGCACTCGGCATTACGAAATGAAAGTCACGGTTCTTTCGAATGGGAACTTAAAATAAACGAGGTCCCGTTTCACGGTGGGCTTAGCACGCTAAAGAACCCTGCTGTCCAATGCCATAAGCGCAACGCACAGGCCAAATTTCTGCACTTTCGCCTATAGCTGGCGACGTCTCGATATAAGTGAAATATTCTTGACTGGGACGTTAAACACCATAATTCAACTCTTCATGAACAAATGTCTTAGAAGCTGGAACCTTTCTATTTATCTCCAGCGCATAAACACCTACCTGTATCTGATGTTTATTGTCTCGTATACTAGAACACATGCGATAAAAAATTAAACCACTTCAATCAAAAACATACATATCAATCCAAGTCCACACCAAAATTCCAAAGCACAGCAAACCCTGACAAATTTAGTTAAATACGCGAACTTTCACCAGGGAAGTGGGACCGGGTGCTCCGGAAGGGTAAGTACCGCTTGCTTAGCTAACTACATCAGCCACGTGTGTAATCAAATTGGGGTCGAAAGAAACATGGACACTGATCATGATACTATAGTACCATGAAACATATCTCTATCAAATATTAGACGCTGACTCATGACTCTATTCACGTTAATAAAAAAACATAATCTTTTAAACTTAGGAAACGTCCAGACATTGAGTTTCATTAAACGATTTGATATTGACGTCATGCTCAGACCGCATGTAGGAAAGTGAATTTTCCTTGCCGCTTGGCCTTAACTGGTTCATCTGTTATCAGTGTAATGATCTAGGGTAGTGGTACGCTTGTCTGTGGCATACTGACTCTGTGAGCTAGCAAGTTAAATTCGCCCCGAGTGCGCACTAGTACAAGGCAGATCATAGAACGCACTTTCATTTCACATGTATACACGAAACTGTTTATAGATTAATACATAGAGATTAATAAAATAGTTCTCGTCGCGAATAGCTGAGAATTGCTGATGCGACGTTAAGCAACAACCAACCAACCAACCCACCAACCAACTATCTTCTCTAGCACCTGATTCAACATCCCATTTACTTTTTTGTTATTACTCACCACCAGAAAGTGATCGATCTAGCTTCTATGTTAAGGTTGATTAATTATTTGATTGAATGGGGTCTTACGTCCCGGTCAAGAGTATTTCACTTATATCAAGATGTTACCAGGTATAGATGAAGTGACAGAACTTTTTACCTTTGCCGTGCACTGAGAAATAATATGCAGGGAGAGTTCTTTAACGTGTCAAGCCTGCCGTGACACCGTGACACTGGACATTGGATTTTAAGGTCTCTTCCGAACGACCCTTGACTCTTTATTTGCCGAAAGAGTATTCACTGTCTATTTTCAAGACTTTGTCAGACCAGTCTCCCAAATACGAAGCGAACACTCTAAACCTGAGCTACAGTAGTGGTCAATTGAGTGAGCTCGAGGGTGTTATATAGCTACAGTAGTGGTCAATTGAGTGAGCTCGAGGGTGTTATATAGCTACAGTAGTGGTCAATTGAGTGAGCTCGGGGTGTTATATATATATATAAAGGTTAAGCTACCGTAAGAATTAATTCGGTGAAAGTTTAGGTCTGACATCCCTTAATTTCTCTTAACTTACTGATAAGGTATTAATTAAAATATGTAGGTCCCTTACCCATCTCCATAACATGAATATTGGTTGCAAACACCATTACAGGTATGTGGTGGTTTTTTACACTGTACAGCATCACAGCATTCCCCTGGAATTTGACACGTACCTCCATTATTTGTGCAGCCTTGCGCGAATCTAAAATATATAAATCAATATCAATGCTTTATTGTCAACAACAGACCATGAATTTTGTTTTAAAAAAAGCCAATGTGGCAAAGCAGTAATGTTTATGGGATTGTTGCTGTGATAAAACATATACAAAACATTACGAGATGTTACATAGTACTTTACTTCTGTGGGACTACAATATCACACATAAGCCGTCAAACATTATCAACGAATGTAACATTGCGCGCTGCATCACCAGATGTTCTAGATCAATCTTACATTTTTGAAGACTTTGGACCATACTAAGAAAATGTGATATCCTAAATATGACTCAAGAACATAAGTATAAGAACCCGTCTTCCAAAAATTAAAGGTAGGCCAATAGTTGTCCTAGAAAAGAACTCAACATAGCGGTTGGTTATATTAATAGGTTATGACCAAGAAAGTTTCACGAGAGCGTATTTTTTTTTTTTTTTTTTGACAAAGAACCCACTTGTGTACAGATGAAGTAATTATCTGAATAGTAAAATACAGACTTTTATATCATGTGGGAACTATTACTGTGATATCAAGAGATCAACATTGAATTCAGCGTATATAAAATTGAGATCTTGTTTATTATTTTCTTTCCTTCTGTTATAATAGTTCATTCTTGCATAAATTCGAAAAATGAGCCGATGTTTCATTTCTGTATATGAAGAATAAAACATATTTTTGTGCATCTGTATTTACACATATACCACGGTGATATATATGGAGAGAGAGAGAGAGAGTATATAAGAATATAAGAACGCGTTTAATGCAATCCTTGTTCAAATAACATTCCAAAATAAAAGTTAAAAAAACTGGTAAATCAAGTGTACACCTGAACCCCAAGTGATCTTTAGCATATTTTTCGTTGCAGTCCGGTGGTTGACAAAATAACCAAAATTCAATAAATTACAATTTTATTAAATAAAACTAATTTTTAAATTCAATTCTTCACAGTATTAATATGAAGTAAAAACTTACTTTTTAACATTTGGCACAAATAAGATATTATGATAATGCCAATGGTAATATATGTTATATAGATATTGCTTTCGTTAACAAAGGTGTATCCAATAAGAAGCTATATTTTAGAGAACTTTAACACATTTCGATTTCATCTTTATGTATACTGTGGAGAAAAAAATATTATATTCTTCAGATATGCTAAATTATTGACACAGATAAAAGATCGCTGGCTAATTTATTAAAATTTGATTTCAAAATTGAAAAAAAATATACTGAAAAATTAAGAATTAACACCAACATTTATTGTAATACCCACTTGCCTGTCATTGGACAATCCCTACATTGTTTTCTAAAAATTCAATTCATATATAAAAAAGATCGATATTACAACTCTAAATTGGATTTAATTACATGTTTAAGAGTCGTTTTTTTTTTATATTGTATGACAATCGCGAATGTACTAAAATAAAAACTTAAGCGAACTAACCGGAACGACAAATGTTCCAGCAATGCTGAAAAAATATGGTTTAATTTCAATTTACAGTAGAATCATTATTAACCACGGGATAAAAGTTATGGGTTTAATAATTGACAAAAAATGTTCGCGAGATAATTTCGTGGAATTGTATTTTTGTTTCCAACTAAATGCACTGTTGTGATGACATTAAAGTACCGTCTTTTTTAATTCAAAACGAACATACCAATCCATGACCAAAACAAAATCCCAATTCAAATTGTAGCTAGCAGATGTGGGCAAACACATGAACTTCCACCAGGAAAGTGAGGTCGGGTGCTCCGCAAGCTTAAGTAACTCGGACCACCGTTAGCAACTCCTGCTTAGCTAGCTTTACACCCGCCACGTGTAAAATACAAATTGGAAATGGCAGGAATATGGAACTATGGGACGTTAAATATATCCAGGGAAATTTCATTCTCTACTTTCATTTATGTTTTAAATATAAAATTAAAACCGAACATGCCAACCTATGTCGCATTTAAGAAATTATTTTATATTGGAAGCTAAGGCTTATCAAGCCCTTCAAATAAGTTTAATTGCCGTCATCACAATATTGTAACCAATATGACTCTGGACATATTTGACATCCATCTTCCATTCTCAAATTTAATTACACCTAACTAAACAGGAAGTACTTACCTTTCCGGTGTTTCAGACTTCACCTTAACTCATCACGCGTTATATTAAAAATGACAATAATGGGTAATAAAATTTGATACAAAAACTATATCGAGGACAATTTTGTATCCAGGAACATCATAACAAGTAATATTTACAATTTGTATCTCTTTCGATGAAACACGCAGAAGCAATAGTATTGCAATTTCCGTAGTCATGACTCTTGCTGTGTTATAATTTTCCCGCAATATGACGTCATGTCCCCCACAGGATCGCACAATACTGGTCATGTGAGATTCGCCGGTATCGCATGGCAATAATACCTATTTCACGTGAGCAGGTATGGAAAAATTGTGTTTTCAAGAGTTGGAACAAATATTGGTACAAAATATTTATTTAAGAATTGTAAATTTCTGCTCATTGTATTTTAAGAGGTAATGCAAGATAGTATGGCGCGTGCCAAATTCAAAATGAATCGCTTCGCCCTTCATCGAATTTGGCACGCGCTACTCTATCTTGCATTATTTCTTGAAATACCATGATCAGAATGTCATTTCTTAAATAAATTTGTTGCATTTACCTAACATCTAGTTCTTACAACTAAATATTGAAATATTAAAAAAAGACATCACAGAATTGGACAATAAATTTTACATTTTACAATTTTCTAGGCTTTGGACAAAATATTATTTTTTAAACTTCCCATTTAAAGTAAATGATGTGTTTGTTATAAAGGCATCGCTATTGTGTATGAACAAGTAAAATTTATAACTAAACATTATAGAATACAAAATCATTATTTTTTAATTACTGTAGAATCATTAATATTCGTGTTTTTGAATTTTTAAAAATCTTCGTTGGAAGATAATTTCGTTTGAACACCCAATTAATTAATCATTTAAATATGCAATACAGTTAAACGTACAGGTATTATGGTTTTATTCACTAAATGATACCTACATACATGTGCTTAGATTATTTAGTGCCTGTTCGACCTGGTAAGTAAATATATTTGTTGACCTTAAATTTCGTGGTTTTAACTTACCCACGAAAATAACGTAATTTTATTCCCCACGAATATTTGTGATTCTACAGTATGTAATCATAATATTTTAGCATTACTTACACCAGGCTATCTTGTAACCCAATATACAGACAGAAGATAAAGCAAATACGCAACAGCACGGAACTCCATGGTAACGGGTTCTTTTGGCTTTTACAAGTCAGAAGATGACAAGAATTGTCTGATCTCAGAATTTATACCTTCACCGATCAAGTATGAGTGATTTTGATTGATTCACTTAAAGATGTTTTTGGTTTTTTTTTTCTTGTGAAAGGCTTGAAAACTACATGATATATATGCTTACGTTATAAATGGTAAAAAAACTAATTTAATTTAAAAATGCAGGAAAATGTTAACTTTTCCCTCGTATATTATCTCCTTGTTATTTATTTGGAAATTGTTTTACCTTTGCTGTGCACTTAGGGCAATATGCAGGGAGGGCCACGTCTGCTGTGAAACGGAGCATCGGTTTTTAAGGTCCCTTCCGAAGGACACCGTGACTTTCTTAATTGTAAGTGCTTGGCTATTGAAGAGTCACTACCTATTTCAAATCTTGGTCAGACCCGGACAAGGTTTGAACCCACGAGCTTCTACATACGAAGCGAGCACTTCCAACTTAGCTGCCGCAGTAGTGCCCATTTAGAGTAAACAGTAAACAGCTGTCTTGTGTATGTATTAACTAAGAATCCTAACACTACGTATATATTAGGTGGGTCCGCCTGTAAAATGGATAGGTCAATTTTGGATGCATATAGCAATCAAAAAACAAACATAGTAATTAATGCCTTATTTCTAACACAAAAATTCGTTTAAGATAATATTTCCCGAGACCTACAACACTTTTGCCTTTCGGCATCTGAATTTGCACATCTTTACCATTACATGCGAAGATATGCAATAAAGAACCTTCTTTGTACTAATGCTTCTTTTGGCAATAACATAGATTTTACAATGTTCAGTTACCATATTTTGTTTCTAATTTTTAAGACTGGTAATGAAATAGTGATCCTACATTTAGTTAACAATAAACAATGTTTGCAAGTTGTCTTTGTTTGAATTGGGGAATATGTTATCAATTACCTAATGGTATGTTTTTGTCATAGTTTTTGGTCATCTGTCAATACATGCTGGATCCATTTGGCAGTAATCTGTCGTCTTTCAAAATTCCCTAACAAAGCCACTCAAACATTTTTTTCTATTGTCAGGAACACACGATTATATAATTAATCAATTGATTGTCAACTTGATCTGTTTGAGTTGAGTTGAATAATGGTGTTTAACGTCCCAGTCAAGAATATTTCACTTATATCGAGACGTCGCCAGCTATAGGCGAAGGTACAGACATTTTGCCTGTGCGTTGCGCTGACGGCATTACACAGCAGGGTTCTTTAGGTTCCCGGTAATACTGGTTTACATGACGATCAACTTGACATAAGAGCAGAGGAATAGTCATTATTTTACTGAAATCGTAATTGTTAGTTTAGAATAATTTGAACGGGAATAATGTTATTGAAAGTCTTATAAGCTGAAAGAATAACATTTTCCTATATATGTCTGTGAGAGTTTTCAGCAATCCCCCCCCCCTAAAGTAAACCTCATGGCTACAATTTACGCAAAATAAAAACTATGTATTTTATACATAAAATATAAGGCGTATCTCTTGCAAGTTCAAAGGAGAAATGTTAACATTTTAACTTTCATTCCCAAGAAACCAAAAGGGGACATAATCCTTCATTTGTCATATTGCCAATCTCATCTAATTTTGCCCTAAGTTTTGGATGAAACGATTTAACTGGTAAATCTTGTATAACAAGATACGGTATACGGTAACATACACGATTCCGACTGTAGGAAAAGTCACCTAAAGGGAAAAAATAACATTCTATAAGATACATATATTTTCGGTACAAGTTTACCGTGAAAATCGAGAATTTTCTACCTCGCGACCGTTTTTTCTTTTTTTACAGTATATAATATAAACATATACCAATCAATCATGTAATCCCAGTAACTATGTTAATTTTATTGACTTTTTAGAACTCTCTAGATGTAATAACCTACATCCTCTTAATTTGTTATCTTCGATCATACTTTTTTTTAAATTATCTTATAAAATGCATAGAGTGTAGATAGACGAGGGAAAAAATTGTTTAATGTATGCAGAAAATTATTGATGGCACAGAGCAAAAGCTAATATTGCAAATCAAATATTTTTTCTGGTTTGATAGCTCTTAATCGAGTAGGTCACTATCCTTACAAGTAAATTTTTGACCCAGGAATATTGCAAACCAAGCCTATCAGGGTCCTCAAAAGGTTTTATGGTCATCATCACAAAATTGTTGATAAGTATGATGTCTGTGTCCAAGATTTGACGTCGTTCCATATTCCTTTTGCTGTCAATTCTTATAACTAGTACACACTTGATGGGTGAAGCTATCTAAAAAAAGGGATTTTTTTCCCTTGGCTCTTTCTGTCGATGACCTCCTTCATACGTCGTTAAAATCCGAATAAGGATTTGAAAACAAGTACCTATTCTGTGAATTTTTATGACGTCAGTATAGGCCTAGATTTCACAAAAGGTCTTTATCACCAGCTTAACCTTTCTTCTGTTGAACGAGTTTTAGATGACAATACATGTAATATTAATTATTAATTAAGTCTTTACACGTTTTAGAGCACCTGTCGCCCTGTCTACAGCTGGTGTTTTAGTATGTCTTTATTGTTTTATTGTTTTTATTTTTACTTCTTTACTTATTGATATTCTGATCTTATACTCTTTGCTGTTTTTAATTCTGTACTGCTCCAACATAAGAATGCTAATAAATACAGGTTTTGTATTACACAGAGAAACTAGTGTGTTTTTGCTTCGATACAGTGATTACGGCAGTAGCGGATCTTAGTCAGTAACGGATCATTTTTTGAAATAAAGTTAATTTTTACCCTATCATTACGAGAAACCAATAAAACTCTGATATATTTCTGTAAAGCGGATAATTTTACTTCATTCTACGTATGATTTATTTTGATAAACGTCCCAATTCGTCATATTCTCGACTTTTTAATGAGAATGCCATAAGCGTCTCAACGACACGGATGTGTTTTCCAAACACTTACTTTCGATTTGGACAACGTGTTCAATACTTTCAAAGGTAACTTGAAATGATTGCAATAGCCATTTACAAACCTTAATATGTCTTTTTTCACGACATAAACTTTTATTGAGCGTTACAGTTCTTGACAATAAAAAATAAACCAGTGTTCCGAAGGGTGCAAGTGCGGCAATAACGGATCAGCTGCTGTATACTTCCAATATGTATCATTGTATGTACATACTGTTCTTGTCAGAATAAAATTTTCATGGACAACAGTATGTCATAATATTTATGACTTATAAGGTACAATTTTACTTTATTTTCTTCAATATTCTTTGCTTTTATATTTCAGTATTCAAGACGATGTTTATTGACTTAATTCATTTTTACATTCATATCAGAAACCTTGTGATGATTTGTTTTTTTGTTATTTACTTGTTGATATTACCGCTAAAATTCTTTTATATTGTTTCATGATTTGGAATTGTTGCAATTGCATGATGGAAACTCAAATTAATCATGTTTTGAGTTGATCCCCTATCGTTCTCTTGACACTAGGTGGCGTGATCCGCTACTCACAAATTGATTCGTTACTGACCTAAATACATGGGATACAAAACGCGTGGATTGTCCATACTTATAGTCGGACGATTTTTATTATCTAGTGATAAATTGAAAGAGTGGGGAATGTCAATTGATAGTACCAAAAATTACAATCGGCGGTGATGTTTTTTTCGGAGAGCAGTGAATATTGCACTAATGATCCGTTACTGCCGTAATCACTGTAGTTTTATCAGAAAAAAGAATACTGTCAAATGTCAGTCGTGCCCACCAGATAGAATTATTTATCAAAAGATTTTTGCATTTTTGTGTCATGAATTTGTGGGGTTTTAATCTTTTAAAGCTCAATATGCGTCAAGAAAACTTTCAAAAAGTCCAATATTCACACAAATAAAATTAAGTCAAATGGCAACCAAGAAACAAGGAAATTACAAAAATAGAGTAAGAGTATAAATTTAATATGTCGATATACAGGGGAAAACTCTCACACTACCACTTATGAGAGAGAGATAGAGAGAGAGATGATTTGTTTAGTAATGTGAAGATAAATACACGTACATGTATATATTTTACCATCGAAAAGAGAGAAAACGTGTGCTGGAGGGGTGTGTGTGTGTGCGTTGGTGTGTGTGTGTGTGTGTGTGTGTGTGTGTGTGAGAGAGAGAGAGAGAGAGAGAGAGAGAGAGAGAGAGAGAGAGAGAGAGAGCGAAAGTACATACATATGCATGTACATGTACTTATAAAGGTGGGATATTGATAGGTAGATTTATTCTCCACTATTTCTCAATTTATTGCAATAAAACCAGAGAATACATATATGTACATGTACTTATACAGGTCGGATATTGATAGGCACTATTTCTCAATCTATTGCAATAAAACCAGAAAGTACATACATGTACATGTGCCTATGTGCTATATATACGCGCGGGATATTGATAGGTAGATTATTTTCCTATTGCAATAAAACCAATCGACAAAAACATATCTCAAATGAACTGAAACTAATGAACTAATTTATCATCAACTAATTAATCGTGCAGAACCCACGATATTCCTAAACTTATCATGCAAAACATCGGCTATTCCTAAACCATATCCCGTAACTAATCACACAGAACGTTCGATACTCCTGAAACAGTCATACAGAACGTCCAATACTCCTAAACTAATCACACAGAACGTCGGATACCCCTAAACCATACTTCATAACTAATCACACAGAACGTCGGATACCCCTAAACCATACTCCTCAACTAATCACACAGAACGCCCATTTCCCCTAAAACAGTCACACGGAACGTTCGATACTCCATTAAGCCCCTTTCACAATCGGCGCACTTTGCGATCGGAATGTTTTAAATAGCTTTGCACGAACTCTCGCATAATTTGCACGATGTCGTGCACTCGTAGCATGCGTATAAGTTGTCGCATCAAGTCTCCTCAATATAGTGGACATGCACACTATACAGACGCGATAAAGTGCGATCCAAATTATTGCAATCCAATGCACGAACACTAGTACGGACGTCTTACAACGTTTTGTGTACTCACACAAGTGATGCCCGATTTTTATTAGTCGTTAGGTGAATCGCAACTGTCTATGCGTGTGTCATATACCATTTTTTGAATTTAATCATAAAATACATTCAAAAAATGGTATATGACAATAATATACCATTTTTTGAGTGTATTTTATGATTAAATTCAAAAAATGGTATATGACACGTGTGTTTTGCGACAATGAGACATCGTATCTCATGTAATCTTGCAACGTTTTACTATCATTGCACGATTTATTAGCTTCAATTTGACGTGTTTAGCCACTAGTATATACCCTCTCTGTTTCAGACCACAATTGAACATGGATGCTGTTGCGGCATCTTCTCTCGCACTCAACTATGTTTGAAGAGCGTCGGAAACGGTATATACCACTTTTTGAATGTATTTTATGGTTAAATTTAAAAAGTGGTATATGACAATCCCATCCCTGATTCGCACGAGCACCGCACGCCAAATCGCACTGATCCCATAGCATCATCTTACAACACTCGCTTGCATTGTACAACAGTCGCATATAGACGCAAGACATATATCGCAAGATTTAAAGCGCATGCATTGCACAACGGTCGTTTTAGATCTATACAGATTAACCTATCGGATCAATATGGTTCTCAATCCCAAGTTTGAATCCAATCCCATTCGAGTTTCTTGTGTGAGGAATACAAAGCGGGCCATGGCCATCATCAACTCTCTTGTTTAAGGTGGCTGATTTTTCTCCAAGCCCCATTTTCACAATCACCCCTCAACTAAGATTTTCTTTAACTTAAATATAGTAAAATATAAAAAATATAAAATATAAATATAGTAAAATAAAAATATCTTTCGGTAATCGATTTCTGGAACAACTAATAAATATTCATGACCAAACTTAATACAAATATTTGAGCTAGAAGTGATCTTCAAAATAACTATATTCCCTGGTTTCACAATCATTGCTTAACTTAGATTTTTCTTAACTTGGATTTTTCTAATTCGGCAATCGATTTCGGAATAACAAAATAACATTTTTATGCAAAAATAAATTATGATGTTATTAAGCTTGAGGTTATCCACAAAATGACACCTACTGTACCTTAAATTTCAGAATATCTTACAATTAGCAAAATTAAACATAAGGTTTCAAATTTGCCAGATTAAAGGTAAATCTTAGTTAAATGGTCGTAAAACTAGGCCCTATTTCTCCCAATTTTCTGTAATATTTTAGAAAATGAGAGAAATACTTGTAGCGTACAACAATTTATGAACAGCTGATCTTTATCAAAATCACAAAATTGTACTTTAAATGGATTACATGAAATCGTCTATGACCTAACAGTACTACAGTGCAGACCTGTCGAAAGTTAAATACTCAGCATACAAAGCTGGGGTGTCGAGCCACCAAGGTATGGAGACCAAAATCCTACCGAGAGAGATATATAACAGATACCAAAAACCTACCGAGAGAGGAAAGACTTCCATATGTACCCTCCACTAAAATTAATTTTTAACTAACAAGGGCTAAAATGACAGATTCAAGCCATTTTGAGCATTTTTGTGAAAAATTATTTTTCAAAAATTCTACATAGAATACAAATGTTTACAAATGGAAGTCTTAACCCCAGGAAAGATAACAACTGCCAAAAAGCTGCCGAGTTGCATATAGAACGAGGAACAGAGATGATGTGTTGTATTTGTTATCTTGGTGTTAAACTTTCAACAGGCCTGTACCGTTTATATGTGATCGGATAGTCGGTGACCTGTCTAAACATTATGTTAATCAATCACCATATGACTTGTAATATTTTTACTTTGATTGATTTGGTGTCACTTAAGTCTTTGTTTATCTACTACGGATCATTTGGTATATATGTACTAATGTTGTCTAGTAATTATGTTACATGCATGGATTATAATATTATAGCACACGTTTTGATCACCCTCATGGAGAGAGAGAGAGAGAGAGAGAGAGAGAGAGAGAGATTAGACACTAAGAAGATGCATGAATTATAATCTTATCTCATGGTTTGATCACACACACTCGGAGAGGAGAGAGAGAGAGAGAGAGAGAGAGGAATTAGACACTAATTACATGTACATGTATGAATTATAATCTTATTTTATTTCATGGGTTTTGATCAAACACTTTCACACACACACACACACACACACACACACACACAGAGAGAGAGAGAGAGAGAGAGAGAGAGAGAGAGAGAGAGAGAGAGAGGGGATGTGCAGGGAGAGAGATTAGACACTAACTACATGCATGAATTATCATCTGGTTTTGATCACACAACCTCACAGAGGCTAGGAGAGAGAGAGAGAGAGAGAGAGAGAGAGAGAGTATTTCACAAACCCTTATTTAACGAATGGGCCACTTCTTTAAAATGACCACCTGGTTGGGGTTCACTAAAATTTTACCCTTATTGCTCCGTTTTCGTGTTATTTGAACCCCTATATAAGGACCACATGCCTATAAAGGCCGTTTTCACTGATTCCCTTGGGTGACCTTTATAGACAGGTTTTACAGTATTGTGTTCAAAATATAACAAAAAGTTAAAGTTTTAAGATATTTATAATTAAAGTAGAATTCTGCATAATCCTTTATCAAGAATAAACACTAGCGCTTTGGTGACTGAACTGCTTCAATGTTATGTTTTGTTATGTTGCTCGGTCTGTTTCAATCGCTTCTTATTGTAAGCGTCCTCTGTGACCTACTCTTCGAACTCTATAGAGGCGTCTTTAATTAGGTGCACTAAGACACAGGACCTCAGTTCTGAGTCTCATCCGAGAGACTATTTTGGTAATGAGCTTTTAACAGGTCTAGTATGGGCAGGAGATCAAAATCAGCCCAGATAATTTTCAAGTCACTAAGAGTGACGTTCAAACCTCGAAAGCCAGTGACAGTACCACTCGACCATGTCCACCCATTTTTGAATCAAACGTTTAAATATGTAGGTTATGTTGTATGGGACGTGAAGCTTAAAAATTCCACAAATACAAAATCAAGAAAAACAATAAGGAATACGAAACAAGAAGACGACCCAAGGCATGATTAACATACCTTTTAAAATTATATTGACGCGGGTTACAGAAACGACATTAACGGTAGGTGCAAAAAGGTGACGGATTGGGATAACAGTTCAAGCCTCTCAAAAGTTTAACACTGGGCTAACAAAAAGGAGTCGCGAGATAGCTTGCTAGTGGCCATTAGTATTCCAGAAAAACTTCCGAAAAACTATCAAAATACACATGTACTAACGAAGAGCCGAGATGAGCTGCCGACTAGCTAGGCCGTTTTTCGTTAGCTCAGTGTTAAACTTTCGACAGGCATGCACTGTAGTTAAGATACGTGATAATGGTTTACGTTTGAAGAAACACTTTTCTTTTTTTTTCATAGAAAATTAGCATAATACAATATATTACTTAGATAGATACATATACTGTCTGTCTACCGTGCAGTCTTTGATCAACATACCGTTTACAATAGAGAGGGTGATGAATGGCTGAACATTGTACATACCATGTAAAACACAGTAATTATAGCTTGATTCTTGTAAATTATCACTTAAAGAGAAAACAAAAAATCTGGCTAATCTAAAAAACTACATTTTAATTTATCATTTAAGATAACACAATGGATAACTTTTTAAAAGTTCACAGCTCAGTATATTAATGTGAAAAATCCTGTTTGAAGCTTTAATTAAAATCGGTTTGTTCTATGTCAAAGTAAAACAATAATGTCTAAGCTAGACAGATGACTTTGTAATATAGACGACATAACAGTGGCTAAGTGGTCTACAATGGTATAATTTTTTGGGGGAGGGGTGGGTTTCGTTAGATAGATGACAAAATATAAAATGGGATTTGGTTGGTTGGTTGAATGTTGCTTAACGTCGCATCAGCAATTTTTTAGCTATTCGCGACGAGAACTATTTTATTAATCTGTATGGATTAATTTATAAACAATTTTGTGTATGCATGTGAAGTGCGAGTGTGTTGTATGGTCTGCCTTGTACTAGCGCTCACTCAGGGCGACTTTAACGTGCTAGCTCACAGAGTCAGTACGCCGCAGACAAGCGTACCACTCCCCCGTCCATTATACTGATACCAGGTGAATCAGTAAAGGCCAAGGGCAAGGAAAATTCACTTTTACAAGGGAAATTCACTTTCCCACATGTAGTCCGAGCGGAACTCAAATTCACAGCGGTGAGAGACCCTGGATTTGAAGACTAACGTCTTATCCATTATACCACCGCGGACTCATATCCAATATACAGTACAGACCTGTCGAATGTATAACAAACACTAAGCCGACGAATTGGTGCCGAATCAACAGGTCAACTAGATTACTTGTCAGCTTATATATCTATTAAAAACTTAAATACGTTAAAATGTTTTCTAATTATTATTTGTAAAACATGTTTCACCGTTGTGTACGGTTCTTCTTGTTACAAAAAAATGAATGGTATGAATAATATAAAATGGCCTTTTTCTTAAAAAAAAAAAACAACGGTGAAACATGTTTTACAAATAATAAATTCAGCTATGTTTTAGCTTAGGCCCTATTTTTAAATTTTTAATATATAAATTTACCTCACACAAAGGATAAACTTTATCGACATATATATATTTGGATTTATATATATATATTCCAACCTTCCTTAAAAGCCACCTCTATATAAAGACTACCTGCTTACAAAGGCCAGTAGAATAGTATCCTTGTATCCTAATTGTTCTTTATTCATATTATTTGAACCTGTGTATAAAGGCCACCTGCCCATTAAGGTCACTTTCACAGCAACAGCTGCTATATCTCTATCAGTAGCGTTTCGGCCACTAGCTATCCATATCTTTGCCCCTCGAAAGTCGAGTTACGACTCTTTTTCGTTAGCGATGTGTTAAACTTTCGACAGGACTGTACTGTACACCGGTCCTTTTTCGTTAGCGATGTGTTAAACTTTCGACAGGACTGTACTGTACACCGGTCCTTTTTCGTTAGCGATGTGTTGAACTTTCGACAGGACTGTACTGTACACCGGTCCCTTTTCGTTAGCGATGTGTTGAACTTTCGACAGGACTGTACTGTACACCGGTCCTTTTTCGTTAGCGATGTATTGAACTTTTGACAGGACTGTACTGTAAGTACAAAAACTTGAATTTGGCGGGACACTAGCACCCAAAGTATCATTGTAGGTCCTATATTTGGCTGTTACTAAATGATAGAGGATGAATCTTCTGATATAACTCTTTTACATTTTGCTTAATTAGCTGACGGATGCATATCGACCGAACGGCGTTGGTAACTTTCTTCTGATTTGTTCTGATAGTTTTTTCTGGGGCGAAGATAATTAAAAGGGACAATCAATTAGCTAAGATTTTCCTTAACATAAAGTTAGCAAATGTTGGTTATCTTTTTTGGAACTACTGATGAATATTCTTGTCAAGACTAACGCAAATGTTTTAATCTAGAAATGATCTTAAAAATGACATCTTAAATTCCTGAATATCTTAAAAATTAAAAAAAATATATAAATATTTGAAATTTTGTCAGGCTTAAGTTAAGAAAATCTTAGCTAAAAATGGTTGTGAAACGACGGAGAAAATCGAGTATTTTGCTTGGGAGTCAAACTACACAGGAGAACCAGTACTGCGTTGTTACGCCACATAGCGGTGTTGCCGCATAAACATGTTCCAACATGTCTATGCGGGAAAATTCAACGCATAAAAAGAACGCTTTTATGCGACAAAAAGGCTACCTTCCACCGCATAAAGAGAACGTTTAAAGTACGATACCATAATAGCTTTCACTATCATCACCTACACCTCCATCATTATCATCACCTTCACTAAAAACACCACATCATCACTATCATAATCATCATCATATTATTATTATATACAATTATTGCCCTCTAGGTATGTTGACATCCAGAATTGTCACCCGACAGAAGGGTTGTCACCCGAGGGCATCGCCCGAGGATGACAACCCTTCTGGAGGGTGACAATTCTGGATGTCCACATACCTAGAGGGCAATTATTATTTTATTATACCGAAACAAAGTTTACCATGTAAAATAACACAAACAATATCTCAATTTTAAATTAAATGCTGCCAGTTTACACTTTCAACCATCGGGGGGGGGGGGGGGTATGTTCGTTCGCATTCGTAGGTCCAGTTTTTCACTGAAGCTTGGCCCTTTTTTGTGTTTTCTGCATCTTTGTTATGCATAATTTATTATTATTATTATTTATCCGCTTCCGACGAACTGCAAAGAACGACTGGCCGCCATTGTTGTTTACCAATGACAACACGGTTCTGTTGTACGAGTTATTTCTCTTGTACCGGGTTATCACCGGGTGATAATAGTGTCATGGCTGGTGAGAGGTTATCACATGGCTGTGAGAGGTTGTCACACGCTGATAGTGATTCTGTGGGAAACATCTCATTTATTACATGTCATGTGATTGGAAAACATCCAATGAAAAGTGTTTAAATATATGTGAGGTATAATAATAATAATAATAATAATTATTATTATTATTATTATTATTATTATTATTATTATTATTATTATCCCCTGTTCTCGGGGGTAAAGGGTATATAGTTATACCACTCTGTGTGTTTGCGTGGATAATTTGGTTTCCGTGAATTTGAAAGAAAACAGTACATGCGATTGAGCTGATACTTGGTCAGTTGATTTATTATGGTGGTAAGTGGTATGGGACTGCCAACACCACGTCACCATTAATGTCACCGCCACCGTTTTTGTCGAGATATAAGCTCTTTTTAAGATTCCATAAAATTAGTCCTCTTTATGCGTCAAAAAGGCACCCTTGCGCCGCATATAAGCAACACATCTTTATGCGTTGAAAGCCGCCGCATAAACGTGGTCGACCTCTTTATGCGTTGAAATTCCCCGCATAGACGTGTCGGGCGCGTTTATGCGGCAACACCGCTATGTGGCGTAACACTGTGTAACGGAGACGAACCAAAAAGGGGAATCAGTACCAAATGTTGACATAATCCATTGATGTCAATGTTGTTATTCCTGCGTAATTGACATGCTTTAGACCGTAAAATACGTTTGATATTAAAAATGATCATAAATCAAATTATCAAAATAAATCAACAAAAATAAATGAAGTCATGCATAACGGTATTAATTTGATCAACACACGATGATAAATATGTTGACTGTTGAGCCATATCCTGTTATAGATCTAATTGTCATGAAAAAGCATGTTTACATTTTGTGCATTATAAGTAGGGTCCGGTTAGTAATATGTTGAAAATACGAAGGAGATGTGCCGATATTATGAAGTCGGGTGGGGGGAGGAGAGGAGCGAAATGACGAATTAGAGGCGATCCTATTCCCCCTGCTCTCGATTAAATTTTCCCTCCTTCGCCTATACCATGTTATTGTTTGTTTATAAAATTACAAATTTTAGAAAACATAGCATGTACATATATTGGAATTTTGTATACTTTGTGGTTTTTGACTGATTGAATTTGACGTGTTTTCATGTCGCATAAACAATTCATTTTATCCATTCGAGAAATAAAAGAATAACAAAAGAGTTCATGTAAATCCTGAGTTTGTGTCAATGTTTCGAATATTCTTACGTCATTTGTTAAAAATAGACATTACTGACCACCAGCTAAGTATACGGGTACAGAGCGAATCAGTGCGCATGACACGAGAAATAATTTCTCGCATGTTATCAAAAAACATGCTTAAATGACAATCCTCCATAAGTAAAAACTTTGAAAACTTGCAAAGTTAGTTAAACTCGTTAACTTTCACTAAGTAATTGAGGCCGGATGCTCCGAAAGAGTAAACGCCAATTTAGCTATAGCTATAGATGAAGTGGCAAAAAATTTATCTTTGCAGTGCGCTCAGGGCAGTGTGCAAGGGTGTTCTTTTACATGCCACGCCTGACGCGACATGTGACATCGGTTTTATAGGTATCTTCAAAAGGACATCGTGACTCTCATTTCTCTATGCAGAGTGCTTTGAGAAAGAATAGTCACTACCTATTTTCAAGTCAGATCCGACCGGGGCTAGAAACCGTGACCTATCACATACGGAGCGAGAACTCTTCCAAATGAATTTTTTTCGAGACTTTCTGCAATGAACGATATCAAGCTTGCTACAACCATGTAGTAGATGTTTAGACAGTATTTAGACTAACTGAATCTTGACAAGTTATTCTTTGTAATATTTCAGATATGGATATCAATGAATTACTCGGAATATAAGTTTGAGGATTTGTTAACCTGACAATGAAGTGTTTTATCTTACTACTTGTCTGTTTAGCCAGCAGTTACCAAGGTAATAATTTATAATATTAATATTTTATTTTATTATGAAACAAAAGAAGACATTGGAATAATTTGTCCAGCGACCTTAGATTTGACACAAGTGAAAAAGTATCTATATATATGCATGTATATATAAAACTAATTGGGTCTAAAAAAATTGCTGTAAAGATATAACGGTATTTAGAATTCCCAAATGATTAGCTTAATATAAAACATAATCAGAAAATTTAATCAATCACTATATATATATATATATATATATATATATATATATATATATATATATATATATATATATATATATAACGAAAGCACGTGTAACGAGGTATACATGTAGTTATCATTCATTTTGAGACCAAGTGCATTTCCACATTTCTTTCAGATTCTGAAATGTATTTAAAAGAGATGTAGTGATTGATTGAATTTTCTGATTCGGTTTTATATTAAGGTAATCATTTGGGAATACTAAATATCGTTATATCTTTAGCTACAAATTTTTCAGACCCGATTATTTTTGCGGATCTCTATTTTTGACGATTGCTCTTTCGCAAAAATTTGAGTTCTTGTTTCATTTTTTTCAAGATTTTATGAAGAAGGAAATACATGTTATTTGATACGTACAATACAGTTTAAAATTGCGTCTTGTTTAGATTGTGAATAAACAGCAAAATTATGTACAAGCCCCTTTTAGGTCACAAATAAATGCGAAAAATACATCCTCGCAAATAAACCCGGATGGTTTTTTAAATAAAAATGTTTTTATTTCTAATTTATCACTTTGCATTTTCTCATTCCTAATGGTATTATTTAAAACCAATAAAAATATCAAGAAAAAAAATCAATTAATTAAATATATAACATGTATTTGAGGTTTAAAGAAAATCGTGAGTTACATATCAGACTTAAATATTTTATGGCTTCGATAAATTTTTTCACTCTAACTTTTTGCAAAACATAAATCTTTTTATTGTTTTTAAAATGAATGATTACAATACAGACATGTCGAAAGTTTAACAATGGGCTTAGGAAATAGTGCCTAATCGGTAGCTTATTTCTGTTAATAATATCTCGATAGCTTCTTGTCAGTTGCTGTCCATCTCTCGTCAGCTGTTCGATGACGAAATATATCAATGTTTCGATCTCTCGATAGGCGATCTTCGACTTCTTTTCGTTACAGGTCGTGCACAATCTGATGGCACAGTAAACAAACAGTCTATATGGCGTTATATGTGTGACAGGTATACAAACATTCGTAATGATGTAGCATGATAGATATAGTGCGTCAAGCTTAAATTTGACCTGGCCGTTTAAAATTCAATTTGAAGGTTCAATCAGACATTTCATTTGTGTAATTTAGTGGCTAAATAATATATAGTTGACATATAAGGATATATATAGGCGGTAGTAATACTGGGTACCGGACGTTTATGTTAATGAAACCTGCTGTCTTACATAAATCTCACAGTCTATTAGCCCAATCTAATATTCAAATTAAAGGTGAAACGGTCAGGTGAAACTTGACGCACTATACGTCAGCCGTCGTTGATAGTTGGAACTCTGTCATCAATTCGTGCACAACCAATAGCTCGGCGTTAAACTTGTGACAAGTCTGTACTAACACATGTGTTATTTCATTAGTATACACGATGTAAATCAAAAACATAAATTAAAAATCTTCCCTGGATGTAATTACTTAGACAGACAGTCGTAAATATCTGAACTAATCAATGAGACAATGAGAAGAGAAACAAAAACACGCTTAGTATTCATCACTTATCCTGGAAATATTTCACGCCCTATAGTTCCATTCATTCTAGATTTCGATTACATACGTAGTGGGTTTAATTAGATAAACATGAAGTTCTTAACCTCCAAGAGCATCCGCGATCACCTCCACTGTTCAAACTTATTTCTGAGCTAATCACAATGAGACAATGAGAAGAAAAAAAACAAAACACGTTTACTATTCATCACTTATCCTGAATATATTTGACGTTCCATAGTTCAATTCATTCTAAATTTTGCTTTCAAACGTGAATGGTTCAGCTAGCTATACAGGAATTATTTAACTTTCCAGAGCATCCGGTCTCACTTTCTCGATAGGTACTCGTGGGTCTAACCTAATTTCTGAGCTGCATGTAATCAATGAGACAATGACAAGAGAAACAAAAAAAAAAAAAAAAAAAAAAACCACGTTTACTATTCATCACCCGTATCCTGGATATATTTGATGTCCCATATATTTACAATCTTTCACACGTGGCGGGTTTAATTAGATAAACAAAAGGTGGTTACCCTTCCGGAGCATCCGGCCTCACTTCCTTAGTGTGTTAAACACAATTAGTCAGTTTCAGTTTTAATTTTCTTTGGAATTGTGAATTGTGGACATGGATTGATTATGTTTGTTGTTATTTGCATACTGTCGTTCAATGTTAAAGGAAGCAATCGTCGCTATCGAGTGAACTTAAACCAAAATATACGACTGATTCTTAAAATTCTGGCTTATCCCAGTTATACAATCACAGAAGACTACAATTGATGAATAGAACAATTTTCCTATTATTAGCCTTTTGTTCAATTCAACATTGCACCTGCTTCTCCTGCGTATGGTGTAATTGTTTCACAATTAATTACGCTATGGTGAAGCTTGTTCTCACTTCGGAAACTCTATAAACGAAATAAGCTGCTTGCAAATAACTTTTTGACTCAGCAATACTGTAAACATAAGCTCATTAAAATCTCGTAAGAAATTTTATGACCGCCATCACAGCATTCAGTATTGATGATAATTATTATAATCCCTCTGTATTCAAAATGTCCCTGAAAATATTTGACTTGATGTGGTCCTTAATGACGTCATTCGTTGTTGCACAAGAAATAGCAAATTCACATGGTCATTAATTTCGTTTATTTTATTTTAAAATATTTACGATTTTACATAACAATTTAAAACATAGTTTTGAAGAAAAAACAATTGTCAGTTTTTGTTGTTTGTTTGTCTCTTTTTAATGAGCAAATAATTGAAAGGTCAATGTCGATTATAAACATTGCTACTTAAATTGAAGGTCCAAAAGTAAATATCCTGTAATTGTATAGAGTATGCGATTTGTACGTGATTGGCATACATGATGTAAAATGATTATTTTCAACTTATATTACTGTCATATACCATTTTTTAAATTTAATTATAAAATGCATAAAAAGGTGGTATATGAAAAAAATATATTTTTTTAATATATTTTATTATTAAAAATGGTATATGGCATTACTAACACATTCTTATGTGTTGTTAATTCTTTATTGGTATAAGTCAAATCCTAAAAGTTGATAAAGACGACATTAAAATGAAAGGTAGATGAAATCCTTTTAGAATCGGACACAAACATACCAAATTATGTTTAAATAACAATCAAAAGAAAAATGAAAACTGACACAGTAAGTTCAACACGTGAACTTCCACCAGGGAAGTGAGGTCGGGTGCTCCCGAGAGATAAGACCTTTCTGTCTAGAACGGATGCCCCGTGTTAGGTCTTTATAGCCATAGAACGGAAAAAAGATGTCTCCATTTCATAATTACATATGATATACTATTTTCTCCTGCTGTATCTATGGTGAGTGGCGTCTAGATATAAGTAAATATTTTGTCAGAGCTATGCAATTCTATTAATTTGGGACAAACAATAGATGCCGGTTGCAAGCTGCATACCTCATCACAAATCATGCAAAAACTGTACAATTGAGACAGATTAAAGCACTACAGATATTTGGCACAAACCAGGGCTGAATAACTCGAAGCTATCTTAGCAGTTACGAACACTTAACGCCTTTGTGTTATATAGGCATTAAGTGTTCGTAACTACTAAGAGAGCTTCGAGTTACCCAGCCCATGATTGTTGTTAATGTAATGCTGTTTATTTCAAGCCATTTTTTAATTTTATTAATTTATTAATTAATTTCTTTTTTTTATTTATTTAAGTACAAGCACAATGTGACGGTGAAGTTGTGACGATTACAGCTACAAAGACTCCCGGTATGATTACATCTCCCGGTTTTCAAAATGGCGGATATAAATCGTAAGTACAAATAAAGTTATCTACCTTGATTAATTTTATTGTTTCTGTGCAAAAATTCGACTAAGCAAATAAGTGAATCAAATTTTCATTATAAAAATATTTCACGTTTTTATTAAATTTTGACCCCCAATTAAGTGGATCAAAGTTTCATATATAAATTTCTATCATGCGCCATAGCTTTGTGAATTAAGTTTTCATAATATAAATCTCAATTACGTGTTTGTAATTTTGAGCCCAAATTTAGTGAATCAAAATTTCATATATAATAGGCTTTTCACGTGTTTTTAATTTTGAGAATCAAATTTACATATGTATAAATCTTATACGTTGTTACCTTTGACACGTACGGTCAAACCTGTCAACAAAGGTCACACAAGGGAACCAATAAAATTGGTCTTTAGAGACAGATGGCCTTTATATATAGGCCAAATTGCATGAATAAAGAGCAAAGAGCAATTTGGATAAACTTTACCACCCTTTAGAAGCAGGTGGTCCTTAAGGCATATTTGCATTGACTGTTTTTGTGTTATGTCTTGAAAACGAATCACTTTTTTTTTAAATTTGAATTTCGAAAAAAAACCAGTGCATAGATACATTATCGTTTTATTAATTTAATTCACGTCACATTTGGAAATTTATGTACTATTCTGTATATATACATACTAGTATTTATGGTGAATTTAAGTTCAGGATTCGTCTTCAATTGTCTACACATTTTAGATGGTTTTCCTGTTGTGGAACATTGATTTGTTGCTTGTACTTAAATAAATAAAATTAAATTGGTAAATAAATAAATTGATAGTGTGCATGCAAAGATAGTTCCATCTATAACACATTGTTATGTATGTCTGTGATACGTCTTGTTTCTAGGGGTCATCTCCAGAGGTAGGATATATATTTTGAAATTAGAATTGTTTTATATGCTAATAAATATCTACCTAGCTTTCATTATGTTTTATTCTATAATTTTATTTTTCTTTAATTATCATTATTATTATTATTATTATTATTATTATATATTATTAAGCTTTTGTTTTACATCCGGCATGTTTGCTGATAAAAATATTAAAAAGCATGAATAAGCATGTTACTTGTATAAGATAAGACAAAACAAAGCATGAGTGAGCAACTGCCCAGCAAATATTTAAGCTAGAAGACAATCAAACTATACCACCACCACCACCACCGCTACCACCGCCATCCGCTCACCCAACAACCAAGTCAACGTACATGTGCGCATGCAACTGCTACTTCCGCCAAAATCGATTGAAATGCATGGACCTTAATCTTAATTTTATATGTTCCACTTTACATTGTATGATCAGTATTTTCCCGCATTTTCAAGAAAATTTGAACAATACCCTGTTGGCTTTTCTAGCATATTTTTTTTCGTGTCTGCAGATTGTTTAAAAATTTCGACTCTAACCTGTACCTAGTGGGAAGTGCATAATTTTAACGTGATGTTAAAATGCATTTTGATTTCAATTAAATTTAATTGAAATAAGCTTCACGTGTAATATTGAAATTGGTTTCATTCTTGTACCTCGTGCTTTTACGCATTGTTTTCATTTGAAAACAATTACAAAAATTGTGTTTTAAAGCTGTAATTGAATATTTTGAAAATACGATGGTACTTTCATAAGCAAAACATACGGACCCGTCAAAAGTTTAAAACTGGATTAACGAATAAAAGTCTAATCGACAACTCATCTCCGGCACTCGATGGCTATATTTCGGTAGCTGCCATCTAACTCTCATCAGCAGCTCAGTATCTACCACTAGCTAGATCATGCGACAGCCGTTCTACGACGTCATTTCGTTAGCTCACTGTTAAACTTTCGACAGGTCTGTAGTGTACGTTTAAGGATTCCAGACACTAGGTACAGGGCTGGACACAATTAGCTTATAAGGCCAGCTTGCATTGAAATGTAGAACATCAGTGTCATCGTCTATATGAACAAATCAATCGGCTAGCATAAAAGCATGATTTAATTTTATTTATAGGCATGTAAAATGATATTTTGAATTTTATGTTAGAAAAATAAATCCCTTTTGTTAAAAGTTTTGTAGCATGCATCCATTTTCAGTAGTTTTTTCCAGAATAAGTTTGTAAAATAAATTAATTTGATTATATTTTAAACAAAGCATGAACAAAAGTTTGGCATGTTTACATTAATTGTTGTTTATTATTATTATTAATATTCCTATTATTATTATATTATTATTATTATTATTATTATTATTATTATTATTTAAAATAAAACAATTTTTTATATTTATGTTACCATGGTAACAGTTAATTTTGTAAACGTTTATTTCTGTGGTAATTAAGAAATTACTTATAGTGACATCATATATCGCCTGTGTCAGGTATTTAATTTTTTAATTCCTATGAAGTAAAGTACATGATGATTTTTAATAATTGAACACGTTATATAATTATTATATAGTTTCATACAACATTAAAAATAAGCACCTGACTTTAACATGAAGAAGTTGAAGAAATTATGCATATTCTCATCCAAGTTTCAATTAAAGACATTAAAATTTATGTTGATTTAAATGTTGCTATGGTATATATATAGTGCAAGACTTGGTAACTTAAAGCTTCCTTAACTGTATCGAGGTTAAAAGTATTTGTAACTGAACCCGAGTTTGTAACATTTTTATAATTTTTTGGCAATTCCAATAAATTGTAGAAACACTGTTTGTCGTTGGCACATAGAAGGGGGAGATAACCTACGACTCTTGATTCAAGTACCATTTAAAGACATTGATTGTGCTGGAGACGATACGTTAACAGTTTATGAAGGTTTGTAGCTTGAAACGGAGATTTAAGCGATGGTTATAGTCAATATTATCTCATTTATTTTGGCATTAGTAATTCCGTAAATGGTGATAGAAACTTGAGACAACCAACTTCCTTCGGGTCCCGGTTTCACATTCATTTCTTAACTAAGGTTTTTTTTTAACTTAAACTGGCAAAGTTGATAATTAAAGAATATATTATTTTATTTAGATGTATTGAAATTTAAGTTAGTGTTATTTTGAAGATCTCTTCCAGCTTATAGCATTTTATAGTTTTGTCAATCATTTACATTAAATCACATAAGTGCATAATTTACATCTTGTAAATCCCCATATTCGTACTTTGTTATATTTCGAATCGTAACAAAAATCTTCTCATCCATTAAATAACCTATAAGCACAATTTTCGTCCGACGTGTCTCATGTGATTAAAACATCTGTTGACATTTAATTTTGACAAAGAATTGGAAAAATATTATCTTTTACTCAAGATACAAAATATAATTTACAAAACTGGTTAGGCTTACGGAGCTTTTGAACAACGGGGCTAAACCCCCTCCCCCATAACATTGCTGTACATGTCTTTTGCTCTTTCGTCTCTTCATGTGCGTTCCACAGAAATGAATTATTTAATTGGCTAAACGAAACTCCAAATTTTGCAACTTTTGACGTCGTGTTTTAAAATAAGCATGCACATTGTATCATACTAATATCACTGACGCTGATTTTATACCTTCCTGATGTGTTTCAATATAGGATCTGATGATGTGAACGGGAGAAATTTAAATCTTGTGAGTTGTGGAGAGGGTACAAAGAGTCAACTCAAGTTGGTACGCTCTGGATCTGTGTTTGTAGTTTTTACTACTGATGGAACGAGGAATGACAAAGGGTTTCAACTGAACTACCTAGGTGCTCCCTTAATATGTAAGTTTTCAGACAAGCTACATGTACTTTTTTTTATTTTTTTTTCATGATTTAACATTCAAATTTAACACTGTAAATGACACAATGAAGTTAATTAACACAAATATGTGTACGTTTGATTCCAAGTCCTCGAGACCCTGTCTCACTTGACAATATTAATCCGTTAACCGGCATGAGCTACATGTATCTTAATAGCTACGCTTGTTGTTTACTACAAAAAATTAAATGCATAGCCTAATAAGACTAATTTTTCTTTTTAACAGCACTTACAGATTTACCTTATAATGGAGTAATGCACTCCTGTATATATCAAATTTTGTAAATTGTAACTAATTTTATAGCATTACTAATTACTGTTTGGGATTTATGTAATTCTTCTCAAATTAAGCCAGTTAAGCTCACCCGCACTACATAACTTCAGAATTGCATATTGCAGTTGGTTTCAACATTAGAGTTATCTTATTGCGGAAGCTGGTTTTCAAGGAAAAGTTCCCGTAAAATTATTTAGTTTAATTGTATTCTGTTATACACTTACCTGAAACAAACCACAAACCGCGAATTTAACAAATATTAAAATAGTATTTTTTCTTAAAACCACGAAAATAGAAATACCCGAAAATAGACAATTCCAAAGTATACTGATTTATTTGTTCATTGTTGTTATTTTTCAGTCGACAATGCTTGTTGGTCTCTACAGCCATTAACAGCTGAGGAATCCCCACAATACATATCTAGTCCGGATTTTCCAGCTACATACCCAGGGTAAGAATACATTTATGTGATCTTCATGAAAATAAAAGTATGATACCGTTTAAGGATAATCCTTGCATGTCTACGGATTGAGCGCTACAGTAAAACAACTAGCATGGAAAAATTTGAAAATACGAACCCGGTGGCATTGATATAACCTGATGAACTTGCATCCTTACGGCTGGAGCTGCACGGAAATAAAACAACTAGCATAGGAAAACTAGAAATTACGAACCCGATACATTATAAATGAAATATCGAAGTTGTCACTTTACAGAAATTTCTCGCAAAGCAATTGGTTAACTTGCCAGCGTTTACGAACTACCGGGTAAATAAACGTGTGCTTTATTTAGCTGTAAAAGGGTTAAAAGAGGTTTCGTTACAGTAAACAAACATGGCAACAAGGTGCACTAGTCATATAGAATATAAATCGTTTAGAATGACCAAACAGGTGCCCCTTGAAGGTGTGGAAAACGTTATACAGGTTTTAGCAGGTGTACACAGCCCAATGTAACCTGTCGAATATTAATATGCATTTCGTCTGTGGCTCTTTTTATACGTATAAACTGGCAAAATCCTGTATAACGTATTCTATGGATATATAAAATATAGGAAGTATAGCAGGATAGACAAGTCATGACACAGTAGAACAAGTGAAATGTGACTATAAATGTAGGGTAATATCTCGACTTTGAACGAACACTACTGAATATTAGGAATGCGTCTGTCATGTACCACTATTGATTTTTTTCATAAAAACAGTGCATTCAAAAGCAATATTGTCAAGTGCTACATGTACATTTGAATGCATTATTTTATAAACATTCAACACATGACACTCCATACGTCTTGGTATTGCTCTAGAAATTTATTTTAGGATATACTTTTAGTTAAAAACATATGAGTAACCAAATTACATGTACATATTATACCAGTGTTAATTTGAAAGCACTAGACGATCATTTCTGAATACAATGCCTCATCAGTAGTGCTTGAACCAAAATTGTAAAACGAACTTCTTTTAACATTACAGGGATTCCATTTGTAGTTGGGGTATATCGCCATCAAATGAATGCCTTGATGTCCAAGTGGATGTATTATTTATGGATATTGAACATGGTGAAGATTGTGAATTTGACCAGTTAGTGTTTACTACAAGTACGTAGTTAGATTCGTGGTCCGATTGTACTGTTTTACTGTGTTTTGTCCTATAAAACTGAATTTGTGAAATATAAATTCTTTAAAATGGAATCATATACTACACAATTACAAAGAACTAAGAACACGAAACAAGAGGCGAAAAAATTCAATATAAAAAGTATAAAGAACTGAATCGAAATCTTGAGCCTTTGGAGTTGGACGCTTGATCTATGCCAAAAGTTTATCTAACCAATCTATTTATTCAAAAAGGTATGTGTTATTTAGAAAGCCACATAAATTTAGTCAAATACTCATAAAATAATTCAAAATTTAAATCGTTTATAAATCTAACAGTTATCACGGAAATTTAACAGCAATGCCAGAGTGTCATTAAATGACATGGATGGGTAGATTTGTTATATACATTCTGTATTTTTTTTACTTTCAGTGGACGGCAAATCTCAGGCATACTGCCAACAACAAGACTGGCAACCAAAGATAAAAATTACAAGCCAATTAATAAAGATTGATTTTCATACTGATGCCGTACACGAGAGACGAGGTTTCATACTACGATATACGACGGTTTTAGCAAACAGATGTGGTGTCAAACTTTCAGAAATAACCCCATCATTTAAACAGATAATGACAACAGATAAACCTCCACTCTCACTAAAGACCGCATCTGCACTGACAACAACAGAACCACCAACAATAAGAATAGGGATCATACCTAGTACTAGTTCAAACAATATTCAATCAACAACTATCATTCCTCATGAGATGACTCTATCAAATAACACTTCAAACGAATTTACGATTATCAGTTCACCAGTTTTAATGTTCGATTCACAGGAACAATCTTCTATCAGTTCATTAGATGTTATACCATCATCCATTTCGTCACAAAATATAAACTTGTTAGATCAAGTTACTTTATCATATGTAAGTTCTCCGAAAGCCGCAGCATCAAGTGTTGGGTCAAAAGATGTATCTTCATCTACTATCGTTTCAAAAGAAGTAACTTTTTCATCAAACGTCGGTCCACCGGAAGTTAATTCATCAACCATCGGTCAATTGGAAGTTAATTCATCAACATTCGGTCCACCGGAAGGTAATTCATCAACCACAGGTCCAATGGAAGTTATTTCATCAACCATCGGTCCACTCGATGAAGTTAATTTATCAACTACCGGACCAGAAGAATTTAATTCTTCAGCCATCGATTCAGCAGAAGTTATCCCATCAACCATTGCTTTACCGGAAGAAGTTACTCAATCAACCATTGGTTCACAGAAAGTTAATTCGTCATTCATCGGTTCACAAGACGTTTTTTCTTCAACTTCAGTTTTACAGGAAGCCATTCCATCAACTTTCGATTTAAAGTCAATGACTCGGTCAACTATCGGCTCACATGAGGATGCATCAGCTAAAACTATCATTTTAAAAGAAGTCATCTCATCGACTATTAGTTCATCTACTCGGTCACATTACGATTTGGACGAAGTTTCTCGATCAGGAATTGTTTCACAAGAAGGTTTTTCATCAACTATAAGTATACAGGAAGTCACTCCATTAACTATCAATTCAAATAGGATTGATCCATCACCAATTAACGGTTTAAAAGAAATTACTCCATCCATTTTAACAACTGAGGACCTTACAAAATTACCCGTCTTCTCAAATGAATTGCCTCAATCAGTTATTAATTCACAAGAAGATTTATCGACATCTTTTGGATCACAGGAACTAATTCCATCGACTGTCGGTGCAAAAAGAGTATGTCCATCAACTACTGGTTTGCAATTATTGCCGATCGATGCAAATAAAAGTTTCCCATCAAATATCGGTTTATCGAAAACCGTCTCAGCAACTTCGGGTTCAAATATAATTCTTTTAACCACTATTTCTTCACAGGAGTTTACTTCATCAGTAATTGATTCACGTGATATTAACTTGTCGATTGTAAGATCACAAAACTTTTACCCATCATCAACTACCGGTTCAAGTGAAATTACTTCATCGATTATCAGTTCAAAAAAAGTTACTCCATTAACTACCGATTCAAGTGAACATACTTCATCGGTTATCAGTTCAAAGGAAGTTACTTCATTAACTACCGGTTTAAGTGAAATTCCTTCATCGATTGTCAGTTCAATGAAAGTTACTTCATTAACTACCGGTTCAAGTGATATTACTTCATCGATCGCGATTTTTATTTCGAGAGAAGTTACTTCATCAACTACCGGTTTACTGGAAACAATAACATCAATTGGAGATTTGCCGACAATAAATCAATCAACTATTGATTCACAGAAAGTTATTTTGTCTGAAATACAGACACAACCTTTAATTCCTCTTACCACGTCTTTAGAATATATAAAAACATCCATACTACCTTCTGAAACCTTAAAACTTTCGAATGAAACGACAATGGAAAAATCTACTACGAGAGACATTTCAAATATCGTATTGAACGTCACGACAGCTAGATCAAAAGAATTGTCTATACCTGCCATCAACGACAGTTCCTCAGACTTAGCTGTTAACTTGTCGATTTATAGAGAGACATCAATAGAAGCATCTACTGAATCAAATTTTTTATATATTAACAAAACGGATGTAAATTCAAATATTGCATTGCTAGAGATGCCAGGAAGCACAAAATTATCGGTAAAACAAAATGAAAGCGCATCATCTCATAGCATAGGTATACATACTACCCATTCCTCTGTTGAAACATCTAAATACCAAACTGAGGTGTCGACAAAATCACCTTCTATGGACCATATAACAAACTTAATTCACTCTTTAGATGAAAACAATATATCAAAGTTATATCCTTCATCGACGACAATAGCAGTGAGGAATCCTTTAAAATCAGCAATAATTGTAGACCAAATCCAGGTGTCGACAGAATCACCTTCTATGGACCAATTAACAAACGTGCAACACTTTTCAGATGAAAACATTATATCAAAGTTATATCCTTTATCGACGACAATAGCAGTAAAGAATCCTTCAAAATCAGCCATAATTGTGGACCAAATTACAAAAACGACGAGCTATCCAACACAAATAGATACGATGTCGTCATTGAGTGACGTTGCTTCCAAAGGGGAATCACGATTTGATGGGGGAAAACAATATGCTGCACAATCATTACTAAACAACACAACAATGATATCAAACAACACAACAACGGTATCTTACAACACAACAACGATATCAAAAAACACAACAGCTCCAAACAACACAACACTAACAAACAACACAACAATATCAAACAACACAACAACAATACCAATCAACACAACAGTTCCAAACAACACACCACTAACAAATAACACAACAACAATACCAAACAACACAACAACAGTTCCAAACAACACAACACTAACAATCAACACAACAACAATATCAAACAACACAACAGTTCCAAACAACACAACACTAACAAACAACACAACAACATTACCAAACAACACAATATCAAACAACACAACAACAATACCAAATAATGCAACAATACAAGACAACACAACATTACCAATAGATATAAAAACATTATCATACAACACAACAACGATACCAAACAATACAACAATACAAGACAACACAACATTACCAAACACCACAATAAAACTAAACAACACTACAACATTGATAAACAACACAACAACAATACCAAACAACACAGCAACAATACAAGACAACACAACCTTGCCAAACACTACAATAAAACCCAATAATACAACAGCATTACCAAAAAACACAGAAACAATACAAGACAACACAACATTACCAAACAACACAACAATATCAAACAACACAACAACAATACCAAATAATGCAATAATTCTAGACAACACAACATTACCAAAAGATATAAAAACATTATTAAACAACACAACAACAATACTAAACAATACAACAAAACTACCAAGCAATACAACAATACAAGACAACACAACATTATTAAACAACACAAGAATACCAAACAACAAAATAGTTCCAAACAACATAACAACAACACAAGACAACATAACATTACCGAACAACACAACATTAATATCAAACAATACTACAACAACACCAAACAACATCACACTTCAAAACAAAACAACAATACAAGGCAATACAACATTACCTAACAGCACAACAATACCAAACAACACAACAACAATACAAAACAATACAACATTACAAAACAACACAACAATACCAAACAACGCAACAAAAATGAAAGAGAACACAACATTCCTAAACAACACAACAACAATACAAAACAACACAATATTACCAAACAACACAATAATATCAAACAATACTACAACAAAACAAGACAACACATCATTACCAAACAACACAACTATACCAAACAACGCAACAAAAATAAAAGACAACACAACATTACTAAACAACACAACAACAATACAAGACAACACAACATTACCAAACAATACAACATTACCAAATAACAAAACAGAAAACAACACAAAAGTAAAAGACAACACAACAATGCCAAACGACACAACAATACAATTCAACTCAACAGTACAAGACAACACAACAATACTAAACAATATGAAAACAATATCAAACAGCACAACTACAATACCAAATGACACAATACTTTCAAACAACATGACAACTATACCAAACAACACAACAATAACAAAAGACAACGTAACAACAATACCAAACAAAACAACAACATTACCAAACAACACAACAACATTTCCAAACAACACAACAACAATACCAAACGACATAACAATACAATTCAACATAATAGTACAAGACAACACAACAATACAAAACAATATGAAAACCAAATCAAACAACACAACAGCAATTACCAACGACACAACAATACAAAACAACATAACAATACCAGACAATTCAACATTACCGAACAATATGAAAACAATATCAAACAACACAACTACAATACCAAACGACACAACAGTTCCAAACAACATACCAACCATACCAAACAACACAACAACAATTAAACCAAACAACACAACAACATTAACAAACAACACGACATTAACAAACAACACAACAACCATACCAAACAACACAACAACAATACAAAACAACACAGCAACAATACCAAACTACACAGCAACAAAAACAAACAATATAACAACAAAACCAAACAACACAACAGTTCCAAACAACACAATAACCATACCAAACAATACAACAACAATACAAGACAACACAACAACAATACCAAACAACACAACAGCATTACCAAACAACACAACAACATTACCAAACAACACAACAACAATACAAGACAACACAACATTAACAAACAACACAACAACCATACCAAACAACACAACAACAATACAAAACAACACAGCAACAATACCAAACTACAAAGCAACAATAACAAACAATATAACAACAATACCAAACAACACAACAGTTCCAAACAACACAACAACCATACCAAACAACACAACAACAATACAAAACAACACAGCAACAATACCAAAGAACACAACAACATTACCAAACAACACAACATCAATACAAAACAACACAACATTAACAAACAACACAACATTAACAAACAACACAACATTAACAAACAACACAACAACAATAGAAGACAAGACAACAACAATACCAAACAACACAACATTGCCAAACAACACAACAACATTACCAAACAACACAACAACAATACAAGACAACACACCATTAACAAACAACACAACAACAATACAAGACAACACACCATTAACAAACAACACAACAACAATACCAAACAACACAACAGTTCCAAACTACACAACAACCACGCCAAACAACACAACAACAATACAAAACAACACAACAACATTGCCAAACAACACAACAACATTACCAAACAACACAACAACAATACAAGACAACACACCATTAACAAACAACACAACAAGAATACAAGACAACACACCATTAACAAACAACACAACAACAATACCAAACAACACAACAGTTCCAAACTACACAACAACCACGCCAAACAACGCAACAACAATACCAAACAACAAAACAGCATTACTAAACAACACAACAGCATTACCAAACAGCACTACAGCAGTACCAAACAACACGAGTAATTACGACAAAAATTTAACAACTGTAAAACAATTATCAAACAAGTTATCAGGTGATGGAAACCGGTACTACAGAGACAGAAATTCGTCGTCATTGCTTGGTGTGTTAATGCAGTCATTAGGAAAGCAACATGGTTCAGCTAATGATAACTACACCGGGGATGTACTGCTCGAAAATGTTTCATCGAATTCTAAACAAAACTTGGGTTTCTTTTTCACTGATGCTCGTAAAATGTATATGAAAAATAACAAGGTGCGTGTCGCTGAAACATGGCCGAATGAAGACAATGTTAGTGATAGGACTCTTCAATATCCAAATGCCAGTGAGGAGTTTCATGTGCCCGTAAATATTATTAATATAAGTATATCCAGGGGGAATAATACCGATCTTTCAATTGGCGAAAGAGCTGGAGTTGTAGCTGGTGTACTGGCTGGGTTTATTCTGGTAGCAGCCATATCAGGTGCTGTTGTATATTGTATTGGTGCTATATCCACAAAGAAAGAAGCGAAACAAAAAACCACACAGACATAAGACAGCAATAAAAGCAATAGATTAATATTTAGTGAGTTTAATAATATTAAAACGCCAAGTTGGGTGACAATGTTGTACTCCAAGACTTTTAATAGTGTATACAATCCGTATTATATGAATTCAGTGGAACTTGATAATTCTACAAAGAGTACTATATCAGAAGGGACTTTAATCCATAGCGATTCTTCTGTTATAACTCTTTTTCAAAAGGATTTGAAAGTATTAAAACCGGCATAGATATGGATATGTTTGAATACGAGAAAAAAATAACAAATTTATAAAATTGTCATAAAACGTCGTTATAATGTCCCTTAATAACGAGAAATAAATTAATATTGTATAATAGTGCAGTCTAACCTTGTTATACAGCCCAATGAATAATATGAGTTTTCTTACTTGTTCAGGCAAACTCTGTCTATAAATGCCAGCCAAGGGAACTGGTAAAAGTGGCCTTTACGGGAAGGTGGCCTTTATATACAGGTTCAAATAATATGAATAAAGAACAATTGGGATACAATTTTACTGGTCTTTATACGCAGATGACCCTTATATAGAGGTGGCATTTTATGCAGGTTGAACTGTACATGTTTATATATTTTTCAAACCCTTGATAAAAAATTGTATTCAGAAACGGCCGTTTGGTGCTGTAAAATTAACACTGGTATAATAATTTTGTAATTTTAATTAGAGCATTCATAGATAAATAAGTTAGGCTATATGACAGAAGGTTTAATAATTTAATTCTCGCAATAGTAAGAAAAAATTGCGTCATAGATTATTGTTTAGGCGACAACAGAAGCGTCACTTTTTGCAAAAATTCTAGAAAGATTGTGTTGGCAATGTGGTTTTTATTTTCATTTTTAATTTTACAATTTTGAGAACAATCTAAAAATTGCATGTTTTTATTATTATTTTTTTTTAATTGTCGGAAAATAGATAAGAAAACATTCTGGAATTATAAACGATTCAATGAAAACTTACTACAAATATTTTATGCCATGCGAGATTTTTTTGTGATGGCCTGATTATTATCATATGTGCATAAACCATATTTTCTCAAAATTTATGACACCAAAAGATTAATTTACAAATCTATGGCTTTAAAACAAGGTTTTACTGTATATATTTATTTATATTTTATTGATTTTGTATTAAATTATTTGAATATATATTTTTCATTCACATATAAATACATAATACACTATTTTTATACATTAACTGTTTTCAAATCATAGCAGTTCGTTTTGTGAACTTCAAATTCGATAAACGTCACCAGCTATAAGCGAAATGGGAAACAATTTGACATTTGCAGTACGCCCAGTACAATGTGCATGGGGGGGTCATCTCTTTGCTTTACTTCTTACTTTACTCTGTCTGTTTCATTCGCTTTTAGTTGTAAGCGTCCTCTGTAGCAAGCACAGGTGGCCTACTCTTTTTCGAATTCTACAGAGGTGTCTTTAGTATGCACTGAGACACGGGACCTCGGTTTTGAGTCTCATCTGAAAGACTACTCTAGTAGTGAGCTTTTTACAGCTCTAGTATTAGCAGGAGATGAAAATCATCTCAGAAACTTTTCAAGTCCCCAGTATGTTTCGAACCTTTAACCCTTGACTTCGAAACCCAGTGACAGCACCATTCGGCTATGTCTGTCCATTATTACTAACAATTACGCATAAAAGGCACGTTTTCGGATCACAGCGCCCCCTGTCGTCTAGGATCTTATTCAATTCGGTACAGGTCCTGGTGTAAAACAGTTTGTCAGTTCACTTGCCGTGTGTTGGTGTTTTTTCTCCTGTTTTATCCAACCACTGCGGTAGCTCAGTTGGTGGAGTGTTCGCTCTATAAATGGGAGGTCGCGGGTTTGAACCCCGACCGGGTCTGACTCAAGACTTGAAAGTTCAAGGTGACTGTTTTTTCGTCAAACACTTGGCACTACGAAATGAAAGTCATAATTCTTTGAAAAATAAAAATAAACGAGGTCTCGTGTTACAGTAGGCGTGGTACGATGAAAACCCTGTTGTATAATGCTATTAGCGTAACGTGCAGGCAAAGATTCTGCACCTTCGCCAATACCTGGCGACGTCTCGATATAATGGTGAAGTATTCCTGACTGGGATGTTGAACACCATTACACAACTCAACTGATTAACTCCTGTTTTCTTCATCATTCCAGAACTGATTGCCTCATTTTTAGAGACAAAGGTGTAAAACACCATCGTTAAAATGTATTTGCTCAGAATAACAATAACTGTTTTTTTTCTCAGTTTTTCTCTACCATTCCTATACAATGTGGTTCCCACAATTTGAGTGAGAAATATTGACTGAGCCTTTTAAGATGTGTTGCCTCATAATGGTAGTGAATGATGTTTTTTCGGTGTCATGTGCTACTTTTTATTTTTATGAAATAATACATTAAAATATGTTATTTTAGAATGCATTACTTCATAAAAATTTAAAAGTAACACATAACAAAATTACATTTGGTAATAAAGTATTTTATCCTGTATGTTATATATGATGGACTTACATAGGTCGTACATGTATACGGTATACAATATAACGGGCAGAAAATCACCCGACACCGTCTTAAGTTTTGCTTAGGTCAAAAATTGGAATGCAAACAAACTTCCTAGTGACAGTGTTGTATTCAAATGTAAGTTAATTAATATATTTATATATTAACACAGGTGTGTGTGTGTGTGTGTGTGTGTGTGTGTGTGTGATCAAGGGGGATTATTTGAAAGAGACAAATAGATTATCTAATGTCTTGTCCTCTCGCTTTTTTGTTAAGATTTCTTACATTGATTCATCGACCCAATTTAATCATTCGTCCCGGGTGTATGCATGAACTGGGCAGTTTGGTACTGATGTTAAACATCCCAGTCGGGGATATTTCACTTATATCGAGACATCGCCATAGGCGAAAATACAGAAATTTTGCCTGCACGCTGCTCTAAAAAAGCATTATACAGCGTGCCACGCCTGCCATGACACAGGACTTCCTTATTTTAAGTTCCCATCCGAAAGAACCGTCACTTTCATTCCGTTATGTCAAGTGCTTAGCACTTGTTAATTCTTTCGGATGGGAACTTAAAATGAACGAGGTCCTGCGTCACCTTATTTTTAGGCATGACAAGATAAAAAAAACCTGCCATCAGTCAACGTAACGCAAATTTTAAAAGGTACCTTTGCCTATAGCCGGCGACGTCTCGATATAAGTTAAATATTCATGACGAGAACGTTAAACACCATTACTCAACTTAACTCAACTATCCATTGAAGGTTTTAGATAAATTTTGCTGGTTTACTGTTGCCGTAGTAAATCCGGATCCCTGTAAGGGTTTTTAAGAGTTTTGCATATCATTATCTGACTCAGATGGTGTGTACTTTGATGTTCACTAATTACGATAAAATGCACAACGGTATATGGCATGATACAAAATTCACTAATTTTCATATCTAAAACCTTGAATAAATAGTGCTACGCCAGACGTGACTTGATTTTAACAATACTGTCTCACATGTATACTGTACTCGTTCTTTCAGATGCTGTCATTTACAGAATAAGTCTTTTGTAATTTTGGAAGGGGTGTTTACCATAAATCACCATATACATAAATAGTAAAACATTTAACAGTTCAGAACAACAAAGTCAAATATCAGCCATGACGTGTCAAACATTAATCATATCCATGACGAGTCAAATATAGGTTCAAGCTAAAAAGACTACCTTTATGAGAAACAAATAATCCCAGTATACTTTTGTACAAGGAACTATGGCAGAGATACATGAACAAGATGAACAAGCCATGCCATGTGCAAAAGAACTGGAATGCGAGAAGAACACTAAACATAATGAATTAAGTCGGGAGGGTGATTATAAAGCTGAAAATCTTCAAGAAGCAGACAAAGTCGTGAATATTGATGCTGCGTCTTTGAATAGAAGCTTGGAGACATTAAACGTCTCAGAGAAAAATATTAATTCGCCTTTTGGTCCACAAATAATATCTGCATTTATAAATGGAAAAGACGACGAGATTCAATACTTGTTGACAAAATGCCTTGTCACATTGAGCAGTACAGAATTGGATACATTATTTGAAAAGGCAGTGTTGAACAATGATTTAGCCATTGTAAATCGTTTGCTTTTTAACCAAATAGACATCAGCAAATGTTTGGAAAGCTGCGAAGGAATCTTGAATAGACCTGAGGGTTTAAAACTGAGGCAATATTTACTTCTTTTAACAGACGAAAAACGTAAAGTAAATTATGCAAAATTAGTTTTAGAAGATAATATAGATTTTCTTCGTGATTTTGTTGAAAGTGGCCCGGATTTAAACGTCTACGATTTCTATGGTTACACATGTTTACATCGCGTTCTATTAGGTCGAGAGGAAAGACTTGATGTTGTAAAATATCTAGTTGAACATGGTGCTGATATAAATAGCATAGAACCGAAAGGGTCACCTTGCTTACTCCTAGCAGCATCAAGATATCATTTCAAAATATGTGAGTACTTTATAACAAAAGGAGCAGATGTCAACTGCAGAAACTCAAGACGGAAAACAATGCTTCATATAGTGTCTTGTAAGTCTAAGTTCTTTGATACTGTTTCAGTGGCGAAATTTTTAGTTCGTGTGGGAGCCGACGTCAATGTGACCGACGACAAGAATTTAACGCCCATTGAAATTGCTGCAAAGGAATATAACCAAAGAGCTGTCGATTACTTTGCGACACTAGAACAAGTGACGGTTGCATCTAAGATAAACGCATTTGAGATAATTGGATCGCTCTTTAATTCCAAGGATACGGCAGTGAAATATTGGACTAGGGTATTGGTCCTAAAATCACCAGAAGAGAATGTAAATGATGTATCGGTATTGGAAGACGGCATATTACCAGGCATTAGGTGTTTGAACTCAATTGAAAGTGTCAAAGAAGTGGCTGAGGGCGAGGAAAGTCGTTTATTGCATTCTGTCTATCTATTAGACAAAGTTTTGGGGCGTCATCACGTGTTAACAATGAAAAAAATAAAAATACTCGCACGCTCTTATCTGAAAACGGACAGAGGAGAAAATATTGGCTCTGTAGTTATCAAACATGCCTTGTGCAAAGTTCTGAAACACCACAGATCAAAAAGCATATTAAACCATAGTGCTTTGGTAGACGCTTTGTACGATATATTGTGCTGTTGGTGTTACTATTTCAAAGATAAGCACAGCATATCCTTCACAGACATCATTGATATCTTTAGAGCCTTGGTCGAGCAGTTAGAGATCCTCGGAAGAAACAGAACAAAAGTCGTTGATCCAATTTCGTTTCCGTTTTCGTCTTTAGATCTGGTGTATGAAGTATACTGTATTATTTTCGCGCTTCAAAAAACGGAAACGGAAATGACGCAATTCATGACAGTCAACGATGCATTTGTCAGTATCGATAAACGCTTTTGTCATGTATTCGGAAGAAGCGTATTACATACGACCGTGCAAAATCGAATACATTATTTTTTCCAGGCCGATGTTGACCAGAAATATGAGCTCACGCGTTTTCTTCTCGCCAGCGGTATCTCGATTAATATATTTGACATGGATTTTAACACTCCACTCCATTTAGTTCTGAAGGAATCCCCTAATCCGGAGAGAACGAAAATTGTGAAGTTTCTGATTGAAAACGGGAGTCATATTGATTTCCGTAATATTTTGGGAGAAACTCCATTAGTTCTTTTAGCAAACTACGATGTTGAGTTTTATGACGTCAAGTACCGATCTCTTCAATGTTTATGCGCATGCGTTATAAAGTTGTTCCGTTTACCATACGAAAACGAAGTTCCTAAACACTTGAAGGCCTTCATAGATCGACATTGACACTGTTGTTATTTGCTCTTTTTGAATTTTTATTAAAATAATGCATTCAAAATCAGCACATGACACTGAAAGCACATACACATGAATTTCTCCTTTGTGCTTTCTATTTTGAGCTTTCGTTTTCTGTAACAGGAAAAAAAAATGTCCTAAAATCAGCAACATTCCTGACAAATACAATTCTTTCATGGGGTATTGCGATATACCTATAACGTGTTAATGGCATCATTTTCAAGAAACTGTGCAAGTACCGAAGTAGTGTTAATAAAATTGTGCCCTGTTGGAATACACGAACAAATATAGTTAATCTAAGTTCTTATTAACAGTGTTTATGTTCCGGAAGTAAAAGAAATTGTTATGGTTGTATGTTGTATATTTTTGTGTTTTGAATTTATATCCGGATACTAAGTTTAACGTTACTGTATGGAATATTGGAAAATAAAAAAAAGTATTTTGAAGTTTGAAGTATTTACAATTTGAATTGCGCGCGTGGTGGATGTAGCTATTCCGCAGCAAACAGTCTCACTTCACTGGTAGAAGTCCACATGTTGAACCTTTATTTTCCAGTTTTCAAAATTTTAATTTTGCTTTTGACATGGATTGGTATGTTTGTTTTTGATTTAAAAAAAAATTAAAACAGCAATACAACATCAGACACCAACAACGAAATATGCTGCATACAGTCATATATTTCGTCCATTTTTGGTATGAATGGACAGTAACATTTTGCTAAAACGATATTAAACGATGTGGTGTCACAACTCATGCAAAAACACAACCGATGGTTTCTAAACGTGTACACTAATCACTTCATGTATTAATGATGACCACTTTGGTAGCTCAGCTGGTAGAGTGGTTCCGTAATTGAGAGGTCGTGGGTTCGAACCACGACCGGGTCTAGATCTGACACAAGACTTGAAAGTGGGTACTGGCTGCTCTTTCGTCAAGACCTTGGCATTACGAAATGAAAGCAACGGTTCTGTGGAATGGTAACTTAAAATAAACTGTCCCGTGTGGCACAATGAAGGATTCTGCTGTATTATGCCATCAGTGCGACACACAGGCAAAATTTCTGCTTGCCTGTAGCTGGTGACGTCTCGATATAAGTGAAATATTCTTAACTGGGACGTTAAACACCATGTCTCATCTCATCTCATGTGGTGTTTTACGCCCTTATCAAGATACTTTAAAAATAACTCCAATTTGTTGTGGTTTACAGAGTATAAACGAAGCAATTTATGATAGGAATTTCCATTTTAAAAATCTTGTTTTTACCCTGTTAACCACACAATAAATAGAAAGTTATTTCTCTTTTATTTCATTATTAATCGTTGACATCTTTGATTAGAACTTCCAGAAGGCCAATCATTTAATGTTACAAAATACTGGTTTTCATTTCTTATCTACGGTAGTCCGTGGGCTAGGTGGACCCACCGTGCACCCCCCCCCCCCCCCCCCCCCCCCAGGATCCTTCGACACCACTTTTTTCTGGTACCTAAAGGTGTCTAGTAATAGAACCAGGATGTTCCCCAGAAATAACTTGGGATGCTCTTCATGTAAAACTTCAATATTTAAGAGTACCTGAAAGTTTTCAGTAAATTTCTCTATTGGGGGTAGGGGAAAGTTTTTATCTTTGTTTTTAATAATATTATGCAGAAACAGATCATATTTGGTATCGTTGTAAAGGGAACATGTTCAGCTTTTATAAAATACAAAGTTGGTTGATGTAGCTGCTACTATATCGTCACCATGACGTCATAAACACGAGTTTTGAGGAAAAACGCTATAAAATCGTGTCAATTTATCCTTTATAAAATTATTTCTGTACAGCATAATAAAACAAACTAAGACAAAGTATGTTTTTATTTACTTACTGAATTGTAGTTATAAATGATCATATATTCTCATCTTCTTCTTTTGAATTATATTATTTCATAAAAATTCAAAAGTAGCGGCTACTTTTGAATTTTTATGAAATAATATAATTCAAAAGTAGCACATGACAATTATACAAATTTACAAAAATGCCCAACATCATTACCCATTATTCTATAGCTAACAAAAGGCATAATTAATAATCTTAGTTTAAGAATGGCTTTAGTTCTAATCATTGCCAATGTCGATTTAGCAGTTGTATTAATTGCGGAGATATGACACAGGGTTGTTATATGCATCTAGTTGTAGCGAAAAGGAAACATATAGAATAAATCTAATTTGCCTCACTATCAAGACTCTTGCAGTACCTCCTCTTAGCAACATTCAGAAACTGTGCAGGTGAATGTGCGGGAGGTTTCCCAGCAGCTACAGTCCGAGAGATGCAGTTCCGTCTTGTTTTCAAACATTAACAAGCAAAATCATAGAAATTTAAATTTTCTAACATTATCATCCATTATCCTTATAACATATGCTTTATCGGTACAATGCATTATAAGTTAACAGGCTGCGTCATTAATTACTTTACTTTGACATAGTTCAAATAGTTCCTTGAACCATATATGGCCACCACAGTATTTGTCCAATTGAAGCGATTTTGTTCCATCTCTTTTATTTCTCACAAAGATATTTGGTCTTCTACTCTAGCACTTGCCCTTTTATGGTTTTCTGCGTGTATGTCTTATCCAGTTCCACTGTTTCTACACCATATAAAAGGGACTATTTTACATTTGAGTTGAATATTAGGTATTTGTTCGTAGTGGCAGACTAGCTTTCCATATGTTTCTTTATAATTTTGAATGCTTTGCTGGATATTTTTATTCATGTCTTGATGCCCCGTTCTGTTTCTTCTTCAGCACCAATCATGCTCCCCAAGTAACAGAGCTCAATTACCTCTTCAATTTATAACTTTTTTAATTTATATCTTTTGTTGTATTAATGTTCAACATTTTGTTTTGTTTGAGTTGATCTTCAGTTCAGTTTTTGAAACTGTTTCGTGTAGTAGTGTGGTCTTTATCCACATTTGATTTAATGTGAGGGTCAATAGGCAGATATTGGCGAAGCCCACATATTCTATCTGGGGTGTTAGTGTCCATTGTATTCCATTTATTTCAATAAAAGATAATGTGTGATATGTATACAGTTTTGACATACTTCTGTATTCACATGAAAGCTTGGGGATAGTTTTCTCTATTGAGACCTTAACAAATGTACACTTAGTATTTATAAAAGTATAATGCAGATTGTCATTCTACTGACTGTTCTATACCTGGACATGGCAATTTGGTATGTGTAAGATTTTCTTTCCTAAAACCAGCTTGTTTTGTTCAGAGCATCTAGTACCTCTTCTATTCCACTTTTAGTCTATGTAGGATGATCTTTCGGACAGTATTTTCTCAGTACATTGGGAAGTATGGTGTCTCTCCAGTTCTTACATCTCCATGATCTACCCTCTTTAGTAGTTCCCAGTGTTCTTTATCGCTCCACAGTTACCATACCGCGGGAACTCGTTTATTTATATCAAGAAACGCGCCTTTTATTTTCGGTATGCCGAGGGATTGGCGAAAAAACGTTCACTTCCCATTTTCAAGTCTTGGGTCATAACCGGCCGGAGATCGAACCCACAACCTCCCACTTACAGAGCAAGCACTCTAACAATTGTTAGTACTGTAAATGGTGCTGATATAAGTGTATATCAATAATCGGGACTGGGGTTCATATAGCTAGCATTCTGAGCATAATCACGGTCGCAAAATTATATTTCAAACCTGTCTGTCTGCTGCAAAATAGGATCAACGACAAGAAGAATCTCTTGTAAATATGACGCACAGGACAGAGTGCTTGAAGAATTCTGAACTCAAACTTATGTCATTCTAAATGTTGAATATTATATCGCTACTGATTTAGTTTCATATTTTTTTTAACTCTAATGCGAAATGCGTCAGTGGAATAAACATATTTATTTTTAAACTTTTACTGATGAAAAATAGGACTTTAAAATAAAAATCTGTTTTAGTAATTAACTGTTCCTAAAAAGGACGAGAGTGCTAACTTTTTCAGGGTATGATTTGACAATTCACCGGTCAAAGTTTGTTCAGCTAGAGTTATCTTTCTTTGTTCGTTGTGCAGCGAAAAAATAATCAATTTAAATTTATGTAAAAAAAAGACACGGAAAATCACAAGTAATTATATTAGAAAATAAATAAATAAATAAATTTAAAAATAACCATGTAGATCTAGTGAGTGAAATAGGCCTGAGAATGGTGTAGAATTAATACAATGCGCGATGTGTGTTTTAATTAGGCACAACATTAAATTAGGCGATCGTCTCTGAATAAAATTCCTCATCAGTCGTGCTTGGCCCAGATAAACCAAAACTGTGAATAATAATAATAATAAATTAGATAATAATAATAAATTAAATGAGAATAATGATGACAATGATAATAATAAATCAATTAAAAAATATATATATATAAAATTTAAGGATAGGTTTGTAGAAGATCAACAGGAAACAGTTATTTTGTTCTGGACATTAATTTAACATGCATTTCAATTTTTTTTATATTTAAAAAACACATTTTGATTCCATTACCTTCTAATAATGACGCGATAATTTCCAGAGACCCTGACCTCTTTTATGAGATGGTTTACCGGTAAAGTATAAAAACTATGTACTAAGATATTACCAGACATGATTAAGGGTTTAATTTCACATTCCGTAAAGGGCAATAAAAAAACTGGGATTAAATAACCAGAAGTCTAAAGACATTTTATACAAACATTTTATTTATTGATACAAATATATAACGGGAAAGAAAAAAATACATCAAATAAAATGTACATGTATATGTAAATTATATAAAATAAATGATTTGGCACTTGTTAGAATAAAGAGGAAGACATGTTTGGTGTATTCTGTTCTTGTTTGTATTCCTTGGAGGTTTTATGAAATCAAGAATATAAGGACGTGATTGTTCAAATTAAAGCCCCATATTTTTAACCAGTTGGTAGTTAAAAATTTTATTTTGTATTTTTAATAATAATTCTGAAATTTGAGTTCAAAAGTTAGTGCACACAATTGTTATTATCAAAAACTAAGTAGTTAAAGTCAAAACTGTATTTTTATATATAACATTTTTAATTATGACAAAATTTTGACTTTTCACTTTAACCATCGGTTAAGCTAACGGAGGATATAACAACTTGCCCCACATGGTATCTTCAAACCGTAGGGTTTCCAAAATCTAGGGATGTTTTTCTTTAACACAAATTCTCCAATATTCAAATTAGCCTGTGAATTGATAATCATAAGCCTTTGCTATTGGTTGTTTGAAGGAGTACGAATATAGCCGATGTTTGCCGAATGGTATGCGTTCTCATCATTTTTTTTTTACTGTTTTCAAAATTCGTTCAAAATGATTTTGTATACTAGCGCTTTTTGATATCATATTTTCTTTTCTTGCACAGTCTGTTTCACATTCGCATCTAGTTAGTTGTAAGCGACCTATGTATGGTCCACAGGCGGCCTACCCTTTTATTCGAACTCTACAGAGCACTGAGACAATAGACCTTGTTGTTCAGTAGCATCCGAAAGACTACTCCAATATTTTACAGCTCCAGTATGATCAGGAGATGAAAATCATCTCGGAAAATTTCCAATTCGCCTTTTATGCAATTTGAGACAGTCCATTATACTTTGCAATTTCATAAAGACATTGGAAAATGACCTTATTTCTTAAATAATTAGACTGACGGGTCGGGCCAATATTTGACTTCGTACTATCCATGTTTTCGTTAAAAGCATGTTCCTTATTTTCGTATTCACACTCAGATATCTAGTACAAGCATTTTTTCATGTCATGATGTTTGTGGAATTGTCTTTTGGTCCATCAAAATCTTTAACATGCTTCAACATTCGCTCTAAATAAAGGTTTATGTCTAGCGCTTCGCTGATGTGCTCTTAACCCTGCTAACTGTGAATATGAACTTTGACACACGTTACATCTGTAAGGCTTTTCACCTGAAAAAATAAATACACATTCTATGTCATTTGTATGATTGATTGGTTGATTGATTGAATAGCTAGCGTTTTACGTCCAAGTCAAGGGCATTTCATTTATATTAAGACGTCGTCAGCTATAGGTGTAGTGACAGAAATTTCACCTTTGCATTGTGCTCAGGGCAATGTACAGGGGTGATTCTTTTACGTGACTCAGCTCACGTCACTACCGTGATGCAACGGTCTCTTCCAAAGGACCATGTGACTTTTATTTCTATAAATGCTGAAATGTTGATGCGAAAAACAGTCCTAGTCACACCCCGCCGTTGTTCGAACCCACAACCTCCCACATACGGATTGAGCACTCTACTAACTGAGCTACCATAGTGTTCCCATCTGTAGGAAATTAAAAAATAACTCGTACATAACGTAGGGCTAAGATAACATTTTAAAAGCATCACCAAGGTGTAAAGTGTACTCGGCACCAAACTTTTTTTCTTATGGCACTAAAATAAATTGAATGCATAGTATGTTACAAACAAAAACCTTCATTTCAGATCTTAAACTTAAATGTAATGTCTATGACGCAGTATATTTTGACACTAAAATAGGAAACTAATTAATGATATATGCGAAAAAATGCGTTCGGCACTGTGACAAGTGTGATAAATATTTCTCTCGGCACTGTCTATTTCTACTCGGTTCAGGACAAGTGCACAGTCCTCCCCGAGACCTGTTAAAGAACGTCTGATGGAAACGGACCATGCTTATTGTTGGGGAAATTTCAACTTAGCAGTCGCATTCCAAATTTTTGGAAACCTTTATGACCTAACCAAAAAACAAACATCAGCAGCCAACTGCTCCTAAACATTAGCCTAGGTCCCTAATTAAGCTATTTATTACAATAAAAAAATATTTTTCTAAAGAAATCTGGGGCCCAAACACACAATATTTAAGCTTCATCCCTGTATATATAGTATCAAGTGGTACACCGGAGAAGGATAATATTTGAGATTGCGTCTTACCTGTGTGTAACCGTGTATGGTTTCTTAAAGTCGACGATTGGCTGAATTTTCTGTTACAATATTTACAGACAAATGGTTTTTCTAATGTGTGGATCCTCATGTGAGATCGAAGGTTACTTCTGGAGTTGAATCCTCTCCGACATAAAACACATTTCAATTTACCATGACTTATAGACGGCTCCTGTAATCTTTCTGGAGATTCTTTATTTGCTGGGAAATAAAACCAATAAGTGTTAAATTACTTCTCGACAAACTTGTGCAAAATATAAATAAACGCATATAAAAATAAATAAAATAAACATACCCTGTATCATGTATATATCAGGGTACTTTTATACCTTTATACCCATTACACACCTGAAACACTTATTTAACACAACACAATGAACCAAGAATAAATTCGTCAAGTAGAGTGCAGGGCTACATTCGTAAACGAAGTTAATGGGGCTTTCGGTGATAGTTTGCATATTCTTTCCACCACTGCGGTAGCTCAGTAGAGTGCTCGCTCCGTAGGTGGGAGGCCGTTGGTTCGATACCTGGCCGGGTCTGACCCAAGCCTTGAAAGTGGGTAGTGACTGTCCTTTCGCCAAACACTCGGCATTACGATATGAAAGTCACGGTTCTTTCGGATTGAAACTTAAAATAAGAGGTGCCTTGTCGAGATGGGCTTGGCACGCTAAAGAACCCTGCTGTATAATGCCAACGTTGCCAGCTCAACGCACAGGCAAAATTTCTGCACCTTCGCCTATATCTGACGACGTCTCGATATAAGTGAAATATTCTTGACTGGGGCGTTAAACACCATTACTCAACTCATATTCATTCCATTCTCAATTCCACATGTGACGAGTGAAGCTAGTTCAAAACGAGGTGCTTACCGTTCCAGAGCACTCGGCTCCACTTCCTTGGTGAAATTTGACGTGTGTAACCTATTTTGCCAATTTTCACTTTGCTTTGTGATTGTGATTTGGACATGGATTGTGATGTTTGTTTTTGGTAACTTCCAAAAGAGAGAGAGAGAGGGGGAGAGATTGTTTTATAATATTATGCTTATATGATTAATATAATGAACTTTACCTTTGACTTCCTGACACTGTTGTTTGGCCGCCATATTGAACGGTTCTGCAAATGGCATTCCAAGAAAAAGACTTCTTGAAGGGCCGTACCAAACTAATAATTCTTGATCTGGTTCAATGTCCTGAAAAAAAACATGATATAAAAATTATGAAATGTCTTAATGATTTTCAATTCATTCAGGACGATCTTCATTCTAAATGAATGTGCCGTATATAAGTTTGTCGATTTGTTTTACGAACCTCCTTTAAAGGTCACCTCATTTTGAGGGCCACCTTCTTCTTAAGACCATTGAAACGTTATCCCATTTGCACTTTAATCGTGTTTTAAAGAGCCGCCTGTTAATAAAGGCCGCTTTAGAGGTTGTATGCTGCGCAACTTCCTCGAAATTGACATAAATGGCAAAGGTTGTAATATTAATGACGTCATCATAACGTCATAAAATAATTATACCAACTTAAACAAAAGCAGCAATGGTTAAATTTTATTTATTATATATTATACAGTGTAATTGAAAAATTCAATTCAAATTAAGAGTGCGTCAGAGGTACGTATTATATGTTTAAAACATCTAGCAGTCTTCTTAAAAGCAAGTTCAAATTTACCGACTATCCTTAATGGCATTTATAGCACAGACCTGTCGAAAATTTAACACTAGGCTACAATTGGTGTCTAGTTGGCAGCTTATCCCCACCCCTTTTTAGCTATATCTATGCAACTTTTCGACACCAGGACACCAGCTATCTACATGCATCTATATGTATCTCTCGACAGCTTTTCGATCTCTAGTTATACCTATCTCAGCTACTTGGCAGCCTCGACTACTTTTCGTCATCTCGGTGTTAAACTTTCACCAGGTCTGTACATTAATAGCAAGTAACGTTATATGTCTTTTATCAACTTGCCTTAATTGCTTTGTAGAATATATCCTGACCAATTTGTATTACTTCTAAGTTCTGTTCAGATTCTGACCTAGCACACTGGACATAGGTCAACCAGCTAGCCGGCACATCTGTTCCACCATCAACATAATACATGACACGACCCCGGTTATCAAATACCTGAATATAAAATAACAATTCACTTCGTATTATATCAACATCTACACTTCATTCGCCCAATGAGATCGAGGTGGCCTAATGGATAAGACGCCAGTTAACAAATCTAGGTGCTCTTACCGCTGTAAGTTCGAGCTCCACTCAGACCACATATTCCTTGCCATTGGTCTTTACTGGTTCACTCGGTGTCAGTAAAATGTGAGTTGGGGAGTGGTACGCTTGTCTGTGGCGTATTGACTCGGTGAGCTAGCACCTTAAAGTCGTCCTGAGTGCACGCTGACACAAGGCAGACCGTAAAGCACACTCGCACTCCACATGCATACATGATCTTGTTCATAGATTAATCCAAAGAGATTAATAAGGTAGTTCTTGTCGCGAATAGCTGAAAAAAATCTGATGCGACGTTAAGCAACATTCAACAACAACAACACCATTCGCCTCATGGATACAAACAGTTTCACCATACCACTTCATCTTGTAGCAGTTTATTTTACATGTGCGTTCGGTTTACAATATTAGGCCTAGTTAAGGTTCTACTCTCTATCAAGTATTTCTCGAATTCAGAACATTTTGTCTTAATTTTATGTACATACATAATACAAAAATAAATCTAAATGAAGCATTCTTAGGACAAGTTATAATAAATTTGCAAAAATCCTCACATATTGGTCCTACCTGCTGAAAATTTGGACATTCTCTTTAATTTGTGAAATTTACCATTTAACTACTGCATGAGATATATGACTAAATTGATCAGTAAAAATATTTGGTGTAATCTGATAGATATTTTGAGAACACTGAAAAGTAGAAGGATCCCGTTACTTTCAATATTTTCTAAATTCCTATTGCTTGGCGAAAGAACAGTTACTACCCATTTTCAAGTCTTGGTCAGACTCCGGTCTGAATTCGAACCCACGACCTCCAAAATACGGAGTGCAAGCACTCTACTAACAGAGCGTCCGTAATGTTTGGTTCGTAAGGATCATGTAATATTAGATTGCTCTACCTCCCAGTAATTCCTGTTGTGCTGATTGGCGTCTATTTGTTCCGTTCGTACAACTTTTCCTATAAATGGACCCATCTCAGTTCCTGTTCTGATCCACGAAGATGCAAATACCCCGGTCCCTTGTCCTGGTAATGAGGATTGACAAATCGATACCTGTCTTGGAACTGGCATAAAATCTGGAGCTGAAGATATAAAGACGAAGAATCGATGGTATGTGAGTGAATACAATCGGTCGCCAAGATTAGTATACTTATATCGAGATGTGTGGTTCTCGAATTACCAATGTTATTCAAACAATGAGAGTACTTCGACGCTATTTATTGTTGAGTAGAAACGTACAATAAGACGAACATGGAAACGGTCATGTTTTTTGCAATTTTTACTGAACAAAATAAACCCACTCGACAACCACAGTTTGCTTTTTTTTAAATAACCAATATCTCAATCGCAGTAGTGTATGCTATATGAGCAGAGTAGTCTACCTTTGTCGTATAGAAAGAGGCGCAATAGCGATGTCATGGGAATTTTTCCGTACGATAAACCCATTCAACAAGAACAGTCTGATGTTGTTTGGACAAAATTACATAACACTTATGGCAGTGAATAATTCTTTTATTAGTTTTGAATGTTTGCAATCAGATCACTGTAAAAGTCAATTTAAAACGAATATCCGAAGATATGATTGTCCCTCATGTAATTTGCGCTGGGATTTGGAACTCATGAAAATATTTGACTGCATGACATTAATACCTTTTGTAACATTGACTGATTCATTCATTCCACTTAGGAAATTACAAAATACTGTTCAGTATAGTTTACTAATCAAACCAATCCATGTCCAGATCACGCAATCCCAAAGCAAAGATAAAACTCTGAAAACTGACAAATTAGGTAGAAATGTGAATTTCCACTAGTTTTGGATACATAGACATACTTATCAGCAATATTGTGACGAGGTCCATAAAACTATGTGAGGCCTTTAATTAACCTATTTATTGGTAAGCATATTAATTTGTTTTGTCATATACAACTTTTGAATTTTTATAATTCAAAAGTAGCACATGACAGTGCAAACACTTTACAAAGTCCTTATAAGCCCAATGGTTATATAACTTTGTGTTATATGTCTGTTTTATAAAGTGTAAGTTTTATACAATGATACTTCCTCATGTTTTAACACAAATAAAACAAATAAATACTTAAGGTCCGGAGAGTATATTCATAATTTATAGCGATTAGTACTTCAGTCTATTTATGTAAGTTAGTGTTTTTAAGCTTCAAGAGTCTATTTAAAGCAGTTAGTACTTCATTATGTGGTCCTTCGGTAGAGTCGTTAAAAATCGATGCCCTGCAAATTTGCTATGTTTAAGTAAAGGGAAATCTTATTAAAAGAATGATCGTGAAAGTGGGATCTGGCTCTATTTTCACAATTATTCCTTTACTAAGATTTACCTTAACTTAAATCTGTTATGTTTGAAATCTGAAAATTTTTGTTAGTTTTCAACTTGCTTTGCTCAGTCTGTTTCAATCGCTTCTAGTTGTAAGCGTTCTCTGTAGCGGCCACAGGTGGCCTACTCTTTTTGGAACTCTACAGAGGTGTGTTTAGCATGCACGGAGACACGGGGCCTCGGTTTTGAGTCGCATCCGAAATACTATTCTAGCACTGAGTTTTACAGCTCTAATGTGAACAGAAGATGAAAATCAAATGAAATTAAGGTGTCATTTCTTAAGATTACTGTACGCGTACTACATCTATGTCAGTATATTGTAATCTAGAATACACTTTTATTTATAGTAATTATAAACATTGTCATATATATGTTAAGAGAAATCATAGAAATGGAATGATTGTGAAACTGGAGCCAGTTCAACTTATAATGGTCAATTTGACATCATGTACGTATACCTCGCCATTTTTTCCTATAGTTGAAAAATAAACCCATCAAAATTAATATAATTAACTCCTCAGTGTTTTTTCTGAATTGTTTCCTAGACATTTATTAATATGTCGAGAGATTTATTTTCGCTTTAAATGCCAAATACAAAACCTGGCATATGCTTAGGACAGGTCTTAAATATGCGGGCAAATTTGCTCCGTGTAAGATTTACCATGAAGCCATCTGTACACACCACATGACAAAAACGCTTGACAATGATGAGTTATCAAAGTGAGGCTTTGAATCTTCTGTGTTCAATTAAGCGTCAACTTGACAAAGATGGGTGTAAATTGAGAAGTTTCATTAAATGATTTTGTTTAGGTTTAACCTCTTGTTAAAATTGAATGTAACACAGCAGGATTATACGTCCCGGTTAATTTTAGAAGGATGATGTTAGTAATATCCAAAACGGTTATTGATATCCAGGTGAATGCGGGTTGTTAAAATCCTTAACACCCAATAAAAACTGAATCCGTCTATTATAAGGTGCTAAGGCTAATTAATGCTGGATTATTATCAGATGTCAATTTTTTCCTTTTAAAAAAAATAAATGGTTGATCTGAAGATTAAATGACTGTATATAGCACATGAAAATTGTATTTTTTCAAACAAATTACTGAATTATACCATAGGATATAGCTGGTCCCATTAAATGAAACTTTTAGTTTTAACGATATTTCTGGAGGAACATGACATACAAAGAAAACAATAATAATAATAAGTTATAATAATATTTATTCTTATTTTGAAATACAATCATTTAACAAAGTCATTTAAATCATTTAACAAAATTAAAGCCGGCTAGCTTTGTTACAACACACACACACACACACACACACACACACACACACACTGCATCAACATTTAACTAAGAGTTTTCAGAACGAGATATTAAAATGCGTCCATGAGAACGTTTTTCTAGACATTTTTTTAAAATTCAAAAATTTAAAGTTTGATATATCCACAAGTATAGCTTGTAGTAGGTACAATACAGAGGATCCCAACCACTGCGGTAGTTCAGTTGGTAGAGTGTTTTTTCCGTAAGTGGGAGGCCGTGGGTTCAAACCCCGACCGGGTCTGACCCAAGACTTGAGAGTGGGTACGGTAGACTCTGCAAGATAAAGAACCCTGCTGTATAATGTGAGCGAGATGCACAGCCAACATTTCTGCACTTCGCCTATAGCTGACGATGGCTCGATATAAGTAAAATATTCTTGACTGGGACGTTAAACACCATTACTCAACTCACAGAGGATCCCGGAACGAGAGTATATTAGTCCTCTTACATACTGACCAGTCTCCTCAATAATTATAACATTATCAATTTCAATGCACATGGCACATAAAAATTTGATTTTAATAAGTACAAATCATTCTTAAATAAAATGAAATGGCGATTCTCGTAAAAAATAACTGGTACGATAATGTCTCGATTTACAATATTCTCGGTATACCCGTCTTTCGCGTATATCCGTCTATCACGAATTCTGGTTATATCCTAAGAATTCTGGGTATACATATGCTTCCACCGCGAATTGTCAGTGATCTTACTGATTATCTAATCATTAATGTGAACCATTACGATAGCTCAGTCGGTGCTCGCTCCATGTGTGGGAGGTCGTTAGTTCAAACCCTGGCAGGGGCCTGAACAAAATTTGAAAAAATATAGTGACTGTTCTTTTGTAAAGCATTTGGCATTTTAAATGATAATCATCCTTCGGCGGAGACCTTTAAACCGGATGTCCCGCGTCATAGCAGGCGTGGCACGATTAAGACCTAAACATTGGCCTGATCGTACTGCAATGTTTCTGCCACTTCACCTATTGTTGGTGACGCCTCGATATAAGTGGAACATTCTTGACTTGTACGCAGAAACACAATCAATCAATCAATCAATCAATCAATTATGATAAATACAGGTTCATAAGATACACATGTATAATTATAAACATAAAATAGAATTTAGTAGTTTCTTTTTCGGTTAACGACTTCGAGATAGTATGACATGGAACTTAAAGCTACTTGCTCAGTTTTGGTGCCGTTTCGATAAAATAAAATCATAAAAATCAAAATCGAATTCTTCCTACGAACGAACTAAAGAACTATAAGAACAAATCGTTACTTTTTGGGGAACTATTGGAGATTCCTAACCATTCCAATGACTTAACAACCGCTGATCGACCCACCCACCACTCCATTTTAAAACTATCTTAATTTTGCATTTTTATACAGTCGATATCACTCTTTCTTAGATTTTCTTGAAATTATCTGTTACGAAACTACAAAAATCATTGTCAAAAGTTGATTTGATAACGTATAATTAACACAAAATCAGGTAAAAGGAAAACAACCAGCTTATTTATCGGAAAGATTGATTGATTAGGTTGATATTGGGTTTTACATCCCAGTCAAAAATATTTCACTTATATTGAGACATAACCAGCTTTGGGTGAAGTGGCAGAAATTAACCTTTGCAGATCGCTTAGGGCAATATGAAGGGAGGGTTCTTATACATACCACGCCTTCCGTGACACGGAATATCGGTTTTTAAGGTCTCCTCCGAAGGCCACCTTGACTTTCATTTCCTAATGCCTAGTACTTGACGAAAGAACAGTCACAAAATATGTTCAAGTCTTAGACAGAACCGACCAGAGTTTGAACCCATGACCTCCCACATACGAAACGAAGCAATTACTGAACTCCCGTACTGGTTATTCTAACGGAAAGACTCGGTTTATCATGAGACTTCAAAATAATTCTATTTTAATATTTTGGATCCAATGGACATGTATATTGATACATGTATATTTAAAAAAAAAAAAAAACTATTTTGCCATAAGTTAAGCTGTTTTGATCTCTATTGTGCGTGTTGTAAACTAACAAAATCATAAACTCATACATACATGTACATGGCAAAATCTGAAAACCAAAATATTGTCCTACTTTCGTTTCTCTTGAATGTAAACGAAATCGTGCATGTTAACATGTAAATGCATTGCAAAATCTAAAATAAAAAATCGTACCCGACATTATTATGATCCAACTTGAATGTGTTTTGAATAAATAAAACTTGCATTGTAATGTTGTTTAACGTCCCAGTCAAGAATATTTCAATCATATCGAGACGTCGCCAGCTGTAGGCGAAGATGTAGAAATTTTATTCTTTCTCGCGCTTGGATCCAAACAGAATTCGAACCTAAACCGTGAAAGCAGCTGTGATGAGCAAGCGTGCGCTTTAGACATCTTGCCTACTGAGTTCCCCAATTAGTACGAAGTAGGTCGCAAAAACACATTTTTTTACGAAGCTACCTTACGCTAGTATTCAGTTTTTATTTGCTTTTTTCACATAATTGCCCCCCCCCCTCACCCACACACGTTACACTTTGAAGAACCCTCGCTGCATATTATGTCATATTATAATTTTTATTAATTTTTCGAATGAAATGTTCAAAAATTTATAAGTTGTCATATTATAATGTTTTGAAAATTTCATTCATTCAAAAATTTAAAAAACCTTTTAATATGACAATTGCCCTGAGCGCACTGCAAAGGTTAAAAAGTCTGTAAATTCATCTATAGCTGGTGACGACTCGATATTAGTAAATATTCTTGACTGGGATGTAAATTCCTATCAATCCATCAGTCATTTGATGTTTTTAACAAATCTCATTGTAAATGGATGAATGGACTTTAATAACCATTCTCTTACCATCGCAATAATCAAATATTTTAAAAACACCTGATACAGAATATTTAAATTAGATTTTCCTACTTACCATTATCTGCGTATCGGACATTGCTCTCTCCCGAATTTTTTATCGATTTCCGTCCGTATAAAACTATTCTTAATATTTCCTCTGTAAAGACAGGTTGATATTCATTAAATTGTATCGCCATCATTAATTGTTCTGAGATGTAAATAATGACAGAAAATTAAAACCCAAACTCCATATAAACAAACCTTAATATAATCCGCACCCATCATCGGACCAATCAGATCGTTAGAATTTTGAAATGGACGAAATGATAATAGGAGAGGGGAAAATCGGCTTTGTCAGTTGTATCGTTATCACGTGTAAAATCTTACTGGTTATACACACGCGCACACCAGAATCAGTTTTCATCGATACTCAATATGCATTTTTAAAATTACCGCACTGAAGTGGATAAACACGCGTTTGTGAATGGAACACGTGACTTCCGACGAGAATTGAATGGTGGTACCCGCATTTAAACTTCTAATTCTGATTCTTTGAATAAAATTGTATTCAGTGACACTTAAATACATGCCTCAATGTATCACAGTGTCTGGTATATCACTTCATCGAAAAACAAGACCCTCGATGACTGAATAAAGCAATTGCTTACATATCAAAATGAGCCCAAGTTTGCTGCTAGTTAAAATTTGAAATTCTTTAAAAACAAAGGTATATTCCCTCATAAAAAGTATTCCCTTAGCTGATTTTGGTAAAACATATTTTGGTCCTTTGGATTTCTTTTCAACATCTTGGGAAAAAGTTTTGGTTTCATAATTTTGGTCCAAGCACAACTGATGAAACATTGTTTTCCAAAACGGCCGTCTGGTGCTGTAAAGTAAAACTGGTGTAATATGTAATTTGTATCAAACACGGATTGATTCTAGTGTGAACATTAAACGATTGCTAGTTCGCTTGTCAAACATCAGAGGTTACTTGATAAAAATATTGACTTTGAAGTAAAACACCATTACTCTTATCACTTTCGTACGCCAACTTCAAACTTACAAAAATTGCTTTTTTTATAACAATAATGCATATATAAATGGTTTTCTTTAGTCAAAAACACATTTAGACCTATTTTTACCAATATACACATGCGTTATATGAAGCTTCGATTGTGAGTCGAGTCAAAAACAAACATACATTCCCATTTCAAAATCACAGTTCCAAAGCAAAGTAAAAACGGACAAATGAAGCACGCTAGGTGAGTCCGGGTGCTCTGTAAGGGTAAGCACTTCCTGTTAGGCTAGATACACCCACCACGTGTTGTAATCCAAATTGAGAATTAAAGGAAAGTTGAACTATGGTAGCTCAATGGATAACCACCGAAATAGACCACAAGTGTCTTATGTTTCACAGCTTTATCTATATGCAAGCTGTATCTGCAGAATACTACAGACAGTTACAAGTTGTCTCAGCATGATAACATTCAGAGGGTCCAAACACAAGCTTAGCCCCAAACTAGACTGTCCTAACTATATATAGTATATATCTGTATATATATATATGTATTACCTACTTTATATTGCATGTGTTTAATTAAGTTTATACACGTTTAACTATTTTTTCTATTTATTTGTAACATATAATTAATAATTATTTGTTAAAAAATCTCTTATAGAGGAAATAAAGTTTGAATGAATGAATGAATACTTATCAACGATATTGTGATGACAGTAAAGAAACTTTTTGAAGGTCTTGATAACCCTTGGTAAACAATTTGCTAGTGGCAGCATGTTTCGTTTTTTAAATATATTGTGGTGGCTCAAGCTCTATCAGAACGCATTGGTTGTGAAACAAACACCCCATAAGCAGAAAAAGCAATTATATTGCAGCATAGAAAAGAATAAAAAAAATTGAAGTCATCGTGTTTGTCATGCAGCTTCAACTGTAGCCTTTGTGAGTGTCATAATTGAGGAAATAGTCAAAATATGAAGCAGAACTTAAAGAATCAGTTGTATCGTTTATGTTAAGCCCACTAGGAAATTAGATTGGTTGAAAATGCAAACATTGTACATGTATTTATGCATACATATTAAAGAAATATATTGAATAATCAATCCCTGTTTTGTAGTCGAGGCATGGAAAATTCAACCTTCGAATCGGGCTCTCTTTTTAAGACCGAGGCTTTAAGCCTTGAAGCTTCGGTCTGGAAAATTTATAAACATCTCCTTCCCTATGTCTTCACTACAAAAAGGGATTGATTTTTATTCTTCCTTTTGCACACATTGGACACAAAAGATGCATTTTGCAAAATTTAGAGACAAATACCTCCTGTCCAAAACATGACTAAGTTGATTTGATGTTGTGGCCTGCCTTGATCTTTATCTATGCACCTGAATTTGAATCGCGGTACACTGTCCTTTGTTGGTTTTCCATTTTTTCCAAAAACTGTTACTTTTTATTTAAAGGGCAAGTTGCGCTGAAGTTCTTCATCAATACAATGGTATTTAGTATCATGACATTTCATAGTGACGTCCCTCTCTACAGTAGCTCAATTGGTAAATTGCTCGCTCTGTATGTGGGTAGTCGTAGGTTCGAACCCCGGGTCTGATCAAAATTTCAAAATTGATAGTGACTGTTCTTTTGCTAATCATTTGACATTTAAAAATGAAAACATCACGGGGTCCTTCGGGTCTCGTATCACTGCCTGCGTGGCACTTTGAAGAACTTTCCCTGCACATTTGCTTAAGCAGACTGAAGAGGTCACAATTCTGCCACTTCACTTTTAGCTGGCGACGTTTCGATATAAGTGATAAATTAATTCTTGACTGGGACGTAAAACCCCATTAAATCAGTCATAGTGACGCACTGGTCAGATTAACTATTACACTATTGTTATTGTCAATATGACCTGAAAATGTAACGAATGTGATTGATTGATTGATTGATTGATTGATTGATTGATTGGGGTTTTACCTATCAGTGAAAATCGAGACGTTACCAGCTAACAGTGAAATGGAAGAAATTTACACCTTTTCAGTGCACTCAGGGAAATGTACAGGGAGGGTTATTTAGTGACTCTGTGGCTATCAATTTTGAAATTTTGATCAGACCCTAAAATAATAGGTAAACAAGAAAAAAAATTAGTGCAAGGAATTTTTGGCGCCCCAGCAGTATACAACCTGAAGGATGTATTTTCAAAAATATAGGTAAAGAGAAAAGTTTAATGTAGGATATTATAGTTCTAGTTCTAGTATATTATGGGCTCCTCGGAAGAATATATCCTTATTAAGGGATGCATTGTTAAAAAATGGGTACATATATGTATGAAAAAACTTTAATGCAGGAGATTTTTTACTCTTCGGCAGTATACATCCTTAAACATAATTTTGCCAGATTGAGGTTCTTTGATCTGTGCACGCATTCGTGTAAATAGTCTTTATTTTGAAGAAGAAGAAAAAAACTTTCTTGAAATTTTAGGCGGAAAAGATCGGTTTTAAGATAATGAGGAATAATTTATTCATACGTTTTAGAAAACTATTTAATATAATCAGACATATGGTATAATGTACGACCCGCATATAGTTCCCATTAATAAAAGTTATTAATTCTTTAGAGACATGCGTTTTCTCTTTAACACAATACAATCGCGTTGTTGTAATACGGATTTTTTATTATAACAATTTTCATCCATGAATCACAATACAGACGGGTTAAAAGAATCCGACTTTTACAATGGAGATAAACAACACTTAATGATATTGTTTTTTTCTTTTATCCAAACTTGTAATGGACGTGATTATATGCTCCATACAAGATAATGTACCCGCATTTTTGGCACGTAGCTTCCTGAAAAAGCGACCCGCATTCGTAACTTTATACAAGCTCATACAGAACCTGAATCATTCTGTGTTATACTCAAGTTCTGCCGATAGTTAGAGATTTAAAAAAAACGACAACCGCGAAAATAGTCTGGTAGTGAAATAACCAATAATTTTTCCCATTTTTTAAAAAAATTTTGAACACATGCATCATATTTTACTTCATTCTGTTATCGACACCGTCTTAATTAATTACCACGGGTCTTAATTAAGGGTACTAGCATTTAATTACCAGTACGTGTTTAACAGACTTCCATGTAAACTGCTATTATGTGTACCGTTTTATTTTTCTTAAAACTTACCATCTAGAGAATTATAACTATATATATATATATATATATATATATATATATATATATTATACATATATCATTATTAATAATAATAATTAAATAATTGTCGGTGTAAAACTTAAGCCTCACATCGATTGAAAACAATAAAATTTTATAAAAAGTTAACCAGAACGCGCTTTCTATACATGATTTACTCAACAAAACTGCTTCAATTTAATTCAATTCTTAATTCTTTACTTCACTCAGCACATCCGGAGGTGGTACTCGAGGTAATATGCACAACGTTATGTTACATACAGTGCAGACCAACCGAAAGTTTAACACTGATCTCAGGAATTAGTACTGTCATATACCATTTTTTTTATTTAATCATAAAATATATTCAAAAAATGGTATATGACAATATTGTCATATACCATTTTTTGAATGTATTTTATGATTAAATTCAAAACCCTAAACTTAGAAATTTCATTCAAAAAATGGTATATGACAGTACCTAACCAGCAGTTCATTTCTGTTAACAGTACCTCAATAGGTCTTGCCAGCTGCGCGCTTTTTGACCACAGCCGGACTATCCACACTTCGGTCGATATTGACTTCTTTTCGTTGTTTCGGGGTTAAACTTTCGATAGGTCTGTACTGTATATAAATGCATGTTGTGTTTCTATATAAATTAAAGGTCATCCATTGAACTCTGTACACTTAAACAATCATGTGCTGTATATTTAATTTAGTATTTTATTTTAAATTTACCCCGATAAAATAAAGTAAAGATTATCCATTAAACCCACTACACGAATTCATCTATGCATGTGAGATGTATAGCAGTATTTTAATTTAAATCTATAACCGGATTATCTATAAAGGTCATCCACGGGCCCAGTGCACTTTAAACGTTACTGCCTGGGTTTATATGCAAGGTATATTAACTGGAATATTCCTGTACATATTTATTTTAAATCTACCCGATAGCACTATCTACCCAATCGAGCTATCTACAATGTATAAAGGTCATCTGTGGGACCCAGTACTCTCGAAGCACATATAGGTATATTTCACAATGAGGTATATACCTCAGTACAATCTCTACCTTGGTTTACCGGTCGATATCGAGTTTAAATAACCTCCTTGCACAGATCGACCGTAAACGATTTTAACTCTATTCAATTTTAAAAACTGCAGACTAAAATTATCAACAAAGCAGAGATACTTCGTTTTTCTTGACTATAAATGAAGTACCTTTTGACATAAGATCAAGCATCTTGTCTTTAACTTAAATCAAGGGTCATTTTTGTGAGCTTAAACTTGTTGAATTAAAATTATGACTGTGTACTTCAAAGCTTAGATACAAAGGATATTGCCCTCAACTTTAAATTAAGGGTCAACTTTGTGAGGTTAAAGTTGTTGAATTAAAATTGTGACCTTATGTGACGTCATACCTTAGATACATACAAATAGGAAGTAAAAATATACCAAAATGCAAATGGCGACGCTGTTCAAGTTGATCTGGCATGTTTTGCGACAGTAAGTGATGCATATAAATATTGACTACATTTATTCAAGATGGCAGAGGGTGGAGAAGAGAGTCCGGAGTCCGGAAACGATGATGAAATTATATGTGAATTATGTTACGTGGACATGTCTGACACAGAATCATTTAAATGTTTTGAATGTGACATGATGTTCTGTATTAGATGTACGAAGTGTCACTTACGAATTCCGGTAACAAGTAGGCACTGTTTGTTATCCAGGACGGAGGTTGAAGAGGCAATATCTAAAGTGGTGCCCCGAATGTGTATCGTCCATACGACAATGGAAATAACTCACTATTGTTATTCGTGTAATGTTTTAATATGTGTAAAGTGCATCCGTGTCAGTCACTATCGCCACAAAGGTGTCAGCCTCAAAGAACTAGCTGACAGAAAAAGAAAGATTATACGGGAAAAAATAATACAAGCAAAAGAAGAAACATTTCCGGGAATAGAAAAGACATTAAAAGTCCTAGAAAGAATGAAAATGATGAATCAATGTTGTTGGACAGAAGAGAAACAAAAGTTGTACGAAAGAAAACTGAAGATAATGTCGAAAATAGACAAATTAAACAACTCAATGGCTTCAAAGATCATTGAGCAACATCAGAAGAATGGCGACCAGTTAGACAAGATGAGTACTAAACGCAAAATGACGCCCCAGGAGTATCGTGAGATTTGGCGTCATGGCTCGGACATACAGGTCATCAAAGCCGAGGAACAATTTTCTAATTATTTCGCAAAATTGCAGAAAGGTGAATTATACGACAGTGACGAAGGTGATTCAGATGTTGACCTTGCTACTTTAAATTCCGAGACACTCAGAAAATTGCTGGGCTCTTTACAAATGCAAACCAAATCCGAACCAGCGACTTTTGTTCCGGGTGATGATCATGACGAGCCAGTTCGAAAAGTATTTGGCTCTATACAAATAACAACCAAATCTGAACCAGCGACTTTTGTTCCGGGTGATGATGATGATGATGATGATGACGTGGCTCTCCGAAAAATGTTTGGCTCTATACAAATGCCAACCAAGTCCGAACCAGCGACTTTTGTTCCGGGTGATGATGATCCCGAAACACTCCAAAAATTGTTTGGAACTTTAGAAATGCCAGCAACATCCGGACCAGCAACGTTTGTTCCGGGTGATTCCGACTCGGATGCAATCCGGAAATTGTTTGGAACTTTACAAATGCCAACCGCAACCTCACCAGCAACTTTTGTTCCGGGTGATGATGGTCCTGATGCAATCCGAAAATTGTTTGGAACTATACATACTTTACCTTCATCTCATGATAAATAGGCTATACTTCTTAATTTGCAATTTAATTTTTCACTCATTATACAATTTCTAGACCGTGTTTGTCAAAATATGTTTTTTTTTATTTTTATTTTTATTATTTTATTGGCACAAGTTGACGTATATACAATCTATGAATTACACAATTATTACAATTAAATATGCCATAAGAAATGGAAGCAAAGTGTATAATGAAAATAGAAATAGTAACATTGTCATGATTTCTGAATACCATATATATATAGCAGGTAGATTTATAATATACCATAAATTCAATACCGAAAAACATAGGAATTGTAATCAGTAGAAATTAAGGTTTACGTGGAGCATGGAACTTGTAAATGTGTCATGTGTTATTCTAATGCTTTTTACAATTACGTGTTAGGGTTAGTTTGTTAGTTGTGTTTATTGTAATTAACGTTCTTTTTATCTAAAGATGAAAAATAAAAATATACAGGTTTATGGATTTAGTTTGTGTTAGTTACTTCGTACAGTGAAACCTGCCTATATGGGCTACGTATATGGGTCGGCAGATGCCTCTAATGTAGAGGTTAAAATTGAATTTAGAGCAATAGAGATAAAATTTTACTGGTCTTTGAAAGCAGGTGGTCATTATATAGATGGTCAAACAACATGAATAACAAGCTAGTACAAAACAATTTACTTACCTTTGAAACCAGGCTTTGTAGAGGTGGTCTTAAAGGCAGGTTTGTCATTAACAGTATATGTATCAGAGTCCTCTTATGATAGTTTTACACTCTTTATTATCTTATAACAAAAAATCGGAGTTTATAGGAAAATGCATTTTTTATAAATGTTATACATGAAATTTGATATTTATAATGAAATGCAAGTCTAGGCTTATCAGGGCCGCCCTTAAAAGTTTTATGGCGGCCATCACAATATTGTTGACAAGTTTGATGTCTCTATATATGTCCAGGATTACCTTAGATATATATTTGACGTCCCATACTTTCATATTTCCTTTACCCTCAGTTCTGATTATTCATGTGGCGGTTGTAGCTAGCTAAACAGGTGGTTCTTACCCTTCCGGAGCATCCGGTCTCGCTTTCCATGTGAAAGTTCACGTACTCAATTTGTCAGTTTCAATGTTTTTACTTTTCTTTGGGATTGTGATCAGGACATGGATTGGTATGTTTGTTTTTGATTACATCGTCTCGCATTATTCGGTGCCCATACTATGCAATGACGTAGTTATATTTTATTTCACATAACTTAATTTGCAAGACTTGCAAAAAATTATAATATGAAATTTAAAATTCAAAAATTATTATATGAAAACTAAAACTCAAACATTATAATATTAAAAATAAAATTAAACAATTGAACAAAAACTAAAATTCATACATTTAATATATGAAAACTAAAATTCAAAGATTATAATATAAAAAAATAAAAAATTATAATATGGAAATTAAAATTCAAACATTTACAATATGAAAACTAAAATTAAAACCTTCATGATATGAAAACTAAAATTAAAAAATTATAATATTAAAAACTACAATTCAAACATTTATAATATAAGAACTAAAATTCAATCAAATTCAAACATTATAATATATAAACTGAAACTCAAACATTTATAACATAACAGCTCATGAAACATTTAATTTATGATATTAGTATAAATAGAATCTTTCACAACTTGTGGTGCTAGATAGGGAAGTCTCAACCCGAGTTCTAATATATTTGGTCCAGAACGAGGCTTGTCGAGTTCTGGACCAAATATATTAGAACGAGGGTTGAGTTTCCTTATCTGGCACTACAAGCAGTGATTGATTCTATTTCTTGCATCAGAAATACAAAATTTCAATGAAAAATCAGTTTCAACGAGGGTTGAGTTTCCTTATCTGGCACTACAAGCAGTGATTGATTCTATTTCTTGCATCAGAAAATACAAAATTTCAATTAAAAATCAATAATTATTTCAACTTATCGATACACCTCTGATAAAATTTTGCGGAAAAACAGCGTGTATTATACATAGGCCATCTTGCACAGGGAGGGGAGGGGGTTTACAAGATGGAGTTATCTTACATCTGGCTTTTTATGGATTTTCCTAAATATATATTCGTATGTACCTGATGCATGTGTTACTCCATGTGATTCCATGTTTTCGCAACCCTGCTACTTTAATAAACTCTCAAAGAGCGATGACAAATATGAGTACTTTAAATCTATTGTTGATGCATAGAACAGTTTAGTGTATACATGTAGGTGTCGTTCACAAGACATTTTCTTTTGTACATTATCTAATTGGAATGACGTCGATTACATCTGGTATCTTAGTTTAATTTTGGAACTGTTGCGGTTCGATCCCCGGTCGGGTCTGATCCAAGACTTTAAAATGGATAATGACTGTTTTTTCGCCGAGCACTCGGCATTACGAAATGAAAGTCACGGTTCTTTTGGATGGGAACTTAAAATAAACATGTTCCTATGTCACGATGGTCTTGGCACGCCAAAGAACCCGGCTGTATAATGCCATTAGCGCAACGCACAGGCAAAATTTCTGCACCTTCACCTTTAGCTGGTGATGTCTCGATATAAGTTAAATATTCTTGACTGGGACGTTAAACATCATTACTCAACTCCGTTTTGAGTGAAGCGTGTTGTAAGGGAGACTACTCGTTTATGGACCTGCATGCACGTAGTATTGGCATAAAGTAATGTAAAAGCATTCCAGTTGTGAGACGTACATTTATTTAAATCTGTTCTACAAAGGTGAAAAAAGTTCATGAACCGGTGTATATATTTTGAGTGTTTAGTTAGTTTAGTAACAGGAAAATCTACATTCATTATCAGCATATCTTTATAAAATATAAAGCTTCATATTGGTACATATATATTAATGTGGAGATGTGTTGTACATAATGGTTCTGGTTGAAATGAAGATTATAAACAGATACTGGTTACTAATACTTCTTATTTTGTTCCCTGTTCATGTGAGTATAATGACGAGACACACATATATTCCACTGGTTTAAGTCTGCCAGCTGGCTAAAGAACAGTCGTGCATACCACTAGGCAAGTTTAAGTCTGCCAGCTGGCTACAGAGCCGTCGTACATACCACTGACACTAGGCTAGGTTAAGTCTATCCAGCTACAGAGCCGTCGTGCATACCGCTGACACTAGGCTAGGTTAAGTCTATCCAGCTACAGAGCCGTCGTGCATACCACTGACACTAGGCTAGGTTAAGTCTATCCAGCTACAGAGCCGTCGTGCATACCACTGACACTAGGCTAGGTTAAGTCTATCCAGCTACAGAGCCGTCGTGCATACCGCTGACACTAGGCTAGGTTAAGTCTATCCAGCTACAGAGCCGTCGTGCATACCACTGACACTAGGCTAGGTTAAGTCTATCCAGCTACAGAGCTGTCGTGCATACCACTGACACTAGGCTAGGTTAAGTCTATCCAGCTACAGAGCCGTCGTACATACCACTGACACTAGGCTAGGTTAAGTCTATCCAGCTACAGAGCCGTCGTGCATACCGCTGACACTAGGCTAGGTTAAGTCTATCCAGCTACAGAGCCGTCGTGCATACCGCTGACACTAGGCTAGGTTAAGTCTATCCAGCTACAGAGCCGTCGTGCATACCGCTGACACTAGGCTAGGTTAAGTCTATCCAGCTACAGAGCCGTCGTGCATACCGCTGACACTAGGCTAGGTTAAGTCTATCCAGCTACAGAGCCGTCGTGCATACCGCTGACACTAGGCTAGGTTAAGTCTATCCAGCTACAGAGCCGTCGTGCATACTGCTGACACTAGGCTAGGTTAAGTCTATCCAGCTACAGAGCCGTCGTGCATACTGCTGACACTAGGCTAGGTTAAGTCTATCCAGCTACAGAGCCGTCGTGCATACTGCTGACACTAGGCTAGGTTAAGTCTATCCAGCTACAGAGCCGTCGTGCATACCACTGACACTAGGCTAGGTTAAGTCTATCCAGCTACAGAGCCGTCGTGCATACTGCTGACACTAGGCTAGGTTAAGTCTATCCAGCTACAGAGCCGTCGTGCATACCGCTGACACTAGGCTAGGTTAAGTCTATCCAGCTACAGAGCCGTCGTGCATACCACTGACACTAGGCTAGGTTAAGTCTATCCAGCTACAGAGCCGTCGTGCATACCGCTGACACTAGGCTAGGTTAAGTCTGTCCAGCTACAGAGCCGTCGTGCATACCGCTGACACTAGGCTAGGTTAAGTCTGTCCAGCTACAGAGCCGTCGTGCATACCGCTGACACTAGGCTAGGTTAAGTCTGTCCAGCTACAGAGCTGTCGTGCATACCGCTGACACTAGGCTAGGTTAAGTCTATCCAGCTACAGAGCCGTCGTGCATACCGCTGACACTAGGCTAGGTTATGTCTATTCAGCTACAGAGCAGTCGTGCATACTGCTGACACTAGGCTAGGTTAAGTCTATCCAGCTACAGAGCCGTCGTGCATACCGCTGACACTAGGCTAGGTTAAGTCTATCCAGCTACAGAGCCGTCGTGCATACCGCTGACACTAGGCTAGGTTAAGTCTATCCAGCTACAGAGCCGTCGTGCATACCGCTGACACTAGGCTAGGTTAAGTCTGTCCAGCTACAGAGCCGTCGTGCATACCGCTGACACTAGGCTAGGTTAAGTCTATCCAGCTACAGAGCCGTCGTGCATACCGCTGACACTAGGCTAGGTTAAGTCTGTCCAGCTACAGAGCCGTCGTGCATACCGCTGACACTAGGCTAGGTTATGTCTATTCAGCTACAGAGCAGTCGTGCATACCGCTGACACTAGGCTAGGTTAAGTCTATCCAGCTACAGAGCCGTCGTGCATACCGCTGACACTAGGCTAGGTTAAGTCTATTCAGCTACAGAGCAGTCGTGCATACCGCTGACACTAGGCTAGGTTAAGTCTATCCAGCTACAGAGCCGTCGTGCATACCACTGACACTAGGCTAGGTTAAGTCTATTCAGCTACAGAGCAGTCGTGCATACCGCTGACACTAGGCTAGGTTATGTCTATTCAGCTACAGAGCAGTCGTGCATACCGCTGACACTAGGCTAGGTTATGTCTATTCAGCTACAGAGCCGTCGTGCATACCGCTGACACTAGGCTAGGTTATGTCTATTCAGCTACAGAGCCGTCGTGCATACCGCTGACACTAGGCTTGGTTAATTCTATCCAGCTACAGAGCCGTCGTGCATACCGCTGACACTAGGCTAGGTTAAGTCTGTCCAGTTACAGAGCCGTCGTGCATACCGCTGACACTAGGCTAGGTTAAGTCTGTCCAGCTACAGAGCCGTCGTACATACCACTAGGCTAGGTTAAGTCTGTCCAGTTACAGAGCCGTCGTGCATACCGCTGACACTAGGCTAGGTTAAGTCTGTCCAGCTACAGAGCCGTCGTGCATACCGCTGACACTAGGCTAGGTTAAGTCTGTCCAGCTACAGAGCCGTCGTGCATACCGCTGACACTAGGCTAGGTTAAGTCTATCCAGCTACAGAGCAGTCGTGCATACCGCTGACACTAGGCTAGGTTAAGTCTATTCAGCTACAGAGCAGTCGTGCATACCGCTGACACTAGGCTAGGTTAAGTCTATCCAGCTACAGAGCCGTCGTGCATACCGCTGACACTAGGCTAGGTTATGTCTATTCAGCTACAGAGCAGTCGTGCATACTGCTGACACTAGGCTAGGTTAAGTCTATCCAGCTACAGAGCCGTCGTGCATACCGCTGACACTAGGCTAGGTTAAGTCTATCCAGCTACAGAGCCGTCGTGCATACCGCTGACACTAGGCTAGGTTATGTCTATCCAGCTACAGAGCCGTCGTGCAAACCACTAGGCTAGGTTAAGTCTGTCCAGCTACAGAGCCGTCGTGCAAACCACTAGGCTAGGTTAAGTCTTTCCAGTTACAGAGCCGTCGTGCATACCGCTGACACTAGGCTAGGTTAAGTCTATCCAGCTACAGAGCCGTCGTGCATACCGCTGACACTAGGCTAGGTTATGTCTATCCAGCTACAGAGCCGTCGTGCAAACCACTAGGCTAGGTTAAGTCTATCCAGCTACAGAGCCGTCGTGCATACCGCTGACACTAGGCTAGGTTAAGTCTATCCAGCTACAGAGCCGTCGTGCATACCGCTGACACTAGGCTAGGTTAAGTCTATCCAGCTACAGAGCCGTCGTGCAAACCACTAGGCTAGGTTAAGTCTGTCCAGCTACAGAGCCGTCGTGCAAACCACTAGGCTAGGTTAAGTCTGTCCAGTTACAGAGCCGTCGTGTATACCACTAGGCTAGGTTACGTCTGTCCAGCTACAGAGCCGTCGTGCATACCGCTGACACTAGGCTAGGTTAAGTCTATCCAGCTACAGAGCCGTCGTGCAAACCACTAGGCTAGGTTAAGTCTGTCCAGCTACAGAGCCGTCGTGCAAACCACTAGGCTAGGTTAAGTCTGTCCAGCTACAGAGCCGTCGTGCAAACCACTAGGCTAGGTTAAGTCTGTCCAGTTACAGAGCCGTCGTGTATACCACTAGGCTAGGTTACGTCTATCCGGCTACAGAGCAGTCGTGCATACCGCTGACACTAGGCTAGGTTAAGTCTGTCCAGTTACAGAGCCGTCGTGCATACCACTAGGCTTGGTTACGTCTATCCGGCTACAGAGCAGTCGTGCATACCGCTGACACTAGGCTAGGTTAAGTCTGTCCAGTTACAGAGCCGTCGTGCATACCGCTGACACTAGGCTAGGTTAAGTCTATCCAGCTACAGAGCCGTCGTGCAAACCACTAGGCTAGGTTAAGTCTGTCCAGCTACAGAGCCGTCGTGCAAACCACTAGGCTAGGTTAAGTCTGTCCAGCTACAGAGCCGTCGTGCAAACCACTAGGCTAGGTTAAGTCTGTCCAGTTACAGAGCCGTCGTGTATACCACTAGGCTAGGTTACGTCTATCCGGCTACAGAGCAGTCGTGCATACCGCTGACACTAGGCTAGGTTAAGTCTGTCCCAGTTACAGAGCCGTCGTGTATACCACTAGGCTTGGTTACGTCTATCCGGCTACAGAGCAGTCGTGCATACCGCTGACACTAGGCTAGGTTAAGTCTGTCCAGTTACAGAGCCGTCGTGTATACCACTAGGCTTGGTTACGTCTATCCGGCTACAGAGCAGTCGTGCATACCGCTGACACTAGGCTAGGTTAAGTCTGTCCAGTTACAGAGCCGTCGTGCATACCGCTGACACTAGGCTAGGTTACGTCTATCCGGCTACAGAGCAGTCGTGCATACCACTGATATTAGGCTAGGTTAAGTCTATCCAGCTACAGAGCCGTCGTGCATACCGCTGACACTAGGCTAGGTTAAGTCTATCCAGCTACAGAGCCGTCGTGCATACCGCTGACACTAGGCTAGGTTAAGTCTGTCCAGCTACAGAGCCGTCGTGCATACCGCTGACACTAGGCTAGGTTACGTCTATCCGGCTACAGAGCAGTCGTGCATACCGCTGACACTAGGCTAGGTTACGTCTATCCGGCTACAGAGCAGTCGTGCATACCACTGATATTAGGCTAGGTTAAGTCTATCCAGCTACAGAGCCGTCGTGCATACCGCTGACACTAGGCTAGGTTAAGTCTGTCCAGTTACAGAGCAGTCGTACATACCGCTGACACTAGGCTAGGTTAAGTCTATCCAGCTACAGAGCAGTCGTACATACCGCTGACACTAGGCTAGGTTAAGTCTGTCCAGTTACAGAGCAGTCGTACATACCGCTGACACTAGGCTAGGTTAAGTCTATCCAGCTACAGAGCTGTCGTACATACCGCTGACACTAGGCTAGGTTAAGTCTGTCCAGTTACAGAGCAGTCGTACATACCGCTGACACTAGGCTAGGCTAAGTCTGTCCAGTTACAGAGCAGTCGTGCATACCGCTGACACTAGGCTAGGTTAAGTCTGTCCAGCTACAGAGCCGTCGTGCATACCACTGACACTAGGCTAGGTTAAGTCTATCCAGCTACAGAGCCGTCGTGCATACCGCTGACACTAGGCTAGGTTAAGTCTGTCCAGCTACAGAGCCGTCGTGCATACCACTGACACTAGGCTAGGTTAAGTCTGTCCAGCTACAGAGCCGTCGTGCATACCACTGACACTAGGCTAGGTTAAGTCTATCCAGCTACAGAGCCGTCGTGCATACCGCTGACACTAGGCTTGGTTAAGTCTGTCCAGTTACAGAGCAGTCGTGCATACCGCTGACACTAGGCTAGGTTAAGTCTGTCCAGCTACAGAGCCGTCGTGCATACCGCTGACACTAGGCTTGGTTAAGTCTTTCCAGTTACAGAGCCGTCGTGCATACCGCTGACACTAGGCTTGGTTAAGTCTTTCCAGTTACAGAGCCGTCGTGCATACCACTAGGCTTGGTTAAGTCTTTTCAGTTACAGAGCCGTCGTGCATACCACTAGGCTTGGTTAAGTCTGTCCAGCTACAGAGCAGTCGTGCATACCGCTGACACTAGGCTTGGTTAAGTCTGTCCAGTTACAGAGCAGTCGTGCATACCGCTGACACTAGGCTTGGTTAAGTCTTTCCAGTTACAGAGCCGTCGTGCATACCACTAGGCTTGGTTAAGTCTTTTCAGTTACAGAGCCGTCGTGCATACCACTAGGCTAGGTTATGTCTGGTCAGCTACAGAGCCGTCGTGTATACCACTAGGCTTGGTTAAGTCTTTTCAGTTACAGAGCCGTCGTGCATACCACTAGGCTAGGTTATGTCTGGTCAGCTACAGAGCCGTCGTGTATACCACTAGGCTAGGCTAAGTCTGTCCAGTTACAGAGCCGTCGTGTATACCACTAGGCTAGGTTAAGTCTGTCCAGTTACAGAGCCGTCGTGCATACCGCTGACACTAGGCTAGGTTAAGTCTATCCAGCTACAGAGCCGTCGTGCATACCGCTGACACTAGGCTAGGTTAAGTCTATCCAGCTACAGAGCCGTCGTGCATACCGCTGACATTAGGCTAGGTTAAGTCTATCCAGCTACAGAGCCGTCGTGCATACCGCTGACACTAGGCTAGGTTAAGTCTGTCCAGCTACAGAGCCGTCGTGCATACCGCTGACACTAGGCTTGGTTAAGTCTTTCCAGTTACAGAGCCGTCGTGCATACCGCTGACACTAGGCTTGGTTAAGTCTTTCCAGTTACAGAGCCGTCGTGCATACCACTAGGCTTGGTTAAGTCTTTTCAGTTACAGAGCCGTCGTGCATACCACTAGGCTTGGTTAAGTCTGTCCAGCTACAGAGCAGTCGTGTATACCACTAGGCTTGGTTAAGTCTTTTCAGTTACAGAGCCGTCGTGCATACCACTAGGCTAGGTTATGTCTGGTCAGCTACAGAGCCGTCGTGTATACCACTAGGCTTGGTTAAGTCTTTTCAGTTACAGAGCCGTCGTGCATACCACTAGGCTAGGTTATGTCTGGTCAGCTACAGAGCCGTCGTGCATACCACTAGGCTAGGTTATGTCTGGTCAGCTACAGAGCCGTCGTGCATACCACTAGGCTTGGTTAAGTCTTTTCAGTTACAGAGCCGTCGTGCATACCACTAGGCTTGGTTAAGTCTGTCCAGCTACAGAGCCGTCGTGCATACCACTAGGCTTGGTTAAGTCTTTTCAGTTACAGAGCCGTCGTGCATACCACTAGGCTTGGTTAAGTCTGTCCAGCTACAGAGCAGTCGTGTATACCACTAGGCTTGGTTAAGTCTTTTCAGTTACAGAGCCGTCGTGCATACCACTAGGCTAGGTTATGTCTGGTCAGCTACAGAGCCGTCGTGTATACCACTAGGCTTGGTTAAGTCTTTTCAGTTACAGAGCCGTCGTGCATACCACTAGGCTAGGTTATGTCTGGTCAGCTACAGAGCCGTCGTGTATACCACTAGGCTAGGCTAAGTCTGTCCAGTTACAGAGCCGTCGTGTATACCACTAGGCTAGGTTAAGTCTGTCCAGTTACAGAGCCGTCGTGCATACCGCTGACACTAGGCTAGGTTAAGTCTATCCAGCTACAGAGCCGTCGTGCATACCGCTGACACTAGGCTAGGTTAAGTCTATCCAGCTACAGAGCCGTCGTGCATACCGCTGACATTAGGCTAGGTTAAGTCTATCCAGCTACAGAGCCGTCGTGCATACCATTAGGCTAGGTTAAGTCTATCCAGCTACAGAGCCGTCGTGCATACCGCTGACACTAGGCTAGGTTAAGTCTATCCAGCTACAGAGCCGTCGTGCATACCGCTGACATTAGGCTAGGTTAAGTCTATCCAGCTACAGAGCCGTCGTGTATACCATTAGGCTAGGTTAAGTCTATCCAGCTACAGAGCCGTCGTGCATAGCGCTGACACTAGGCTAGGCTAAGTCTGTCCAGTTACAGAACCGTCGTGTATACCACCAGGCTAGGTTAAGTCTGTCCAGTTACAGAGCCGTCGTGCATAGCGCTGACACTAGGCTAGGTTAAGTCTTTCCAGTTACAGAGCCGTCGTGCATAGCGCTGACACTAGGCTAGGCTAAGTCTGTCCAGTTACAGAACCGTCGTGTATACCACCAGGCTAGGTTAAGTCTGTCCAGTTACAGAGCCGTCGTGTATACCAATAAGCTTGGTTAAGTCTTTCCAGTTACAGAGCCGTCGTGCATACCACTAGGCTTGGTTAAGTCTTTCCAGTTACAGGGCCGTCGTGCATACCACTAGGCTTGGTTAAGTCTTTCCAGTTACAGAGCCGTCGTGCATACCACTAGGCTAGGTTAAGTCTTTCCAGTTACAGAGCCGTCGTGCATACTACTGACACTAGGCTAGGTTAAGATTCTATGATTATAGTGGGCGGCCAGTTTCGATATGACAGGGGAAACCCGAATGCTTGGGCAAACCACCTACTTTCGGCAATCGATTTACAAACTGCAACACACTAGGATCTGCCGCCAGAAGGATTCGGGATCTGCCGCCAGAGGGATTCATGATCTGCCGCCAGAAGGATTCAGGATCTGCCGCCAGAGGGATTCAGGATCTGCCGCCAGAAGGATTCAGGATCTGCCGCCAGAGGGATTCAGAATCTGCCACCAGAAGGATTCAGGATCTGCCGCCAGAAAGATTCAGGATCTGCCGCCAAAAAGATTCAGGATCTGTCGCGAGAGGGATTCGGGATCTGCTGCCAGAGGGATTCAGCATCTGTCGCAAGAAGGTTTAGGATCTGTTACCAGAAGGTTTAGGATCTGTTACCAGAAGGTTCAGGATCTGCCACCAGAAGGATTCAGGATCTGCCGCTAGAAGGATTCGAAACAATAGGTTGTGAGAGGCAGTGAGATCCGTACACACGCGTTTCAGATCACTCAACCACTCGACTTCAGCCATCGGGATATCTAGATAATTCTCTATTTCGGAAATGATTGATATAGGCGAGTCTTTCACCTCAGTTGGTAATGATGGATATGCTCGCTGTTCACATTATCTTTTACCTACCTCTTACACAATCATTCATTTATTTAGCTTAGATTTGCCTTAACTTAATTCTAACTAAATTTTGATATTTGTTTGTACTAGAAATAAAAAGTTTCAACCAAAATAAAACTAAAACTCGGTAACTATGGGACTAAACGATAGGAAGCATAACTATCACATTTCAACAGTAAATGTATAATTAACTTTGGCAATACGAACGAGATGTTGATTGAGTATTGGTGTTTAACGTCCCAGTCAGGAATATTTCACTTATACCGAGACGTCGCCAGCTATAGGTGAAGGGGCAGAAATTGTGCCTGTGCGTTGCTGACATTATACAGCAGGGTTCTTTATCTTGTCATGCCTACCGTGACACTGGTACTCGTTTAATTTAAGTTCCCTTTTTCATGTCGTAATGACAAGTGCTTGGCGAAAGAACAGTCACCACCTACTTTCAAGTCCTTGGTCATACCCGGTCGGGGTTCGAACCAACTGACCGACCGCAGTGGTAAAACCGACATGTGCTACAACATATAGAATACAATAGTATCAATGCATATAACAAAACATAGGAGTAGAGACAAATTATAGCTCATGTTGGAAGGTTAGATCTCTATGGATATTGAAGTTTTGGTAAATCGGACTTAGGTTTGCGTTCCGTGTTAGATTCTGCAAAACCGCTGTACCCAAATTAAACTTTATTTTTTCTATATATAGGAACAATGGATGACCATGGGAGACTCGACAGGTAAATGAAATATCACACACACACACACACACACACACACACACACACACATATATATACTTCTATGACAGATGGCAGACCTTATATAAAGGTTGAAAACACATGAATTAATATAGTAATCTGGATAAAAATTTTCGAGCAATTACAATAGGAGGCATCTATATATAGAGGTGGTCTATATATATAGCTAGCTTTAACATGTTTAAGGCAGGTATGACTGTATTACATATGTGAAAATCATATACTTATGAGGATCTCTCTCTCTCTCTCTCTCTCTCTCTCTCTCTCTCTCTCTCTCTCAAACTCTGTATGTGTGTTATTGTCTCATATTATTTATCATGTAAAATGCAAAAATAAGCAAATAAATAAATAAATAAAAAAAATAAATAAATTTGTAAAAAAAACTGTTCATTATTAAATTGAATCATAAATTTTCATTTAGTTCCAACAGGAACGACGCTGAGTGCAGAACAAGGAACTATATCAAGTAAAAACTACCCCCGGAATTACCCCCGAAATGACAATAGCACATGGTTGATATGGACCGGTGTCGAACCCAGCCACCTTACAGATAAACTTTAACTTCTTCGATATAGAGGAGTGTGTGAGCTGTCAATGTGACTACATACAGATTATAAGTAACGTGACGTCATCAAAAAGACTTTGTGGAGCTGTCTTACCTAATGGAGATGGAGTTTTTACAAGTAAGGTCGAATTGTTCCTTAATTTTTAAAAATTATTATTATATTATTATTATTTTATTAAAACTTAACAAACAACATTACTGTTCTAAAACAAAATAAACATATGCTTGAGAAACAGGACTATACAATAAAGTAAGACGGTACATGGATATTATAAAATAAGACGACTGCAGACCACTGATTATTTGATAAACCCTCTTTCGACGTTCACCGAATGTATATTGCACGCGTGTTCAAAATTATACCGGATTTATCGAGCAAATACTATGTTCTAGTTTTCAACTTCCAACAATACATATCAGCAAAATTATATGTTCTTGCTTTTATCCCATCCAAAATATATACTAGCAAATTTCTTTATATGTTATGGGTTTCAACTTAATAAAAATACATATTAGCTAAATTGTATGTCATCGTTTTCCACTTTACCAAAATACATTTTGGTCAGTTCAGATGTTCTGGGGTAACGTAGAATCATCATAAAAATGCATTTTAAAGAGACATTGTTCAGTCACTTTAATTATAATTGCTTATTATACTATATTTACAGTGGATCATGTTAGTGGATACGTACAAGTAATATTTGTGTCCAATGATAATACTGTACAACGTTCAGGGTTCTTAGCCAGTTACAAAATTACGGGCAAAACAGGTACGTGTGATGAGGTACTAGTAACTGGCTACTTAGCTTGTTGAAGGAAATTTAGCTACTAGTAGCCAGTTACTAGTAGCTAACTTTTCCTATCTAGTGATGTCCCATTATTGACAAATTACAATTTTTGCTAATTCGTAACGCGAAGGAGCGAGGTTACGATGATGATGGATCAAAATTAAGATATACGCTTCATTACCTTCATATCTTCGCCAAATCGCATTTTCATTTATTATTTTTGCAACCGTATCTTTGCAGGGACCCGGTGTCTAATTGTTCTTAAATCAGCACTCTCGCATCACAATGTCTCCAAACGCATAAGTTCGAATCCTACTCGGTTAAATCCTATACTGTGAGAAAGTTTATCTGTTAACTTGCTTAATGTACGTGGGGTTTCCCCGATACTCCGATTCCAGTCAGCATCCATGACCTAACCGTCACGATATAAGTGAAATAATCTTAACTGTGATGTAAAACAATATCATTATACTCCAATCCACCCAAGATAATTTGTCATCTTGCTTATCGCCATGTTAAGTATAAGTCTAAATCTGGGCTGGGTAACTCGAAGCTCTCTTAGCAATTACGATCACTTAACGGTTTTGTGTTGTATAGGCATTAAGTGATCGTAACTATTAAAAGAGCTTCGAGTTACCCAGCCCTGGTTTTCATAACAAGGTTTTATTTCTGTAACGATTATTAAACATATCGTGGCAATAAGTCCAAGTTTCACTGTACATACAACGGTTATGACTATATGCAGTCAAACCCTGTTTATAACAACCATTTAAGAGGACCATTACAAGTCGCTTTTATAAGCAAGCGATCCTTATATAGAGAGAGAGGGTCAAATATCATTAATAAAGAACAGACAATAAAATAATATAATAATGATAATATTTTAAAACAGATCTGTGAAATAATTCAAGTGTGAACATTTTATTTATTGTCAGTCATTTATTTTGACACAATTTGTATCGATTATTATTTTTCAGTTTCAACAACACCAACGACTACATTACCTACTACTGTGTCGTGTTTTGCTGTGCAATGTCCAAAATGTGCCCTAGATGAAACAACAGTTTACAGGTCAAAAACTTTAAGTTTCAATTCTTCTAGCTGGCAATTGAATACGTCGGACAATTGGTGTCCTAGCTCAAATTAAACATATGACTGGGTTGTACATTTCACTTGTTTCTACAAATAATGGCATACAACGTCTACTGAAGTCCGGACTTCATTGTGCGATGACAATTTCAACAGCTAATGAAGTACTATACTTATTAGGGCTCCAGACGAAAACTTTTTTTATAATACACAAAAAAATTGTTTTCAAAATTTTACAAGAAATTAAAAGTTAATAAAATGAAACCATTGTTTAACAATGTGTACCAAAACTACTACTGTGGCTCAATTGGTAGAGTGCTTGCTTCGTATATGTAAAGTCGTGGGGGTCGGATCTCAGGACGTGGTTTGACCAAGGATTGGGAAATAGCTTGTGGCACTTCTTTCGCCAAACACTCGGTATTTAGAAACGAATGTCACGGAGTCCAAGACAACTTATATTAAAACAATGTGTCACGCGTTAAAAAACTCTTCAATGCAAAGGCCAGTTTCTAACACTTCATCTGAAGCTGGTGGCGTCATATTATTGACTTGGACGTAAAACCTCACTCAATCAATCATTTAATGTACCGCACTTAACTATTGTAGGTACGATAGCAATTGTCTCCGATTACCAAGTATACAGGCATCGGAACAGTAAATCGAAATAGTTGCTGTTTTGCTTTTTGGTTTGATTCATCGATTATTTCAAAAAGTGTTATATTTATGACTAATATGTATATTTCATTTTAATTACAGGTATTTCCATAATGAATCGTGTCCTTCATTCTGCGCATGTCAGAAGTCCGTAACTACTACACCGAAGACGCAATCGAATACAACAACACAGTCTACAAAAAGTATGTAATGTCATTCAAAGTATCCAGGAGTGTGGTTAAAATGTATTACAAGTACCATTCAAGTAAAAGTACAACCTTAAGTGATGATTTCAACCCCGGCCGGGTCTGATTAACACTTGAATATAACATGTTACTGCTATCTTGGAAGAGACCTTAAAACCGATGGCCCTTATCACGACAGGCGTGGCAAGTTAAAGAACGATCTCTGTAAATTGCCTTGAGTTCACTCACTTTAAGTGAAATATTCTTGACTGGGACATAAAACTCCACTTAATCAACCAATCAACAAATTAAATTAACAGGTGATATAAAGCATGTATTTCGCAGCATATGGCCGATGCTTTATTATTTAAATTGTTTTTGTCTCTATAGTCCATATAGTAGATGGATACTAAAAACATGTAATTGGCAACAACAACTACCAAAACAAATGAAACTAAGAACACAACACAATGCAAGTAAATGATAGAAATGACCAAGCATAACAATATAAAAACAAACACTATTGCAGCCCCACTGATTATAAAATTACCGACTTTGGATGGACATTGAAGTGAACGTATACATTAGTGAGATTATGTTGCTTAAATATGCCAAATTATCCTCCTTTTACAACACGCACACACACACATACCAGTTTGCAAACGCACACACGCACAGAGACACATTTAATTGAAAAAGTACAATGTATTCACTATTTTGTTTCAGAAACATGCCTTGAAACGTACGAGAACCAAGGTTTCATTAAAACGTATACGTATAAACGCCCCTATCTACATGATTATCCCCCTTTGTATCCATTGAACTATGACTGCAATATCAGGATTGATTTAGGCGAGGATTATCGGGTTAAAGACAAGTTAGCCCGGATCAGGTTGGTGTACATAATCTAATGGTAACCATTCCATCTTGTTTTTAAGCCTTTAGTTCTCGCGTTTTGACGTAACGTGCTCTTTCTCGTGGCATTGACTGTTAGAAAAAAAGGTTATCATTACGCATCAGGATACCTGCTTAGGGCTTGTGCGGAACTTTTGTTTTTATCCGCTATTAAAAACGTCACCAATTTTTCGAAATGACGTCATACCTTTTTCATTTGAATACGTTGTCTTATGCTAGTTTGCTAGCGATCTTCATAATTATTTTTGTTTTCCTTGACAATAATGTCTGCGACATACACATGTAACGCATTGTAAAGCAACAGTGTATTTAACAATTGAACTGTTTAGAATGCGGTTCATAGTCGATATGAACGCAATTGATATGCAAGCAAACTGAATAACGCGAGTTAGCGCGTTATGATTAGTTTGCCTTGCATATCAATTGCGTTCATATCGACTATGAACCGCATTTCTAAACAGTTCAATTGTTATATTTACGTTTAAAACTATTTTCTTTTCTTTTTCTTGGTTCAAAATCATTTTAGAAAATTTTCATTCCGCGCTTTGTCAACAACGATTTTCGATCAACGGAACAGCTAATGGAACAGCAGATCCAACTGATCAGCTGTGCAGTTTGGCGCCAGAAATTCTAGGACAAAATAGTGCGTGGAAAAAACAACAAATTGCATACAAAATTTCTACTAAATTGTTCAGTTTTTATTAAATACAATTATTTCGGTAATAAATAATCACAATTATGCAAACAATCAACTTTTTTCCGGTTTTGTGTATTTCATATTGTGTATTCATACGCCGATTGTTGTGAATGGAATTCCCGTGACGTCACCAAGGTTGATCTTGCAGTTCATAGCCGATATGAACGCAATTGCTCTGAAACCTTGTGTAGAAGACAGAAAACAGACAAAATGTAAATATAAAGTTAACGTTGTAATATTATATTGATACATCGAGGAAAAGGACCGAGCGTGTTTTGTACAAAAAAAAACATAGAATGCGCGATAACACAATAATTCTTGTTTTCCGTGCTTTTCTATTTTGTTTTATCTTTTATGTAGGAGATTTTACTTTATTTATAGTTTTTTCCGTGTTTTCTGAAAATATGAAGCTCGATTATATTCCTGTGTTAGTTTTTCGCGTAAAGCTCTACATTTTTAAACAACTCCCTTTTCCCAAGGATATTGAAGTTTCGCTAATTTCAGTTTTCTCGTTTTAAATTGTCTTTCTTTCTTTCTTTATTTATTTGTATTTTCTGCATCATCTAGGTTTTTGAAGTTTGATATAGACCACTGTAAATATGGGTACGATGGCCACACCTGCCAATGTGATTACGTGACCTTACGTAACGTCCGTGGTCTGGAGGACAAGCGTGTTTGTGACTCTGGATACATAGATTTTAACAGGGATTATTACTGTAAGTGGATATCCTTGCCATGGGTTACTTTTGACTTTTTTAAAATAGTAGCACATGACAATTCATACAAAATCAAAATGCATTTGCACATAACATTTTTTCATAAAAAAATCATTTACCCATGTATTATTTTATAAAGATTCAAAAGTAGCACATGGCAGTTTCACCCATCGTTGAAAGTTTTCGTTTTGAGACAAAAGTAGGTTTTTTCCGCGTCTAATTTTAAACATTTCTGTGAATCATCAGAATCTGATGAGATAATTTTGATTCGAGGGTTTAGGTGGGAGTTGGTAGGTCGGGTGGTATAGGTTGTTGGTTCACTGTATTTTTTGGTAATAGGATTAGGGTCCTTGGGGTCCTTGAACAGTAAGAAAACCACAAGACGCCAGTCGTCAGAGGTTATCAGAGTTAGAAGTTTTTTCAATCATTAAAATAGTCCCCAACAGTTTAAAATCCCCATAAAGACCATTTTGTCATTAAACCCATTTCCGGCCCAATGTAATTTTATGTGTTTCTTTCTTTATAAGCGGGGGCATATAGTGATAGGGGTGTCCGTCCGCGCGCGTGTCCGTCCGTCCTTCCGTCACACCTTAGGGTACCTATCTCTTATCCACAACTCCTCCTAAACCCTTCAATGGATTTTCATGAAACTTTCACACAATCTTTGTAATATAACGTAGATGTGCACCTCCTATTCAAAAATTTGATCCAATGGATTTTTGGGAGCGGGGAGTATTTTTGTGAGCTTATGGCTCACAGTTTTTCTAGTTTTGTTGCTGTTGTGTCAATTACATGGTTTTTTTTCTGCTGCAAAATGTTTTCTTTTTATAACAGTTCGACCAAGTAGTCGCTCAGATCGGTATATAGAAATGGGTTTCCATTCGAATTTCTTTTTGGCGAAGACTGGTTACTTATTTGAGTATGAAGTTATGGAAGCAAAGAGACCCGTATGTACAAACAGCACGTGTTCGAACACCTGTACTTTAGGGACTGTTACGGACTTTGCTGGGTGTAACATGTGTCAGTGCATTACTACAACTACCACTACTACAAGTAAGAAACGATATCAACGTCATTATGTATCAAGGCGCCATTATTCAAAGCTCCGTTATTTTGATCAGCTGGTTACCCGAAATTTGTATATGGTGTTTTTTGCAATATTTCTGAAATGTCTGTTCAGGTTAATCCACAAAACTGTTATTATCAAAAAGATGCATATATAATCACAAATATATTTTTATATTAAATATTGCTGAATATGATAATAAATACTTATAACTTTTTGCATTTTCCTTAAAACTTTTGTTACACTGGTTGAGGTTTAAACAACCGGACCCAGATGGACATGTTTCTGTTATAGTGAATTCTTTCCAAATTTTTCATTTTTTTTTAAATAAATAAGCTAGTATTTAAAATTATTCCATTGGAGTAAACATGCAAGTGTAAAGTTTCCGACAAGAATAATTTTAAGGCGCTTTCACAGACATACAAATCTACTTATAACCTTTAGCCGTATACCGTGACATCATTATTTCTGGTGGTGCCCCAAGTTTCGTTGTTGCAGAAATCCTAGCACACGAATTTACATGAAAACGAAGTAAGATGTATTACAAACGATAGCTACAAACCACTTTATCATTCCATAGGTTTTTTCTAACTAGAACTACGTACATTGGACCCCCTAAAATCTATTATTTCTTTGCACTTAAGCTTTTTGTCGTTCGTGGGGATAATCGGCGGTGAAGTGGTCTAAAGCGTCTGTGTATGAACCACCAGTTACACAGGATTCTCACTTTGACAAATTCTAGCGTGAAAAGTTTCAGAATGTTTGCCAACTATTGGTGGTTTTCTCCTGGCACTCTTGTTTTCTTCATCATTTCATATTGGAACTAATACAAATTAAAAGTTAAGTTGTAAAATACAAGCACTCCACTCAGTTGTTGTAATGCTTTTGGTGTTTGGTTTGTGGTTGTTGTTCTTGCTATTGCAAATTAAATGTTACTTAGCTGTTACTGTTTTTCTTTTCATTCTCCATTCCAGGATCGACAACAACCAGAGCAACAACGCCAGTATGTAAGTGAAAACATTAATAGCGTTCAAACCGTTTTAACATGCGCTACTTAAATCTCCTCTCAGGGTTTTACTTGTGATTTCTTTGTTACTCTGGCTTTATCAAATATGCGTCATGCAGATAAACTTTCACTATCTCAATTTTTGTCGGATATCTTTAATTTTGTTCAGCGCTAAAGTTGATCCCAAAATTATTCAAAAGTGTGAATTTAACCTTTAATGGGTTCGCCAGTGTACCATGTGGTACCCCGTAACGTTTCTGTAGAAGTTTTTTCCATTGGAGATGAATCACTTCAGTTGACGATTTCCCGTAAAAATGACTAGTGGTGGTATTGTTTGCCTGCTGTTTATAATGATGTGGTGTTGAGTAAAACTTAAACATAAGTAATACATCTTATTTTATGCCTTCATTACTGTTCAAACCACAAAGCTAGTCTAGTCGCTTACTAAGCATCAACAATCACGCCTGAAATTTTTGGTTTACATTAAAGCTTTGGTTCTGGCCCTTTAATTTTTTTCAGAATCATTTTACTTTATTAGTTAATATTATCTATACAAACCCAAGGTTTTTGTTTTACGAAAGCCTATTAAGCTCATGAATAAAAAAAATTAAAAGGCGTAATAACGCGAAATAAAGGCGTTATAATGCGAAAAAAGGCGTTATAACGCCTTTAGAAAGGCGTAATAACGCGAATCGAAATGCATTATAACGCGAATTAAAAGGCGTAATAACGCCTTTTTGTCTATATATAGAGCAGTCACTTCCCTGGAAAATGTTAAAAACCCTCACCACAAACAGATTGGTTTTAGTTTGAATAGCTTAAGGCAACTGTAGATCTATTCATACTAAGATGTCACAAGTGTCATTTAATCATTGTTAAAAATTGGACAGGAACTTTTTAATAAATAGCCTTGTGTACATTGCCAATGTTTATCAATGTTTATATTTCAGATTACTGAAAAGATTTCCATCCCCATATATAAATTGATACTCTTTATGAAAAAACAACACTTTAACATTGAAAAGAAACCTTTCTTTCTGTTTTACTGAAATAGTATGTTCATTTCAGCGCAGGATCGGATGATGTGCAGTTTTTTTTTAATTTTCATAGAATAAATACATATAAAACAGCTTATTACATTACACATAGTTGTGCAGGAAACACACACACACACACACACACACACACACCACACACACACACACACACTTTTAATATATATGTAAAGTGGGGGGGGGGGGGGTAGAGATTAAACCTCCACATCATTATGGAAGGCATCTTAACTTCGCGTTAATAAGCCTTTATTTCACGTTATAACGCCTTTCAATTCGCGTTATAACGCCTTTTTTTCGCGTTATAACGCCTTTATTTCGCGTTATAACGCCTTTATTTTGCGTTATTACGCCTTTATTTCGCGTTAATACGCCTTTATTTCGCGTTATAACGCCTTTTAATTCGCGTTATTACGCCTTTCTAAAGGCGTTATAACGCCTTTTTCGCATTATAACGCCTTTATTTCGCGTTATTACGCCTTTTAATTTTTTTTACCCATGAGCTTAATAGGCTTTCGTATTGTTTTAACTGTTATACATTTAATATTTTTTTCTTATATTTCAGTGTTCAAAAGCAGACTACTAACAAAACTACAGGGAATTATTGGTGAAATGCAAACATTTTATAATGAAATAAAGCATAGTCGGGTATTGGACTACGCCAAATGATATACGCTTAGTCATGTTTATAAAATTGTGTTTTAAAAGTAATTTTTAAAATAAAATTACAGTCAACCATCTCCTCTTATTTTCTCAAAGTCTTATTGTGATTGTTCTTCCTTGGAACTGCGATAACACATTTAGGAATGATACTTCATACTAATTGCACGTTATATTGATGATGACACAGGTTTTTAGGTTTCAAATCAAACACAAACACTTCGGCCCAAATAACCGAGTAGGAACGTTAATTGTAAACCTTGGTTTATTGATCTGCGGTCTGATCACCTATTTCCCTGTATGGACTTTAGGTATATACTGCAAACCTCCTTGTCTTTACATTCGTAAGTTTATCTATACAGCGTATAGAGACAGGAATGAGGTCTAGAACAAACCATTCTGAAACAATCCGTCAATAAAATGTCTAATTAATTAGAGTCTACTTTGATGGTCAATTCAATGTTATTAATTTTTGGGCATTCTCGATTTTTGTTATCAATAACATGGATTTTTTTTCACAATTGTCACTGCGTTAGTTTTGTACAAATGTTTCTGATTCTGATATTACTGTGTACCGATGACGATCTTTAGAACGCTATTTCACTTGTATCAAAATAGTCAAAAACAAACATACTAACCCATGTCCGAATCACAATCCAGAAGCAAAGTAAAAACTTTGGAACTGACAAGTTAGGTTAGACACATGAACTTCCACCAGGGAAGTGAAGCCGGGTGCTCCGGAAGGGTAAGCACCTCCTGTTTAGCAAGCTACACCTACCACGTGTGTAATAGCAGATAAAACAGATTTATAATGTTACCGACTCAATCAGTAAAAGACTATGACAAGTGAAATGTCATTTCTCATATATATGCGATGGATTAGTACCGAACGCACAGAAATGATTTGCAATGATGTTTGTGTTTTATAGTTTCATTTGTGTCAACAGGCATTTATTCAATTGTTTGCTTGGAATTATCAAAAACCAACATACTAATCTATATCCGAATTACAATCCAGAAGCAAAGTGAAAACTTTGGAACTGACTAGTGAGTTTAGACACGTGCACTTCCACAATTTATTCGCAACAGTCGCAAGTTTGTATTTTTTAATTCAAATTATTTTGAAAAAGTTAAAAACCAAAAGCCAAGTGTTACATGTTTACGTCCAAGATAATGCGTCACAACCTTCACCTGAATGTACAGTACGGGCCTGTCGGAAGTTTAACATTCGAATTGGTGCCGAACCAGCAGCTCACCTCGAGTACTAGTACTCGATACATATATTTCGATAAGTTTTTTGGTTGCTGTTATCTATCTCTGATCACCTCTTTGGACAAAAGCTGCTATAACTCAGCCACTCAGCAGTCGAGCTTTGATTCCTTATCGTTAGATCAATGTATTTTCTACATGTCTTAACTGTATATAGCTAGATAACAATAATTGAGACCGACATAGTTTGTTCTTAAATAGACCACGCTTACAACAAAGGTATGTACTGTTTACTTACTGATGTGATTATTTTTTACTTAATAATTTGTTAGGGTTAGGGTAAACTTAGTGATATTGCAAGGCCCTCAAAAAGTTTTATGGCCGTCATCACAGTATTGTTGATAAGTTTGATGTCTCTGTGTCCAGGATTGCCTTGGATATATTTGACGTCTCATAGTTCCATGTTCCTTTTACACAATTTTGATTGCACACGTGACGGGTGTGGCTGGCTAAACAGGAGGTGCTTACCCTTCCGGAGCACCCGGCCTCACTTCCCTGGTGGAAGTTCACGTGTCTAACCTAACTTGTCAGTTCCAAAGTTTTTACTTTGCTTCTGGATTGTGATTCGGAAATGGATAAGTATGTTTGTTTTTGATTATTTAACTTCTATCGAGATTTGAGATCTTTTAGAACAGGAATACCAAAGGGTGGATGCTATAGAACTTCGTCAGGTAAACTGATGAACGCTTTGTCACATTGCCTGAGTGAGAGACACTGTGGCCCATGACCTCGCAATTTTGATAGCAATTGTTCCTTAATATTGGGCATGTATTGAATTCCAAGTTCACCGGATTTCTGGATGTAGAATGCAATTATCACTTGCTTCAAATTTCAATACCAAATACATAATTATTTAATTAAACCACTTTTTAACATCATCATATATCAGTTTCTAGTGTGTCGCCGATCTCTTGTTTGCAATTTGATTCGACCTTAAAAACAATACACAGTGCTCAGAAAAAGGCGTTCTCGCTATTTCGGAGTTAGCTAATTAAAAGTATTTCAATTTCTGCCACTTGTTACAATATGACTTTAGCTGTTAACGTCTGGATATAAGCTTATTAGCCTCGACTTGAACGCAGACCCAAATTGACAAACAAGACGTATGTACATGCATACACTTAAATCTTTTTCAGGTATTGGACAAATACTAAGATGTATCTCCTTGCTACAATAGGAATTCTTTGGACACTGACGACATTATCCTTCGCATGCCCTCATGTTTGTGAATGCGATAGCCATGGTTTCGTAAATTGTACCACCAGAAATTTAACTGAAGTGCCGAAAGGTATACCTCCAGGAACAATATTTTTGGACTTGTCACTTAATCGTATATCCTGTTTAAATGTTTCTGATTTCCATCATCTTGTTAATGTTTCAAGTATTTATCTGACTCAGAATCCAATATCAGACGACAAAATTCAAGATGGCGCCTTTGAATTACCAAATCTAGATTCGCTTTACCTTTCCAATACAAGAATTAGGAGAATCTGGAAAGGGTTGCTATCTAAGTCACTTCGGAAGCTTTATGTTTATCAATGCGAAGTTGTAACAATAGAACCAGATTCGTTCTCTAATGCGCCACTTCTTGATACCTTGTATCTTAATCAAAATAAAATATCTACCATTCCGTCTGGAGTATTTGACAATCTACATTATCTCCAAACGATACAGATTGCGGTTAATGAAATACCAGACGATGGAATCCCACGTGGTATTTTTTCAAACCTGCATAACCTGACGTACCTTAGTGTTGGCTTTAACCGACTTCAAAATTGGATACCTAATTTACCGACATCATTGGGTTTTTTGGGATATGGTGGCAATTATATCAAATCTATACCAGCCTTTGCGTTTCACAATTTGAAGAATCTGCATTCCATGGATATCACAGAGGGACAGCTATCACACATAGAAGATAATGCTTTTATGGGCTTGAAGAATTTAAAATATTTGGAGCTGTCTAAAAACAACATCAGCACAAACTTGACCGAGAAAACCTTTTCTGGACTTTCATCACTTGAGAGACTAGATTTGGATTCTAATAAGATCAGTCATGTCACACCTGGTGCACTTTTAATCATGAAAAGTATGCAGTGGTTATCAATGGACAATAACCAAATAGCCACTTTACAACCGGAAGCTCTTAATTCGAAAATCACACCAGGTTTGTTCGAAATCGATTTAAACGGAAATCCATGGTATTGTGATTGTCATTTGAGGTGGTTAAAAGAGAGAAGCGACAGTTACAACTTGACATATATAGTGAATAACCCAATGATCATGACTTGTGCTGGACCAGATGATGTCGCCGGAAAGTCCTGGTATCATTTAAAAGCTGGTGACTTTAAATGTTGAAGAGATAATGGCATCATCAGAAAATATTGTAGTATATATTGTTTTGTTTTTATATGTGACAATTAGAGAACAAGAATTTTATAGATACGTTTTAATTAATCTGTAACAATCTTCAGATATGTTAATTATATGTTAAAAAATCCATTTTTTGGCAACGGATTGTAACAAAATGCAATAAATGAAATAAAAACTATTTTAACCTCACGCAATAAAGCAGATGCCTTCGAATTAATATTATTGTTGTTATTATTTATTAATGGATTGATATTTTTTTTTATTCATTCGTTTTCGTTTATATACTGTAAACGTATTTATTTTCGTGGAGTACTAATTTTCGCGAAAATAATATTATACTTATTATGTTACAATGCAATTTTCTAAAACGCAAAAATTTACTTACGCGTATATGTCTCAATTTCTTATACCGCGAAAATAAAAACGTTTACGGTATTGATTTTACTCTGTTGTAGTAACCCGATCAATAGAGATCATTGTATCATTATATCAAGCTGGTAATCAAATAATCAATTACTCAAAATAATAAATAATCAGTAATTTGTAAAGATGTTTATCTTGTTTTATTTAAATTTTTGTCTATTAGTCTTCATTTCTTTGGCTAAATTTTCGTGTACATCTTTATTCAGACACGCATTTCCATTTTTTTAACCAAACGTTCATAGAAAAAAGTGATAGATTGGACTTATATTTATACGAGTATGTCTGAAAATTATCTACTGTTTCAATACTTATATAACCTTTTATAACAGAATTGCTTAGAAATAATAAACAAAGCGTTTCCATTCAATACTCGGAGAAACCATACTGCAGAACATTCTAGTATTAACATCGTCATAATTGTACTAGCAGACAAAATCACTGTTATGACAAAATGTGTCTTCTAGCTAACCGTTGGTCTTCTCAAATTTAAGACAATTCAAACCAAGGCAATCGAAAGATACAAAATAAGATAATGAGGTACCTTATTGGAGTACTTGAATAAAAATCAAATGTACCAACCCATGTCTAAACCACAATTCCAAAGCAAACCCAAAACATTGAAGCTAGGTTAAACACGTAACAATTCATGTGGAAAGTGAGACCGGGTGCTCTGGAAATGTAAGCACCTCTTGTTTAGCTAGCCAAAATTGGGAATGGAAGGAACATGTATCTATGGGACGTCAAGTATATCCAGGATAATTTTGGATAAAGAGAAATTCTACTTATCATCAATACTGAGATGACTGCCATTAAACTTTTTGAGGTCTTTCATAAGCCCAGGCCCGCAATATCCTTGTGTCAACAATTTATTAGTAAGTAGCATGCTTCGTTGTATAAAGCTCTCGTAGTGTAGTGGGAACAAGCTCTGTCATAGCGTAGTACATTATAATTGGGAAACAAATACACCATAAGCAGGTATAATGCTGCATAGAGAGGAAAGTTGGCAATAGAAAAATTGAAGTCATCATGTTTGCTATATAGCCTCAAATGATCAATGTGACACAGCCATACAATAGGTCCACAAGATAAGAAAACATGTCGAGATAAGTATGATTCGTGTCTTCAATAACAGTCTTGTATTGTAACTGTGTACTGATTACAACGGTTTACAAAGGTAATATCTTATGAATTATTACTACGCCTGTTGTAAAATTTCTCACCATTAGTGCTCAGACCATGTTTTATAAGATGTGAAAATAAGAATAGATAACCAAAGTATATTTTTATGTTATATGTATAATATTTAAAACTACTTCTTTTGCAAATATGTAGATTTAGTGATTATGGTCAAAATGATATTATAATTTGAAAATTTTCATATTCCAATTAAACTTTGTAACCGAACCATAACAATTTATATCGCATATTTTTTTTATAACCTGTTGTGCATTTTGTATCTCTGGACGGCCCTGCAGAATAAAATTCCTTATTATTAAAAAATAGTTGGAGTGCGTCCATGGGATTTAAAATATGTTTGCAAATCGAATAAAAAGATATAATGACAAATTATTAATTTATTTAATTGATCATGTCTTTGTCTTTTTTATATATGCATTAAATATACAGTATATTTTTTCGCTTTTTTTGGTTGTTTTTTCAGCGATGGATAGACGATACGTATCTATTTCCAATGGCGTTTTACCAGGCCTTGTCTTGCTTATTTCGCTGCTTGGCTTTAATGCCGATGTGTGCACTAGACATCTTTGTATCTGTGACAACGGATTTGTGAACTGCAGCCAGAAACAATTGACAGCTGTTCCCAAAGACATACCTCTGAATACAACCGACCTTGACCTTTCTTTAAATAATCTCACCAAAATTTACGTCATCGATTTTAAGCACCTTGTAAATCTCAAAACAATAAGCCTCAGTGATAATTTTAATTTAAGTGTCGACAGTATTGAACCAGGTGCCCTGGATCTTCCCATTTTAAACACGATTGATCTATCCGCAACTGGAATGACAACAATTCCATCACAGATTTTACCAAAAACTTTAAGAAATTTTTACTTCGCATTAAACCATATGAATGCTATAAAATCCGATTCATTTGAACGCACACCTTTACTGGAGTATATTGAACTATCCAACAACAATTTGAGTGTCATTTCAGGTGAGGTTTTCGTTCCTTGAAAAACCTTGCGTGTGTATACATGTCATATAATGTACTACAGACGCCGGAATTCCAAACGCCACTTTTGTATCAACGAGATGCTGCAGACATTAGGTTTACGGTTCAACAGGTTGGAACATTTACTTTCAAACCTTCCACCATCTTTAGTGAATCTGGACTATGCTGGGAACAATATCAAAACTATTCCGCCATATGCTTTTAAATCACTTCCAAATCTCCAGACACTGGAATTGTGGAACGGACAAGTAACCACCTTAGAAGACATGCATTTAGTGGAATGCCCAGATTACAATTTTTGGACATGGTGCATGATAAAGTGATTTCTAATATTACCAATACTACATTTTCTGGCCTTGTGAACCTACAAACATTCTATTTTAATTCAAACAACGTGAGTTACATAGACCCATATGCATTCCAAAATTTTGAAAGTATTTCGGTACTTTGGCTCTCTGAAAACAACCTATCAAGACTTGATCCACTGGTGTTTGACAGTAAATTCATGCCCAATTTGTCACAAGTCTACATTTATTTTAATCCCTGGTTCTGCGATTGTCACCTTAAATGGCTTAAAGAACTTTCTGAGAATCCAAAATCAATTGTGATACAAGATCCAGATTTAGTAGTTTGTGCTGGTCCACCTACGTTAAAAGGAAAATCTTGGGATGAACTTAAATCAAGCGAATTTGTTTGCAAGTGATAACTATACGAACATATATAATTTTTCTCCTTTTGCTATTTACATTTTTTTCAAAATTCTAATTGAGAAATCGGTACAATAAATTGTAATAGAAAATCTTTTCCGATTAAACGCAATATAATTGACTACCGTTCTAATAAATGCTACTGAAGTCTTGCTGTTTACCAAAAGATTTTACCCATATTAATGAAAAGATACAAAATTCGTTGATAAACATGTTGCTGGTGACTTTAGTAGTAAACTTACATTTCAGTTTTCTGTGGATTTATGAGTTCATATACATTAGAATTGGAAATATTTCCATTACTGCTGCTCCCAGTTTCACAATCATCCATTAACTTAAATTCGGTAACATTTTTATGGTTTTACAAATAAAGAAATGACAAAATTGAATTACAATTCTAATGAGCTTTGGCTGATTTTAAAATGACAGCCTAAATTCCCAAATATCTTAAAATTTACAAAATTATTACAATATCAAATTTAGCAGATTTAATTTATGAATTATTTTAGTTTACAAGTGATAGTGAAACTGGGAGCAGGTTTCATTCTGCATGGAACAAATGGACTTAAAAGAACTAAAACCTTCCAGTGTTTAGTGCTTATCTCATAGAAGCAATTGGATATTAAAACTTCATTTCTATACTTGAAGTATTCACCCATGCTGATAAACAAGCTGCGTACAAGTTTATTGTGTCTCTGGGATATTGTAAGCATATGCTTTCCAAATCCCTGAAAAAAGTATTTGGATAAGTATGATGTCTCTGTATCAAAAAATGTCCTGGAAAATTGACTCGTTGTCAATTTTGATATATACGTGGCGGCTGAAGATAGGTACCCTAGGGAGTTAACTTTTCCGGGTCACACAGTCTGATATTCCTGTTTGAGGCTCATGTGTTTAACTTGGTTTGCCCGTTTTCTAAGTTATACCTTTCCTTTGAGAGTTTGATTTAGACATGGATTGGTATGTTTGCATCCTGTGCTTGTGACGCTATTATGTTTATAGCAATGTTTGTCGACGTATGACACACGTTGAAGTACTAGACATTAAGTAAAAAGTGTGTTTTAGCAAGCATGCCGAAAACGAACAAACCGATGCAGCACAATCGATAAAGCAAAGTAAGATACTTTGAAAACTGGCAGACTTAGTTAAATACGCGAACTTTCACCGAGGAAGTTAGATATCGTGCTCCAGAAGAGTAAGTGCCTCCTGTCTAGTTGGCTATACCCTTGTATGTTAGAGGTAGGCAACAGGTAAATCTTTTGTACTTTTAATAGGTACTAGCAAGTTCCATAAGTCAACGATGTGTTGGGGATAAAAACAATACTGATCATAAACTACTTAATTCGTTTGTTGAATGTTGTTGACTTTTAAGGTATTTATGACATGATGCTTTTCTATCTAAAAATATCAATCTTAGATATTAATCTGCATGATGTGGGTGATTCTTCTATGAGAATTCCTTATATGCTTTTACTATAGAGCGCACTTATGGCAACTTATATAGAGTTCTGTTACATTCGTTCCTAATATCGGACATCATGGACTATACTGGTACAGAGCCAACAAGCGAAGACATTGTGATTGTATGACGCAAACACAGTGGTTGGTCGCTGTTTGGTTCAAAGTTAATGCCTTAACTATACGGTTTGCATATCGCCTCTACTCCTTGATGTTGCACGTTTAATACATTAGAATCGCGACATACATGCAATATAATACTTTCAAATTTCTACAAAATTAACTTGTTCTAATCGGGTAGTCTTAAATATTTTACACTTGATATAAATACCCGGTCTATAAGTGTGTCAGTGGACAGTATTAAGTTAAGATTTTCATAATCAGTGTGATCTCACTTTGTTGCAGTATCTAACATGTTTGATGTCTGTTTTATATGTTGTTCTGGCTATTGTCTAGTACATTTTGTAAGCTATATATATATCACATATGTCTTAACAAGTTGTCGACCTCACTTGCCTGGTGGACGTTTATGTACTTAATTTGTCAGTTTCAAAATTTTTACTTTGCTTCTGGATTGTAATTCGGACATGGATTAGTATGTTTGTTTTTAACTTATCATTGTTTATTGTTATTGTTCATCAAGCATTTCTTTTTTTAACCGTTCCTTTCAATTATGTATGGGGCATATATGTTCTTATTGCCATTGTTATGTTCATTAGATAAGAAAATAGGTCGAAATAAGCACGATCAATATCTTCAACAATATCCTTGTAGTATAACTGGTATCTGTGATAATTCATGATATAGCACAACGTTGAACAAAGGTAACAACTTTAGAATAAGTCTATTTACTTTCAACAAATGCTGTACATATACTATATCTCATAATTTCACATTTTACTCATTCGTTTCATCCAATTTTGATTACACGTGGCGGGTGTAGCTAACTTAACAGGAGGTGATTACCCTTTCTGAGAATCCGGCCTCGCATCCCTGGTGGAAGTCCACATGTTTAACCTTATTTGTCAATTTAAAAGGTTTTACTTTGCTTCTAGTTTTTTTTTGTATATGGATGAGTATGGTTGTTTTTGACTCAAGCAATTTTGGAACCTTAACATATGTAGTAAATGATTATCAACATTACTTTACACTTGTATGACTGTGTATAATCTAAATAGTTTGCAACAACAGAATATCTAAACAAAGTGCATCACATTTTACACCGAAACATGTAAATTATTAAAAAAAAGAAAAGTAATTGAAGTCGAATGAAAAGTATGTATGTAACATGCCCTTTTGTTTTTAACTATATTAAACATCAAATTAGAAAGGAGGTCCAATAAATTTATTTTGAGCGAGGCACATGTTTGTCAACAAAAACTAAGTTTGTCATTTTCTTACATGTGACATACGACTAGATCAAACCAACACATATTTTACACAAAAAAATTGTAAACACATTTATATCCTTTCATACATTTCAGACACAAAATTGCTGTCCTTTTGCAAAAACTGTTTTAGTAACTGAGAACAAAGTTTATGTTCCTTAATGTAAATAAAATGGTCTTTCTACGTCATATGATACTATGAAAATCAGTAGGATATGAACATTACACGAAAAAAAATTCTTCTTTAAAAACACTCACCGAAATATTATTTTGCGAAAGTTCTAAATATTTTAGAATTCTGTTTACGGAATGGACTATATAACTGATTAAATGTTATATTTTTCGGCAGTGTTTATTTATCAAATGAAGCTAAATTTTTTACTGTCCTTTTCGACTATTCTGAAGCTGTTTGAAATTTTTCATTTCTTTAACCACCTGCAGTTCATTTGCACTAAAATTGAAACTTTAATCCATTGCGTCTAGTCATTTGAAAAATTTTAGTTAGCAAAGCTTATCGTACTAAGGCCGTCCAAATAGGACGAAGCGTTTATAAGGAAGCCCGGAAGTATTCGGGTTTGGCTTGTATATATTGTAGTGTTAAATGTTTAAATTTATCCAATTTACTCATTTTCAGCAATGGATCGACGATACATTACCAATGCTGCATTGACATGCCTTGTCTTGTTTATTTCGCTGCTTTGCGTAGATGCCGATGTATGTACAAGACATCTTTGTATCTGTGACAACAACGGATTTGTGAACTGCAGCCGAAATCAATTTACAGTTGTTCCAAAAGACATTCCACTGAACACAACCGACCTTGACCTTTCCATAAATAATCTCAACAAAATTTACGTCATTGATTTGAAACACCTTGTAAACCTCACAGCAATTAGTCTCGGGGAGAATAATTTAGGCGATGACAACATCCAGCCAGGTGCCTTGGATCTCCCCTTCTTAGACTCAGTTGATTTATCCTCCACTGGAATGACCTCAATTCCATCTCAAATTTTACCAAAAACTTTAAAAACTTTATATTTTATAGAAAACAACATGAATGCTTTACAAGCCGACTCATTTGAACGCACGCCGTTACTGGAATACGTTGATCTATCCAACAATCAATTGAGTGCTATTCCAGGTGGACTTTTTCGTTCCTTGAAAAATCTCGCTTCGGTATACATATCATTTAATCAGTTGACAAACGCCGGGATTCCTAATGACACTTTTGTATCAAACGAGATGATGCAGATATTAGGTTTACGGTTCAACAAGTTGGAACGTTTACTACCAAACCTTCCATCTTCTTTGGAGCACCTGGACTATGTAGGAAACAATATAAAAACTATTCCGTCATATGCTTTCAAATCACTTCCAAATCTCCAGACACTGGAATTGTGGAATGGGGAAGTGACCACCTTAGATGAGCATGCATTCAGTGGAATGCCAAAGTTGAAGATCTTGGATATGATGCAGGATAAAGTCACTTCCAATATTACCAATACTACATTTTCTGGTCTTGTAGGCTTACAAACTCTCTATTTTGACTTGAACCATGTGAGTTACATAGACCCATATGCATTCCAAACCTTTGAAAGTATTTCCAGTCTTTGGCTCTCCGGGAACAATTTGTCCAGAGTGGATCCACTGGTGTTTGACAGTAAATTTATGCCTCATTTATCAGAACTCTACATTGACTTTAATCCTTGGTACTGCGATTGCCACCTTAAATGGCTTAAAGAACTTTCCGAGAACCCAAAAACGTTTGTAGTACAAGATCCCCATTTAGTTGTCTGCGCTGGACCACCTTCGTTAAAAGGAAAAGCTTGGGATGAAATAAAATCTAGCGATTTTGTTTGCAAGTGACAATGATTTGAAAGAAAAATAAATATTGAAAATATAATGCTTTTCGTCTCTAGCTTGATCCTAAATCTGTACATGAAATTGAAAATATGTTGCAATAAAAACATGCATTCAGGCTAAATTCTGGTATTTGAGAGTGATTTTCTTAAAAGATTATGAAGTTATAATAAGGGTAAGACAGTTTATTTGCTGTCAACTGCGGTTTTTATGCAAGAAAAGACTTGTATATATTTAAGACTTTTCATCTTTATTGATTTTGTACAATGTAATTTTGCAGGTTGATTGTTTATTTTGTATATAATTTGTTGGGGGGTTTATCATGATAACATTACTTGATCAATGTTCTTATTTAACAACATTAAAATTATCTCGGTGAGTGAAAAACGAACGGGTTTTTGTTTTCTTTTCTTAATTACTTTGTTACGCTGTGACGCTCCATCAAACACCATTGTGTGCTTACCCATATGGAATTATTACTTAGCACGTTTTAATTTTGCAGCACTAGACGGCTGTTTTATAATAATATATTCCATCAGTATTGCTTGAACCACCAAAATAGTGGAATTGCAAAAAAATTAAATGTTGAAATGACAAAAGAAGAAGGACCAAATCAAAAACATACTACTTCTATCTATTCGAATCACAATCCAGAAGCAAAGTAAAGACTTTGGAACTGACAAGTTAGGTTAAACACGTGAACCTCCACAAGGGAAGTGAGGCCGGGTGCTCCGGAAGGGTAAGCATCTCCTGTTTAGCTAGCTACACCCGCCAAAATTTATTTTACCAAATCCACCTGAGCCAATACTTTGGACGATTTAGCATAGCGTAGTTGTTGAGAAATTTTAAAACATAAAAAGCAGATAATTTGGATTAACAATTTTTATCAAAAACAAATATACTAATCAATGTCCGAAACACAATCCAGAAGCAAAGTATAAACAATTAGGTTAAACACGTGAACTACCACCAGGGAAGTGAGGCCGGGTGCTATGGAATGGTAGCTTTACCCGCCTGAGAATACTTTGTATTGCCTCCTGTGTTAAAAATATTCCCTACTGCAACGTAAAACACCATTTCGTTCACTCGAATTTAATTATTTTACGTATGTTGCTTAATTCACATTAAAATATATTTGAACTGAGTTGTGTCGTATTGATAAGGATATTTGAAACTTCATAATAACCTACATTTCTTATCAACAATAGAAGACATTTTGCTAAATATTGGAAACAAACTGAATCCGCCTGACTAATTTGTGTGAACCCTAAGTAAGTAATTATTCTTATTAGAATTGTCAATTTGGATGGACAGGATATTGCTTTACGGCATGTCAAGATTTGTTCACTGGTGACATCAAAAACAAACATACCAATCTATGTCCAAACTACAATCCCAAAGCAAAGTAAAAAATCTTTTAAGTTGGCAAATTAGGTAAAAGACATTGGATATTTCACCAGGGATGTGAGGCCGGGTGTAAAGTTTCTTTACTTTTGAAACAAATACATAAAAAAGAAGGACAATTAGGTAAGTTTCAAAGTGGCCATGGGTTGTTGTTCCATATGAGAGAGGTCAGTTTACATACCGAAGTAGTAGGAGAGCACACCCCCTTCTGGCAGGCAAATGACATACAAGGATCTGCCTCAACCGGGAATCAAACCTTGGCTCTAACTGTCACTTTAAAGCAGACGCTGTGGCATTTGGCTCGGACCCGAAACCTTAAGTAAAAAGATGCGGAAATCAAATAAAGTTAAAAATTTGATTCCTATAGTGAACACTGATTTTCAAATTCGCCATTATTTCGAGACGTTGCCCTTACGGTGCTTTAGTAGACAAAATCAAACACAAACATACCTGTCCAAGTCAAAGTTACAATCCCCAAAAAGTAAAGAAAGTAAATCGCTTTTACATCCACCAGGGACCTGATGTCGATTGTTCCAGAATAGGAAGCACCATGGGTTCGGGTGGTCCGGAATGGTCAGCACCACAATACTTCTATCAAAAAAGTTGTTATAATATGTTTGTTTCTTTTCATTCACTATAGGTAATGGAATTCAAATACATAACTGCGTTTGTAATTATATCTGCATCGCTAGTTATACCGCATGTTATCTCCGATGTTTGTCAACAACGGCTTTGTTCATGCGACTACAAAACTGGTTTCGTCAATTGCAGCAGGAATAGTTTAGCAGAAGTTCCAGTAGGGATCCCTTTAAACACAACAGACTTAGATTTGTCAATGAATAACTTGCGTAAAATATCTTCGTCGGCATTCAGGAAGTTCGTCAATTTAACTTCTATAGATTTGTCCAGTAATATGATTGGTGTCAGCGGCCTGGAAGCCAAAGCTCTCGACTTACCGAAGCTAGCTACTGTCGACTTATCGTATAATAATATGACGTCATTTCCGAGATCTGTGCTCCCAAAATCACTGACAAAACTCTTATTTTATGCAGAATTATATGCCAGAGATATCTGCCACTGCTTTTGTTGATACACCTTCACTTGAATATCTAGACTTGTCCAATAACCTTCTAAGACGAATACCGCCAGGTTTATTCGCCCCACTAAAGAATCTCTCAACATTGTACATCCCCTTTAATAAACTGACAAATTCTGGAATCCCAGAAAATACATTAATGGAGAATAAGAAACTAACTTTGCTAGGTGTGAGGTTTAATTTACTTGAGCAAGTTTTACCAAACCTGCCTATTTCTCTACAAGATCTGGATTATGCTGGAAATAAAATAAAAGTTATTCCAGAACACGCGTTCAAGTCTTTGCCTAACCTGATAGGCATTGCTTTATGGATGGGACGTGTCGAGGTTCTGGAAGAGAATGCTTTTAGTGGTTTGACCAATTTGCAATATTTGGACATGTCATCTAACAATATAACCTCAAATATAACCAGAAGCATGTTCTCTGGTCTAACCAATCTGAAATCCTTGATAATGTATTTGAACAATGTTAGTTATATCGAACCTTCATCTTTCAGTTCCTTCAAAAATGTCACCGATATTTGGCTGGCTGATAATAAACTAAAAACTCTGGACCCCTCGGTACTTGATATGAAGATGATGCCACACCTCTCAGAGGTTTATATTGATGGAAACCCATGGTACTGTGACTGCCATTTAAAATGGTTAAAACAAATGTCCGATCGTCCTTCCAGTGCTATACAAGATCCCCACTTGATCGTCTGCAATGGACCAGAGCGTCTGAAAAATAAGCCTTTTGACGAGCTCAGTGCCGACGATTTCGTCTGCGAATGAAACGCTAACATACAATATTTTTAAACATATATTCAAAATATTATAGATTTATGTTGGTTTGAAATTCATTTTTCATTCAAGTGATTAATAAAAAATGATTAATATCATTCTGTCTTTTAGTTAATAAAATTAATTTACCAAATATGAGGTTAAATCGCCGATTAAACAGTCATTCCGTTACTACGAAGTAAAGCGATTTAATTACACGCGTGGCCGGTATTGGTAGCTAAACAGGGATGCTTAACCTTCTGGAGCACCCGGCCTCACTCAGAAGTTCAGTGTTTTACTTAACTTTGCTTTAGGATTGTGATATGGACATTGATTGGTGTGTTTGTTTTTGATTGACATATTCACATATTTGATTCTACGGATAGCTAGACAAGAGGTGATTACCCTTTTGGAGCAACCGGCCTGTAAATTTGCGTATTTTACGTATCTACCCGTTTTTCACAGTATCGTTGATAAGTTTGATGTCTCTGTTTCCAGGATTGTTCTGGATATATTTGACGCCCCACAGTTCCATGTTCCTTTCACACAATTTTGATTACACACGTGGCGGGTGTAGCTAGCTAAACAGGAGGTGATTACCCTTCCGGAGCATCCGGCCTTACTTCCCTGGTGGAAGTCCACGTGTCTAAAGTTTTTAATTTGCTTCTGGATTGTGATTCAGACATGGATTAGTATGTTTGTTTTTGAATAGATATGGATTGGTTTGCCAGTGTTTTAATTTTTTATTTTACTTTGCTTTACGATTGTCATTTTGACATGGATTAGTATGTTCGTTTTTTAATAATTTTAACAAAGGTCAATAACGTATTTTATTTTAATTTTTTTTACGACTCTAGAATACTCATGTCATAAAGAGGTCAGTAAAATGGCACCTGGAATTCAACAAAAAATTAAATATAACAAAATTTATAAGTAACCCATGGGAATAAATCAGGTTTTGCTCCAATAACGAAACATGACAGTACAAACGTGTCGACAATTTATCACAGGAGTCGAAGTTTGGTGTCGATCGTGAGTGGCTGAAGCATCGATTACTAGTGGCTGAAAAGCGACGATGAGATAGATGTCAGCCCGTTGTTTAAAAGTTGTTGAGATAAAGCTAGCAAAGAGCCAAGACAAGCTGTCGATTAGTTAGCTTAACTTTCAAAGGGTCTGTAGTGTAATTCTACCAACGTTAATCGTGCAAATTAGACAAGATTAAAATTTATAATGTACCTGATGGAAGGACAACTTTACGTTAGGCTTTGCCAACAAATCTCAGAAAGGAAAGGAACACGAACTGCCTTGTTATCATTTTTACAGCAATGTACACTATAAGTGAACAATATCTATACAATCTGAAAAACGAACCATCATATTAAAAAAAGCCTCTCTGCATAATTTGCGCCAATCGAAACCAAGACGACTGCTGCATCCTAAAATGACAAGCGACTTCCATCGAAGTGAAATTTGAATTATAATATCGGCATGCAATCATCACAAAAATGTTGATAAGAATAATTTGCCTTGATATAAGTGAAGTTTCCCTGGCTGAGGTGTAAAACACCAGTACTTCACTCCATACCTGTTTCAAGACTTATAAACTTGGCCTTGATATAAGTGAAGTTTCCCTGGCTGAGGTGTAAAACACCAGTACTTCACTTCATACCTGTTTCAGGACTTATAAACATGGCCTTGATATAAGTGAAGTTTCCCTGGCTGAGGTGTAAAACACCAGTACTTCACTCCATACCTGTTTCAGGACTTATAAACTTGGCCTTGATATAAGTGAAGTTTCCCTGACTGAGGTGTAAAACACCAGTACTTCACTCCACACCTGTTTCAAGACTTATAAACTTGGCCTTGATATAAGTGAAGTTTCCCTGGCTGAGGTGTAAAACACCAGTACTTCACTCCACACCTGTTTCAAGACTTATAAACTTGGCCTTGATATAAGTGAAGTTTCCCTGACTGAGGTGTAAAACACCAGTACTTCACTCCACACCTGTTTCAAGACTTATAAACTTGGCCTTGATATAAGTGAAGTTTCCCTGGCTGAGGTGTAAAACACCAGTACTTCACTCCATACCTGTTTCAAGACTTATAAACTTGGCCTTGATATAAGTGAAGTTTCCCTGACTGAGGTGTAAAACACCAGTACTTCACTCCACACCTGTTTCAAGACTTATAAACTTGGCCTTGATATAAGTGAAGTTTCCCTGGCTGAGGTGTAAAACACCAGTACTTCACTCCACACCTGTTTCAAGACTTATAAACTTGGCCTTGATATAAGTGAAGTTTCCCTGGCTGAGGTGTAAAACACCAGTACTTCACTCCATACCTGTTTCAAGACTTATAAACTTGGCCTTGATATAAGTGAAGTTTCCCTGGCTGAGGTGTAAAACACCAGTACTTCACTCCATACCTGTTTCAAGACTTATAAACTTGGCCTTGATATAAGTGAAGTTTCCCTGACTGAGGTGTAAAACACCAGTACTTCACTCCATACCTGTTTCAGGACTTATAAACTTGGCCTTGATATAAGTGAAGTTTCCCTGGCTGAGGTGTAAAACACCAGTACTTCACTCCACACCTGTTTCAAGACTTATAAACTTGGCCTTGATATAAGTGAAGTTTCCCTGGCTGAGGTGTAAAACACCAGTACTTCACTCCACACCTGTTTCAAGACTTATAAACTTGGCCTTGATATAAGTGAAGTTTCCCTGGCTGAGGTGTAAAACACCAGTACTTCACTCCATACCTGTTTCAAGACTTATAAACTTGGCCTTGATATAAGTGAAGTTTCCCTGGCTGAGGTGTAAAACACCAGTACTTCACTCCATACCTGTTTCAAGACTTATAAACTTGGCCTTGATATAAGTGAAGTTTCCCTGGCTGAGGTGTAAAACACCAGTACTTCACTCCACACCTGTTTCAAGACTTATAAACTTGGCCTTGATATAAGTGAAGTTTCCCTGGCTGAGGTGTAAAACACCAGTACTTCACTCCATACCTGTTTCAGGACTTATAAACTTGGCCTTGATATAAGTGAAGTTTCCCTGGCTGAGGTGTAAAACACCAGTACTTCACTCCACACCTGTTTCAAGACTTATAAACTTGGCCTTGATATAAGTGAAGTTTCCCTGGCTGAGGTGTAAAACACCAGTACTTCACTCCATACCTGTTTCAGGACTTATAAACTTGGCCTTGATATAAGTGAAGTTTCCCTGACTGAGGTGTAAAACACCAGTACTTCACTCCACACCTGTTTCAAGACTTATAAACTTGGCCTTGATATAAGTGAAGTTTCCCTGGCTGAGGTGTAAAACACCAGTACTTCACTCCATACCTGTTTCAGGACTTATAAACTTGGCCTTGATATAAGTGAAGTTTCCCTGACTGAGGTGTAAAACACCAGTACTTCACTCCATACCTGTTTCAAGACTTATAAACTTGGCCTTGATATAAGTGAAGTTTCCCTGGCTGAGGTGTAAAACACCAGTACTTCACTCCACACCTGTTTCAAGACTTATAAACTTGGCCTTGATATAAGTGAAGTTTCCCTGGCTGAGGTGTAAAACACCAGTACTTCACTCCATACCTGTTTCAAGACTTATAAACTTGGCCTTGATATAAGTGAAGTTTCCCTGGCTGAGGTGTAAAACACCAGTACTTCACTCCATACCTGTTTCAAGACTTATAAACTTGGCCTTGATATAAGTGAAGTTTCCCTGGCTGAGGTGTAAAACACCAGTACTTCACTCCATACCTGTTTCAAGACTTATAAACATGGCCTTGATATAAGTGAAGTTTCCCTGGCTGAGGTGTAAAACACCAGTACTTCACTCCACACCTGTTTCAAGACTTATAAACTTGGCCTTGATATAAGTGAAGTTTCCCTGGCTGAGGTGTAAAACACCAGTACTTCACTCCACACCTGTTTCAAGACTTATAAACTTGGCCTTGATATAAGTGAAGTTTCCCTGGCTGAGGTGTAAAACACCAGTACTTCACTTCATACCTGTTTCAAGACTTATAAACTTGGCCTTGATATAAGTGAAGTTTCCCTGGCTGAGGTGTAAAACACCAGTACTTCACTCCACACCTGTTTCAAGACTTATAAACTTGGCCTTGATATAAGTGAAGTTTCCCTGGCTGAGGTGTAAAACACCAGTACTTCACTCCACACCTGTTTCAAGACTTATAAACTTGGCCTTGATATAAGTGAAGTTTCCCTGGCTGAGGTGTAAAACACCAGTACTTCACTTCATACCTGTTTCAAGACTTATAAACATGGCCTTGATATAAGTGAAGTTTCCCTGGCTGAGGTGTAAAACACCAGTACTTCACTCCACACCTGTTTCAAGACTTATAAACTTGGCCTTGATATAAGTGAAGTTTCCCTGGCTGAGGTGTAAAACACCAGTACTTCACTCCATACCTGTTTCAAGACTTATAAACTTGGCCTTGATATAAGTGAAGTTTCCCTGGCTGAGGTGTAAAACACCAGTACTTCACTTCATACCTGTTTCAGGACTTATAAACTTGGCCTTGATATAAGTGAAGTTTCCCTGGCTGAGGTGTAAAACACCAGTACTTCACTCCACACCTGTTTCAAGACTTATAAACTTGGCCTTGATATAAGTGAAGTTTCCCTGGCTGAGGTGTAAAACACCAGTACTTCACTCCACACCTGTTTCAAGACTTATAAACTTGGCCTTGATATAAGTGAAGTTTCCCTGGCTGAGGTGTAAAACACCAGTACTTCACTCCATACCTGTTTCAAGACTTATAAACTTGGCCTTGATATAAGTGAAGTTTCCCTGGCTGAGGTGTAAAACACCAGTACTTCACTCCACACCTGTTTCAAGACTTATAAACTTGGCCTTGATATAAGTGAAGTTTCCCTGGCTGAGGTGTAAAACACCAGTACTTCACTCCATACCTGTTTCAAGACTTATAAACTTGGCCTTGATATAAGTGAAGTTTCCCTGGCTGAGGTGTAAAACACCAGTACTTCACTCCACACCTGTTTCAAGACTTATAAACTTGGCCTTGATATAAGTGAAGTTTCCCTGGCTGAGGTGTAAAACACCAGTACTTCACTCCATACCTGTTTCAAGACTTATAAACTTGGCCTTGATATAAGTGAAGTTTCCCTGGCTGAGGTGTAAAACACCAGTACTTCACTCCACACCTGTTTCAAGACTTATAAACTTGGCCTTGATATAAGTGAAGTTTCCCTGGCTGAGGTGTAAAACACCAGTACTTCACTCCATACCTGTTTCAAGACTTATAAACTTGGCCTTGATATAAGTGAAGTTTCCCTGGCTGAGGTGTAAAACACCAGTACTTCACTCCACACCTGTTTCAAGACTTATAAACTTGGCCTTGATATAAGTGAAGTTTCCCTGGCTGAGGTGTAAAACACCAGTACTTCACTCCATACCTGTTTCAAGACTTATAAACTTGGCCTTGATATAAGTGAAGTTTCCCTGGCTGAGGTGTAAAACACCAGTACTTCACTCCATACTGTTTCAAGACTTATAAACTTGGCCTTGATATAAGTGAAGTTTCCCTGGCTGAGGTGTAAACACCAGTACTTCACTCCACACCTGTTTCAAGACTTATAAACTTGGCCTTGATATAAGTGAAGTTTCCCTGGCTGAGGTGTAAAACACCAGTACTTCACTCCACACCTGTTTCAAGACTTATAAACTTGGCCTTGATATAAGTGAAGTTTCCCTGGCTGAGGTGTAAAACACCAGTACTCCACACTCGTTTCAGGACTTATAAACTTGGCCTTGATATAAGTGAAGTTTCCCTGGCTGAGGTGTAAAACACCAGTACTTCACTCCATACCTGTTTCAAGACTTATAAACTTGGCCTTGATATAAGTGAAGTTTCCCTGGCTGAGGTGTAAAACACCAGTACTTCACTCCATACCTGTTTCAAGACTTATAAACTTGGCCTTGATATAAGTGAAGTTTCCCTGGCTGAGGTGTAAAACACCAGTACTTCACTCCACACCTGTTTCAAGACTTATAAACTTGGCCTTGATATAAGTGAAGTTTCCCTGGCTGAGGTGTAAAACACCAGTACTTCACTCCATACCTGTTTCAAGACTTATAAACTTGGCCTTGATATAAGTGAAGTTTCCCTGGCTGAGGTGTAAAACACCAGTACTTCACTTCATACCTGTTTCAGGACTTATAAACATGGCCTTGATATAAGTGAAGTTTCCCTGGCTGAGGTGTAAAACACCAGTACTTCACTCCATACCTGTTTCAAGACTTATAAACTTGGCCTTGATATAAGTGAAGTTTCCCTGGCTGAGGTGTAAAACACCAGTACTTCACTCCACACCTGTTTCAAGACTTATAAACTTGGCCTTGATATAAGTGAAGTTTCCCTGACTGAGGTGTAAAACACCAGTACTTCACTCCACACCTGTTTCAAGACTTATAAACTTGGCCTTGATATAAGTGAAGTTTCCCTGGCTGAGGTGTAAAACACCAGTACTTCACTCCATACCTGTTTCAAGACTTATAAACTTGGCCTTGATATAAGTGAAGTTTCCCTGACTGAGGTGTAAACACCAGTACTTCACTCCACACCTGTTTCAAGACTTATAAACTTGGCCTTGATATAAGTGAAGTTTCCCTGGCTGAGGTGTAAAACACCAGTACTTCACTCCACACCTGTTTCAAGACTTATAAACTTGGCCTTGATATAAGTGAAGTTTCCCTGGCTGAGGTGTAAAACACCAGTACTTCACTCCATACCTGTTTCAAGACTTATAAACTTGGCCTTGATATAAGTGAAGTTTCCCTGGCTGAGGTGTAAAACACCAGTACTTCACTCCATACCTGTTTCAAGACTTATAAACTTGGCCTTGATATAAGTGAAGTTTCCCTGGCTGAGGTGTAAAACACCAGTACTTCACTCCACACCTGTTTCAAGACTTATAAACTTGGCCTTGATATAAGTGAAGTTTCCCTGGCTGAGGTGTAAACACCAGTACTTCACTCCATACCTGTTTCAGGACTTATAAACTTGGCCTTGATATAAGTGAAGTTTCCCTGGCTGAGGTGTAAAACACCAGTACTTCACTCCACACCTGTTTCAAGACTTATAAACTTGGCCTTGATATAAGTGAAGTTTCCCTGGCTGAGGTGTAAAACACCAGTACTTCACTCCATACCTGTTTCAGGACTTATAAACTTGGCCTTGATATAAGTGAAGTTTCCCTGACTGAGGTGTAAAACACCAGTACTTCACTCCACACCTGTTTCAAGACTTATAAACTTGGCCTTGATATAAGTGAAGTTTCCCTGGCTGAGGTGTAAAACACCAGTACTTCACTCCATACCTGTTTCAGGACTTATAAACTTGGCCTTGATATAAGTGAAGTTTCCCTGACTGAGGTGTAAAACACCAGTACTTCACTCCATACCTGTTTCAAGACTTATAAACTTGGCCTTGATATAAGTGAAGTTTCCCTGGCTGAGGTGTAAAACACCAGTACTTCACTCCACACCTGTTTCAAGACTTATAAACTTGGCCTTGATATAAGTGAAGTTTCCCTGGCTGAGGTGTAAAACACCAGTACTTCACTCCATACCTGTTTCAAGACTTATAAACTTGGCCTTGATATAAGTGAAGTTTCCCTGGCTGAGGTGTAAAACACCAGTACTTCACTCCATACCTGTTTCAAGACTTATAAACTTGGCCTTGATATAAGTGAAGTTTCCCTGGCTGAGGTGTAAAACACCAGTACTTCACTCCATACCTGTTTCAAGACTTATAAACATGGCCTTGATATAAGTGAAGTTTCCCTGGCTGAGGTGTAAAACACCAGTACTTCACTCCACACCTGTTTCAAGACTTATAAACTTGGCCTTGATATAAGTGAAGTTTCCCTGGCTGAGGTGTAAAACACCAGTACTTCACTCCACACCTGTTTCAAGACTTATAAACTTGGCCTTGATATAAGTGAAGTTTCCCTGGCTGAGGTGTAAAACACCAGTACTTCACTTCATACCTGTTTCAAGACTTATAAACTTGGCCTTGATATAAGTGAAGTTTCCCTGGCTGAGGTGTAAAACCCAGTACTTCACTCCACACCTGTTTCAAGACTTATAAACTTGGCCTTGATATAAGTGAAGTTTCCCTGGCTGAGGTGTAAAACACCAGTACTTCACTCCACACCTGTTTCAAGACTTATAAACTTGGCCTTGATATAAGTGAAGTTTCCCTGGCTGAGGTGTAAAACACCAGTACTTCACTCATACCTGTTTCAAGACTTATAAACATGGCCTTGATATAAGTGAAGTTTCCCTGGCTGAGGTGTAAAACACCAGTACTTCACTCCACACCTGTTTCAAGACTTATAAACTTGGCCTTGATATAAGTGAAGTTTCCCTGGCTGAGGTGTAAAACACCAGTACTTCACTCCATACCTGTTTCAAGACTTATAAACTTGGCCTTGATATAAGTGAAGTTTCCCTGGCTGAGGTGTAAAACACCAGTACTTCACTTCATACCTGTTTCAGGACTTATAAACTTGGCCTTGATATAAGTGAAGTTTCCCTGGCTGAGGTGTAAAACACCAGTACTTCACTCCATACCTGTTTCAAGACTTATAAACTTGGCCTTGATATAAGTGAAGTTTCCCTGGCTGAGGTGTAAAACACCAGTACTTCACTCCACACCTGTTTCAAGACTTATAAAACTTTGGCCTTGATATAAGGTGAAGTTCCCTGGCTGAGGTGTAAAACACCAGTACTTCACTCCATACCTGTTTCAAGACTTATAAACTTGGCCTTGATATAAGTGAAGTTTCCCTGGCTGAGGTGTAAAACACCAGTACTTCACTCCACACCTGTTTCAAGACTTATAAACTTGGCCTTGATATAAGTGAAGTTTCCCTGGCTGAGGTGTAAAACACCAGTACTTCACTCCATACCTGTTTCAAGACTTATAAACTTGGCCTTGATATAAGTGAAGTTTCCCTGGCTGAGGTGTAAAACACCAGTACTTCACTCCACACCTGTTTCAAGACTTATAAACTTGGCCTTGATATAAGTGAAGTTTCCCTGGCTGAGGTGTAAAACACCAGTACTTCACTCCATACCTGTTTCAAGACTTATAAACTTGGCCTTGATATAAGTGAAGTTTCCCTGGCTGAGGTGTCGTACACCAGTACTTCACTCCACACCTGTTTCAAGACTTATAAACTTGGCCTTGATATAAGTGAAGTTTCCCTGGCTGAGGTGTAAAACACCAGTACTTCACTCCATACCTGTTTCAAGACTTATAAACTTGGCCTTGATATAAGTGAAGTTTCCCTGGCTGAGGTGTAAAACACCAGTACTTCACTCCATACCTGTTTCAAGACTTATAAACTTGGCCTTGATATAAGTGAAGTTTCCCTGGCTGAGGTGTAAAACACCAGTACTTCACTCCATACCTGTTTCAAGACTTATAAACTTGGCCTTGATATAAGTGAAGTTTCCCTGGCTGAGGTGTAAAACACCAGTACTTCACTCCATACCTGTTTCAAGACTTATAAACTTGGCCTTGATATAAGTGAAGTTTCCCTGGCTGAGGTGTAAAACACCAGTACTTCACTCCACACCTGTTTCAAGACTTATAAACTTGGCCTTGATATAAGTGAAGTTTCCCTGGCTGAGGTGTAAAACACCAGTACTTCACTCCATACCTGTTTCAAGACTTATAAACTTGGCCTTGATATAAGTGAAGTTTCCCTGACTGAGGTGTAAAACACCAGTACTTCACTCCATACCTGTTTCAAGACTTATAAACTTGGCCTTGATATAAGTGAAGTTTCCCTGGCTGAGGTGTAAAACACCAGTACTTCACTCCACACCTGTTTCAGAACTTATAAACTTGGCCTTGATATAAGTGAAGTTTCCCTGACTGAGGTGTAAAACACCAGTACTTCACTCCATACCTGTTTCAAGACTTATAAACTTGGCCTTGATATAAGTGAAGTTTCCCTGACTGAGGTGTAAAACACCAGTACTTCACTCCATACCTGTTTCAAGACTTATAAACTTGGCCTTGATATAAGTGAAGTTTCCCTGGCTGAGGTGTAAAACACCAGTACTTTACTCCACACCTGTTTCAGAACTTATAAACTTGGCCTTGATATAAGTGAAGGTTCCCTGGCTGAGGTGTAAAACACCAGTACTTCACTCCACACCTGTTTCAAGACTTATAAACTTGGCCTTGATATAAGTGAAGTTTCCCTGGCTGAGGTGTAAAACACCAGTACTTCACTCCATACCTGTTTCAGGACTTATAAACTTGGCCTTGATATAAGTGAAGTTTCCCTGGCTGAGGTGTAAAACACCAGTACTTCACTCCACACCTGTTTCAAGACTTATAAACTTGGCCTTGATATAAGTGAAGTTTCCCTGGCTGAGGTGTAAAACACCAGTACTTCACTCCATACCTGTTTCAAGACTTATAAACTTGGCCTTGATATAAGTGAAGTTTCCCTGGCTGAGGTGTAAAACACCAGTACTTCACTCCACACCTGTTTCAAGACTTATAAACTTGGCCTTGATATAAGTGAAGTTTCCCTGGCTGAGGTGTAAAACACCAGTACTTCACTCCATACCTGTTTCAAGACTTATAAACTTGGCCTTGATATAAGTGAAGTTTCCCTGGCTGAGGTGTAAAACACCAGTACTTCACTCCATACCTGTTTCAAGACTTATAAACTTGGCCTTGATATAAGTGAAGTTTCCCTGGCTGAGGTGTAAAACACCAGTACTTCACTCCACACCTGTTTCAAGACTTATAAACTTGGCCTTGATATAAGTGAAGTTTCCCTGGCTGAGGTGTAAAACACCAGTACTTCACTCCACACCTGTTTCAAGACTTATAAACTTGGCCTTGATATAAGTGAAGTTTCCCTGGCTGAGGTGTAAAACACCAGTACTTCACTCCATACCTGTTTCAAGACTTATAAACTTGGCCTTGATATAAGTGAAGTTTCCCTGGCTGAGGTGTAAAACACCAGTACTTCACTCCACACCTGTTTCAAGACTTATAAACTTGGCCTTGATATAAGTGAAGTTTCCCTGGCTGAGGTGTAAAACACCAGTACTTCACTTCACACCTGTTTCAAGACTTATAAACTTGGCCTTGATATAAGTGAAGTTTCCCTGGCTGAGGTGTAAAACACCAGTACTTCACTCCATACCTGTTTCAAGACTTATAAACTTGGCCTTGATATAAGTGAAGTTTCCCTGGCTGAGGTGTAAAACACCAGTACTTCACTCCATACCTGTTTCAAGACTTATAAACTTGGCCTTGATATAAGTGAAGTTTCCCTGGCTGAGGTGTAAAACACCAGTACTTCACTCCATACCTGTTTCAAGACTTATAAACTTGGCCTTGATATAAGTGAAGTTTCCCTGGCTGAGGTGTAAAACACCAGTACTTCACTCCATACCTGTTTCAAGACTTATAAACTTGGCCTTGATATAAGTGAAGTTTCCCTGGCTGAGGTGTAAAACACCAGTACTTCACTCCACACCTGTTTCAAGACTTATAAACTTGGCCTTGATATAAGTGAAGTTTCCCTGGCTGAGGTGTAAAACACCAGTACTTCACTCCACACCTGTTTCAAGACTTATAAACTTGGCCTTGATATAAGTGAAGTTTCCCTGGCTGAGGTGTAAAACACCAGTACTTCACTCCATACCTGTTTCAAGACTTATAAACTTGGCCTTGATATAAGTGAAGTTTCCCTGGCTGAGGTGTAAAACACCAGTACTTCACTCCATACCTGTTTCAAGACTTATAAACTTGGCCTTGATATAAGTGAAGTTTCCCTGGCTGAGGTGTAAAACACCAGTACTTCACTCCATACCTGTTTCAAGACTTATAAACTTGGCCTTGATATAAGTGAAGTTTCCCTGGCTGAGGTGTAAAACACCAGTACTTCACTCCATACCTGTTTCAGGACTTATAAACTTGGCCTTGATACTATCTTTTGTGACTAATTTAAACATTGACTTGTTTCTTATCTGGTATCATTTTGAAAAGGTCAGGTTTAGACCCAGACGATTTGAACCAGTAAGTATTATACAATTAAGATATTTTATTGCATTTCTTGCAACTTCACAAAAGCGTAGTACGCATGCATATTTAGTGGAACGGGAAAATGGTGTTTTACGCCCCATAGTCCCACAGATATAGGTCGAACTCTGATGTCTGGTTTATAAAAAAATGTGGTTAAAGTTGTTATTTCTTTGCGACATGTTGAAACAGAAACGACCTGATGCTATTTTAACACCATTGGACTTTTTGGGTAATTCAAGATGGCGAACAAAATGGTTGCCAAAACTGTATTAGCAATTTATAGGCTAGAGAATTGCATTTTTCAATTTTTCAATTTTATTCGATTTATTTCAATAAACCTTTGTCATTTTAAATGGGATTGGAGTTGAACTAATCGAGGATATAGACCACTGAGCAACAAAGGTGATAAATATTTTCATGAACACAGAATTCTTGCGTCTACAGCTTTTATCCGTTCATCATTGTAACTAGAAATTAATACCAAAATTCTATTAGCGCAACGCACAGGCAAAATTTCTGCACCTTCGCTTATAGCTAGCAACGACTCGATATAATTAATATTTTTGACCGGGACGTTTAACACCATCACTCATCTCTCGTCCTGCCTCTACAGTAGCTCATTTGGTGGATTTCTTGATTCGTATGTGGGAGGTCGTGGGTTCGAACCCTGACAAGGGCTGACCAAGACTTAAAAATAGGTAGTGAATGTTTTTTTTCGAAAAGCTCTCGACATTTAGCAATGAATGTCACGGGGTCCTTCGGAAGAGACCTCAAAACCGATGCCTGATGTCACGGCAGGCCTAGGTGCGGCAATGTTAAGAAACCTTTCTGCACATTCCCCTGAGCGCTCTGCAAAGTAAAACAAAATTCTGTCGTTTCTACTACAGCTGTGGCATATTTTTGACTGGGACGTAAAACTCCATTTAACCATTTAATCAATCAATTGATCAATCAATCAATTAATCAATCAATCAATCAATCGCCCCGTTTCTTCTGTATAGTTATTGTTCGTTTTTATATGTTTTGGCTAAACCAAGAAAATGTGAATGTAAAATGTGCATTTTTGTTTTATTTTGTTCAGAAATGGAGACCAGATCCATCGCTGTTTTCTTCACATTGCTTATCTTGGACGCCACCGCTGATGTCTGCCAGCAAAATATTTGTCAATGTAACGCCAACACTGGTTATGTTGACTGCAGCGCGAAGGAACTAACAGATATTCCGTCAGGGATTCCACTGTACACAACAAATCTGGATTTGTCAGCTAACAATTTGACAACAGTGTCTTCCACCGCTTTAAAAGCCTTGGTTAATCTCAAAACAATAAACTTATCCTGGAACAAGTTCGAAAAGGACGGAATCGAACCTGGAGCACTCAACCTACCAAAGCTGACCTATGTTGATTTGGCACAAAACGACATAGAAACATTTCCAAGTAAGATATTTCCAAAAACTCTGACTTCACTAAATTATTCTCATAACAACATGGGGGCGATGGAGGTTGGTGATTTTGCAGGTATACCTTCACTTTTGTTTTTGGACATATCTGACAACGGTTTAGAAGCTATTCAATCCGGTTTGTTGGCACCCCTGCAAGAACTTACAACATTGAACATTAATTTCAATTTCCTTACAAATTCCGCCGTTGCTGAAGATGCATTTTCTCAAAACAAAAAACTTGAACTGTTGGATGCCAGTTTCAATTATTTAGACACGATTTTATCAAACCATCCAACTTCTCTGAAAACATTAGACTATTCCGGTAACAAAATAAAAAGTATCCCATCAAACGCGTTCAAAACCTTGCAAAATTTAACTAGCTTTGGACTATGGATGAGCCATCTTGAATTCATAGAAGAGAATGCTTTTAGTGGTTTAAACAACCTACGACAACTAGACGTGTCCTTAAACAACATTGTTACAAACATAACAAAGGATACCATCGGCAGTCTACCGAATTTGAAATCATTGAAAATTTACATGAATAATATCAGTCACATTGAGCCTTCCTCATTCAGCTCAGTTAAAAATATCACCGAGCTCTGGATTGCTGACAACAATTTGTCAACGCTGGATCCAATGGTACTTAGTAATCAGCTGATGCCACATCTGTCCGTTATCTACGTGGTACTGCGACTGTCATTTAAAATGGCTGAAACAAATGTCTGAACTTCCTTCCGGTATTCTACAGGAAGTTCATTCCATTCGCTGCAGTGGACCCGATCCTCTGAAAGATAAAAGATTTGACCAACTTTCGGCCGATGATTTTGTTTGTAAATAATAGCTCTGTGAATATAAGCCCTATTTAAATTCACTTTTGTAGTTGATTAAATTGTTATCACTTTTGTTCCATCTAGTTGTTTTCAGTTACCATGGATATTTAGAAATAAATTGTATGATGTCTGTGTATCGATATTCCAGGGCTGGAAATATTTAACGTCCCATGGTTCCATGTCCCTTTCGTTCTCAATTTCGATTTTACGCGTGGTGGGTGTAGCTAGCTAAACAGGAAGTGCTTACCCTTCCGGAGAATACGGTCTCACTTCTCTGGTTGAAGTCCACGCGTTTCATTAAATTTGCCAGTTTTCAGAGGCTTTATCTTTCTTTGGGATTGGGATTTGGACATGGATTGCTATGTTTGTTTTGATTGTGTTTCAACTGGGACTTATGTAGCTTATAGCTGATATCATTCATTTAAATCTTGAAACTGAAATGGTTTTAAAAAATCTATCCTTATGATTACTTACATACATAAGTGTTGTTATGAATATGTGGAAAACACAGATTATTATCAAATGTTTTATTGGATGTGTTCATCTTTTGTCACAATAAAAATTTCAAGTACAGATGACAACTAGGCACCTACTAGTATCGTCACTTATATTGTAAACTTTAAAAAAAACTTTAAACGAACTTTACATGGCTTGAAATAATTCTAAAAACTAAACTTCAAAGTTGTGCATTACCACTAGTTATCTGGAATTTAATTAAATGCATAATGCATAATCTGGTGGCTAAGTTCAAACCCTGGCTGAGATCTGACCAACACTTGAAACTTGGTATAGATTGTTCTTTCACCAAGCACTCAGCAATCAGAAATGACAGTTATAGGGCCCTTTGGAAGAGACCTTAAAACCCGATGCCCGGTGTCATGGCGCCTGAAAGAACTGTCCCTACAAATTGCCCTTAGTCCACGGCGACGGCCAAAATACATGTCACCTATACTTAGTGATGTCTCGAAATAAGTGAAATATTCTTGACTGTATCATAAAACCCTAGTTAATCAATCAAGAAATAATATGATGAACAGATGAAGTATAAAATTATTGTAGACATATTAAATATGTATCAAAACCAGTGTGGCCCACAGGGGCCAGTTTCATAATAAATTTAAAAAATACCCATAAGTATATAAAAAAGAGTAAAGGGGAACAACGAATCAGATCTTTGACTTGTAGGTGCTCCGACAAAATTCTACATTACTTTTTTAATTTGTGTCCGATCATCGTGATCTTGGTGTCATTTTGTTCCCAGATAAATATTCTTTAAATTGACATTAAAGTTTTGGACATAACTTAAAGCTTTAATAAAATGTTCACACGGAAAACACATAAAAATTTTGTAATTTTGCCCGATGTGGCTAAGCCCGTCCATGTAAAAGTAGCTTAAAATTCGCATTACGATCATGTTTTTCACTATCAGCGTCCATGTCAACTACAAATGCTGATGTGGATCGAAAAACTAAATAAAAAGCAATAAATTTCAAAGGTAACCGGTACTCACTTCTAAATTTACAAGCTATTATATCCTAATTCGTTCCAACACGGACAGACTTTCCATTATCATGCCTCCATCTTGTTATTATATATGTCGTTATTTTAAGCTGCGATTTGATTGGTTAAAAATATTTCACCCCCTCCGTTGGCATTTGTAGAATTTTATCAATGTATCAAACTTTCTATCAAAATGACTTTATAATGATTTATACTTAAACAAGAAAGATAAAATAAGTTAATGTAAATTCATTTTCTTAAATTTTCATAAACACAGAGTGGATTGAAATATTTTTAACCAATCGAATAACAGCTATAACACATGCGCGGTACAGGCTTTATGTATCAGTTTAAAATGGAGGCATGATCGAGGAAAGTCTGTCCGTGTTGGAACGAATTAGGATATAATAGCTTGTAGATTTAGAAGTGAGTACCGGTTACCTTTGAAATTTATTGCTTTTTATTTAGTTCTTCGATCCACATCAGCATTTGTAGTTGACACGGACGCTGATAGTGAAAAACATGATCGTAATGCGAATTTTAAGCTACTTTTACATGGACGGGCTTAGCTACATCGGGCAAAATTGCAACATTTTTATGTGTTTTCCGTGTGAACATTTTATTAAAATTTTAAGTTATGTCCAAAACTTTAATGTCAATTTAAAGAATATTTATCTGGGAACAAAATGACACCAAGATCACGATGATCGGACACAAATTAAAAAAGTAATGTAGAATTTTGTCGGAGCACCTACAAGTCAAAGATTTGATTCGTTGTTCCCCTTTACTCTTTTTTATATACTTATGGGTATTTTTTAAATTTATTATGAAACTGGCCCCTGTGGTGTGGCCCAAATTCTACCCTGGAAAATGGTTGATATCCATTTAGTATTGAAAACAACATTGACCTGTCTCTGTCTGTGTGACCTTTAGTTTAAATATTTATTACCGGGTATATACCAGTATAGTGTATAGCGAACTAAGGTGTTTATTTTGTCAACGTCATTGGAAACAAACCTCGATTTGTGTTAACTTCGAATTCTTACACATGCGTATTGAGTGGATCCTCCTGTATGACAATGCCTAATAAAAGGTTAAGTAGACAGGTCAAAGTTGTTTGCCTAAAAATCCCAATATAGGGTATATGTTTGTTATGTGTTTTCTGTTTGCTGACAGGTAGCATTTTTAAGGTAACAATGACACAAAAGAAGGGGGAGCAACTATGGCCACGCATACAATTTTGTAACAAAAAAATATGGGCCTTGAAATGCTCATCTGGGCAAATCAAAATTCTTAATAAATCTCAAAAAGCCAGTCACTAATTATTGAAGGTCACAGTTCATAATTTTCACATACAGGCCCCAGTTTCACAACCATTTCTTAGTTAGGATTTTCCTTATTTTAAATCAAACAAGTTTGAAATCTGAATAGTTTTGTTATTTTTCAAGATATTCATAAATTTAAGGTGTCATTTTGAAGATCACTCTAAGCTTTTATCATCTATATCAAAATATTAGCAAAATCTACCAGAAAAACTTAATTAAGGAACGATTGTGACACTGGGGTCAGGTACTTCGTACAATGATTCTATAGACAAATTTAGCAACATAATATTTCCATACAATTTGTCTGTGGGGCTCTAAATGGAGACCCAACTACTGCAGTAGTAGAGTGCTCGCTCTGTAAGTGTGAAGTTGTGGGTTCGAACCCTGACCTGTCTGACCCAACACTTGAAAGTCGGTAGTGACTGTTCTTTTGCCAAGCATTCGGCATTATAAAGTAAAAGTCATGGTTCTTTTGGATGGACACATAAAATAAACGATGCCAAGTGTCACGGTAGGCTCGACACGATACAGAACTCTGCTGCCATCAGCACAATGCACTGGCAAAATGTCTGTACCTTCGCCTGTGGCTGGTGACATTTCAATATAAGTGAAATATTATTGACTGGGACATTAAATACCATTACTCAACTAAACTCTAAATGAAGACCCATTCCGTCAAGTAAACTGATGATAAAAAACTAAAAACAAAAAACAAACAAAAATAGTAACATTTCTACCATGATTTAATAAATATAAATAAATTTGATTTTATTACATAATAATAAATAAAAATATATTATTCATCCATCACTAGAGACAAATACCCATCCCAACATCAATCACATACGCCATCGTTATTTTATACATTACTAATGTCAGTTTAAGGTCAAGTTAAGGTCAAAGTTGTGTTAGCGGCACCACATGCAACTAAAGCACCACCTGGTGTGAAAGCACAATGTTGAGCAACATCTGTTTTTCCCTGTAACATAAAATATATACACATGATACATGTATAGGTAAACAATATTGACCTGTCCGCTTGACATTTGATTTAAATATTCATTTTGGACGAGTGAATGTATGTATAGGGATAACGCTAGTGCATTTCATCTAATAATGGGCAATGCATATATGTATTAACTTTGAATCCTAACACTACTTATTATTTACTGGACCCTCCTATATGAATATTCCTTATGAAAGGTCAAGCAGACAGGTCAATATTGTTTGCATATACCAGTATACTTTATAATGTAAACATTTTAAGAAATCATTTTTAGAGACACTCGATTTAATACTGAGGAAAAAATATTTTTAGAGTTTTTATGGAGGAGTTGCACGAGAAGAGAGTAGAGAGAAGAATGGACTTAAAGGTTCGAGTCAAAATTCTTTCACTCATATTGATAAAGTCAGTTCATGGATGGTGGAGGAAGCTTGAGTGCCCAAAAACAACCAACAACCTTCAGCAAGTGAACTTACAACATTTCTCACATTTAGATTTGCACTTAGGATTAGAACTTACTATGTAGTCTATGAGAGAGGCTGTGATCTGTAAGCATGGCAAGCACATACTAGAAACCGCTCAGCCACTAAGACCAATGGTAGTTTTAAACATACATATAGTGATTCTGTGTTGGAGCACCCCAATGGGTTAACATGCCAGAAGTAACAGGTATGAATACTAGATGTAACAAAAATTGTTTCCACTGATTGGCAACTAGATTCTAAAATTCTTTACTTATTTAGAATTATAGTTTTGACTGGATCGGATTAATGATGGTGCTTTACACACCAGTCAAGATTCTTTCACATATATTAATACAGTCAGTCCTGGAATAGAAGAGGAAAACCGAGTGCCTTGAGAAAACCATTGACCTTAAGCAAGCAGAATGACAAAACTTTCTCACACCAGAATCTCTAGGAGTCGGATTCAAACTTAGGCAGCAAGATGCACTATGATTTGCAAACTTGGGCTTTATTTATAATTTGACTACTTGATCATTGAGGCCCCTTGACTTGGGAAAGGTACAATCAGGTGTATAAACTATTGCTCAAGCACATGGAGATGTGTGCAGCCATGCATGATGTATTTGATATTGTAGGATCTTCTGCTGGTTAACAGGGCCGTTATATAGAACAAAATTATTGTTTATTTCATATATTTGTTACCTGAGCCGGTAACCAAATATGCCCTTATAAAGTGTTATAATAATGTCATGATGGATTCGTTTCCAACAAATTTTTGTAATTAACTGAATATGCCATTATAAAGGGCGGCGTTGTAAAGAGATTTGACTGTATAGGGAATGATCAATATTCATCTTACCTCTAAATGTTTGATACACTGTCCTGTGACAACATCCCACACTTTAACACTATCATCATCACAAGCACTGGCTAAATACAAGCCATCACTAGAGAAGGATAAAGCTTGAACCCAGCCTTCATGTCCATCACATAAATGAATCTGGTTGCCCGTTTTAGGGTTCCAACACCTTACTGTCTTGTCCCATGATCCAGAGGCCTGAAATGACATTGTAACAATAATGTTAAGTTGTAAAGCATGAGTATTGTAAACCATTATATAACATACTAATTATAAGTCCATGCAGTACAGAGTGTCAAGCACAACAAGGATCCAAAATCTAGGAAATTACTCATTTTGGTAGCCAAAAATATGAAATTTTTTATTGAAAACATATAGAATCAAAAACAAACATACTAATCCATGTCCAAATAAACATTGTACTTCTTTGTGGCCTCCCAGCACCCCTTCAGCCATCCTGTTCCAACATAACACATGTTAAATCAAGCAAAGACAGTTGGTTTAAATAATACAAAATGTATAAAATAATATGTATATACATGTAAGTTACTAAGTTTAATGTGTCAGATACTAAAAAATTATAATTTAAAATCAAGGTACCCTAACAGCTATTAAGGATATCAGACAAACATCATAGTGAAAAGTCTAACAAATTGAAATATAGGAAACCTATATATTAACAAGGTAACGGTCAGTATTACATAAGCAATACATGTCTCATCAAAACAAAACATGTCAGTGACAACTGTCAGTAACAGCCTAAATGGTCCAATTTTTACTTTCATTTGTTTCTGATTGTCCCATAGATCCATGTTTCTTTCATTCTCAATTTCAATTTCACAGGAGATGGGTGTAGCTGGCTAAACATGAGGTGCCTACCCTTCCAGTGAAAATCCACATGTTTAGCCTAATTTTCCAGTTTCAATGTTTTTACATTGATTTTGGATAGTGATTTGAACATGGATTAGTATGTTTTTTTAATTTTATATTTTATATACATATATTTTTTTTTTATATTTTCAATTTCCATTATCAAAATAACCAAGTAGTCTGTGATTATTTAGAATTATCAAAATACCATAATTGTATAAGTTATCATTAAGTTGTAAAACTTATAAAAATACATGTATGAATTGTATGTCTAAATACCATGCACCCATCTTGCCCCTGGCTATTTTGATTTTTGACAAGTGGATGATATGAAATGTAGTCTATCAAAATCAAGTTTTGTGTTCAAATACATGAAAATATTGTAGATGATTTATCATTTCATAAAGCTGTTTGATTACAACTAATAAGTACACCCTTTTTAACCAATGCAATCCAAAATCTTAAGAGTTGTCTCCCTTCGATTGAACACGTAACTAATGGATTGATCTTTATGATCATATAATTGTATAAAACAAGTGCTAATGGATAAGGCCAATAGCAAAGTAATTAATTTTAAGTTAGAGTTATTATTTGGACTAGAATTCATACAAATTATGCAATACCTGGATATTTCAATTATTTACAAGCACTCAGCATTATAGGTCTTATGGATTATTTTGATAAAATAAAAATAAAATTTATTTACCAACATTCCATCTTTAGAGTAAGCTACAGCATGAATGTTGCCTTTGTGACCTTCTAATACTGTGACGTCATCCTCTTTTCCCTCGTCACTCTCTAAAGTCCAAACCCTCACTGTAAAATCCCATGAACCTGTCGCCTGTAGGAAGATTGAGATAAAGGATTTAAATTGTTTATACAGTCATGTACTACGAAAACCAAAGAAAAGTTGTTAAAAAGAGGAGATAGAGCAAAGTAATGGAGTTTTATGTTCCAGTCAAGATTCATTTACTTATATCAAGATGATGAAAGAGGTAATAACTCTTGAAGAAACCTACTTTATGTTGGAAACTACAGGAAGATTACTGTAAAATTCTGCTAAATATTTTGCCATGGTTGAATCTAGGCAGAATTACTGTCACTTTATACATCATCAGGCACCCACTAGTGAATTTCTTTGACATTAATTTATTTCCTCTTTTGTAAGGAACTTTATTACTACCCTCAACTCAACATTTTGATTTTCTATCATAGGTTGATGGTTAAGTGTTTTCAATGAAGTTTTAGAACCCAGTAAAGGTGAAATTTTTCACTTATATCAAGATGACCATGGGGTTCATATGAAGGTGAAGGAGACTGGAGTGCCCAGAGAAAACATTAACCTCAAATAAACCAAAACACTTTCTCACATATGATAAGAATCTGTCCCGAGTTGAATTTAAACCTAGTGAACCAAAAAACTTTCTCACATAAGAATCTGTCCTGAGTGGGATTCAAACCTAGGCAGTGAGAGGTGCTGTGATCTATAATTGTGTGATTTAGACCACTTGGCCACAGAGGCCCCTAGTTGGGGTTAAGTAAGAGAATACACTTTTATAGTTTTAGAAGAGGTTTACTATTATGAATATTACACCTACCAGCATTTTACATCCAGGTGAAAAGGCAATCGATTGAACCAAATTTTTATGTCCAACAAAAACTTTCAACAGGAATCCATTCTACAATGAAAAATAACAAGAGGCCCAGGGGCCACATCGCTCACCTGAGCAACTTGCTAGGTAGAAGCCGAAATGAGTTCAGTATTGAAGTGAGTGCAGGGGAGGGAGGTTTTGTGCAAACTGAAATCTATACTTCCTACCGATGCTTTTCACTAAACAATTTGTAAGTATTTCTATGTACCGTAAAAGGTTGATGTTTCGACAAGCCTCGGCTTATTCCGTTACCTTTTTCTTACAGCATTTCAACCAATGAAATAATTTTAAAAAAAATTTTCATCATGCAATCTACCAATCTCAAAAGAGAGAAAATGCATAGGCCGAATACTGTAATCGGGAAATGGCAAATAGAAATTATAGAATACAGCAGGATTTACATTAAAAATTAGCTTTTAAATACAAGTACAATTAATATATTTCTCATGAACAATATATTTAACTTTATATCAAAATACTTATATAAAAGAATACAGCATGGAAAATACACTATTATTTAACCATGATTTGAACAAACTTGAATCTACACTACCTGAGGATGCTTCCATTTTAATTTGAGCTTTCCTGGCCTAATAGTTTTTGAGGAGAAGATTTTTAAAGATTCTCTCTATATATTCCCGTGTAAAACTTGACCCCCTCTTGTGGCCCCACCCTACCCCCAGGGACTATGATTTGAACAAACTTGAATCTACACTACCTGAGGATGCTTCCATTTTAATTTGAGCTTTTCAGGCCTAATAGTTTTTGAGAAGAAGATTTTTAAAGATTTTCTCTATATACTCCTATGTAAAACTTGATCCCCCTCTTGTGGCCCCTCCCTACCCCCGGGGACCATGATTTGAACAAACTTGAATCTACACTACCTGAGGATGCTTCCATTTTAATTTGAGCTTTCCTGGCCTAATAGTTTTTGAGGAGAAGATTTTTAAAGATTCTCTCTATATATTCCTGTGTAAAACTTGACCCCCCTCTTGTGGCCCCACCCTACCCCCAGGGACTATGATTTGAACAAACTTGAATCTACACTACCTGAGGATGCTTCCATTTTAATTTGAGCTTTTCTGGCCTAATAGTTTTTGAGAAAAAGATTTTTAAAAATTTTCTTTATATATTCCTATGTAAAACTTGATCCCCCTCTTGTGACCCCTCCCTACCCCGGGGACCATGATTTGAACAAACTTGAATCTACACTACCTCAGGATGCTTCCATTTTAATTTGAGCTTTTCAGGCCTAATAGTTTTTGAGAAGAAGATTTTTAAAGATTTTCTCTATATACTCCTATGTAAAACTTGATCCCCCTCTTGTGGCCCCTCCCTACCCCCGGGGACCATGATTTGAACAAACTTGAATCTACACTTCCTAAGGATGCCTCCACAAAAGTTTAAGCTTTACAGGCCGAATAGTTTTTGAGAAGAAGATTTTTGAAAAATACCAACAAAGTTTCAATAATTCTCAATTATCTCCCCTTTAAAGAGGGTGTGGCCCTTCATTTGAACAAACTTGAATCCCCTTCACCTAGTGGTGCTTTGTGCCAAATTTGGTTGAAATCTGCCCAGTGGTTCGTGAGAAGAAGATGAAAATGTGAAAAGTTTACGACGACGACGACAACGACGACGACGACAGACAACGGACAAATTGTGATCAGAAAAGCTCACTTGAGCCTTTGGCTCAGGTGAGCTAAAAACATAAAAATTTGAAATCATTATTTGCTTATGGAATTCACTGGTAAACCTTGTGATCAGTACCCTTAACTTGTGTGCAGAATGTTATTGAAAACTTTATGTTGCAAATAAATGTAATGTTTTTTTTTACAGTAAACATACCAGTGAACTGATGTCATTCCATATTTAATGGAAATAACTGTTCTGCCCCAAAGATTAAAAGGTATAGTTTCACATGATAAGCTGGTGAACCCTAATATCATTAAATTTAACATAAAAATATAAAAATTATCAAACACATAAGGACAGAAAACAGGGTAATCAAATAGGATCTCAAAGGATAACATGCTGTGTTGTTGGTGGAGTGATATATTTATGCAACAGTGTTGGAAATTAGTAAATATTTCAACCAGTAAATCCAGTTATTCTCTTGATAATTTAAACATTTTCTTTTGTGGTATGAGATAATATTGAAATAGTAACCAGTCCTTTCTAAAAGATACAGAGCTGCCAACCCCTTTTTGTGTAATTGCGAGTCTGTCCGAGATCCATCCAAAGTGTGTCACACACTTCTTAGCTGGCTGCACCACTCAGACCCAGGAAAAAAGTTACAAATGGTGCAATGTTGTGTAATTTCACAGAGAAATGGAGACAGTATATGTGCATCACGGTTTTGTGATATTTCATCCACTACCAACACAAAATTAATCCCGATTAAACCCTTATTCCATCCATGTAATAACTCAAAATTTGCGGTAAATAAATGTGGATTCAAGTGGTAATGCATGAATACTGCAAGTCATCTAGCTGTATGGTTAATTGCTGGTCAGTCCATTTCTTGGCGGTTCGGCGGGAATTCACGTGTAAATGCGGGTTGGACCCTCAGGTTGCCAGTCAGTTGGCAGCTCTGAAGATACCAGTCATGGATTTCAGATTGACTGTTACTTAAACACGTAATATATTCACATGTATTTTTTAATATAAAAAAATGTTGAAGTCTAAGTTTACATGTATCTATTCTCATGTTATCATCAGGAAACTACCCTGAAAACAGACATACAGACATCTTATCTTGTTTTATCTTGCTAAGTCTGTTTCATTGACTTTTTAGTTGTAAGCAGTAAGCATCCTCCTTTGCCACCACCAATGGTGGCCTACTATTTTTTTAACTCTACAGAGGTGATTTCAGTGTGCATTGAGACATGGGTCATCAGTTTTGAGTCTCATTCAAAAGACTACCCTACTATACTAATTCAATGAAAATATATAATCATACACAAGATCATCTTGACTGATGATTTTCAGTGATCTAACTGAAATAAAGTGTACTATTTATCCAAAATTCTTGAAAGAATTTACAGTGGATATAAAAGTTAGATGCCTGATAAGTTCGTAAAGTTAAACAAAAGACATTGCAACATATTTGTATACAGAATCTAAATATCTGAAGTATGCTCTAATTACTGTTAGTGTAATTTCATGTGCAGTTTACTAATTTGGCTTATTTTGTGGTACAAAAAATTCTGCAATAAATTGTAACAGAGTATACATGGTATATAGCTAACTTAAATGCTGTATTTGTGTCATACAATGCATAGTCTTTTTCATGATTTTCAATCTTATAGTAAGTTTCATAAATCTGTGAATAGAAATTAAAAAGCTGCGGAAATTATTCTTCTGACATTAGGTAAATTTACAGTATATTGAACATGTTGAAGTTAATAATTATAATACCTCAACATCCCATAAAATGGCTGTTCTATCCCATGACCCAGTAGCTAAATATTTAGTATCCGATGAAAACACGACAACTTCGACACTCTTATGATGACCTGTCAATCAAATCAAACATACAGTAATTATTCAATGCAGTAAATCCTGGATACACTGACACAATGGACACTGTACATAGTATTTTTCGGACAACATTTCGGCATTTTAAAGGGTCTGATGATAATTCCAGGGAGAAAAACATTTGAGAAATTACAATTGGACCCTAAAATACCTTAGTGATAAGTAAGGTGGCAAAGTTATTGAGGTGCATTATAATGAGGATTTACTGTAAATTCAAATAAGAAGGGAATGAAGTGGTGTGGAGTCAGGACTCTTTAACTCATATCAAAGTTGTCAATTTGTGGGCAGTGGAGGAAACCTGAGTTCCCAGAGAAAATCAATGACCTTCAACAAGAAAACTGACAAACTATCTCACACTATGAAATGCCCTAAGGGGGATTCAAATCTAGGCAGTGATGAGCTGTGATTTGTAAATTTTCTCTTTACACCATCCAGCCATCAAAGCCCAAGAACGAAATGGGGATGGCCAGGTTTAGCCATAAGAACTAAGTGTTACATGTATATGCTATGGCAGACCACTGTTGACATTGTATTTACTCTCACTGTATGTATTCTAACTGTGTGTACCATGACAGTAGCTCAGTTAATAATGTGCCACATGAAAAATGGAGGTTAGGTGGATATGAGGAAGACTTGAAAATTGGTAATGAATGTTCATTCCCCAAGCAATTTGCACTTAAAAATAAAAGTATCTAACAGTAAAGTACACTTCCATTTTGGACATCCTCCCGGAGAACAGTTTTCCTATAGTGTTGTCTGGAGAGGTAGAGTAACCTCCCTTTTTAGCTCAGCACTATACCTCTCCGACAACACTAGAACAAATCCCTCGAGAAAGGCATATAAAGATTAATATTACCCAGTGTTCCAACTAGAAGGGGCTATTGCACCATTTGACCCAAATAATAATTATTTACCCTGCATAAGTGAAGATGTTCAGCTTTCTTGTCCTCCATATCTTACTGTTTTATCAGGAGCCACTAGCTATATATTTGCTGTCACTGGAAATGGCTACAGTCTTAACTGCCCTAATAAACAATAATGCAAATTCAAATTTGCATCATGTGGTTATTCCACTGCATGTGAACTTTGGAATGTGCATTTTTCTAAGTATAACACTGGTAGATTTTGATTATTTCTTCACAATTCGGTTTGTCCAAGTAGACCTGTTGAATCAGGTGAACTAATTTTTTTAGAGTGTTAGCTCCGTAATTGGGGGGGGGGGGGGGGGTGGGGGGGTCATGGTTTCAAATCCGACTTGTTCTTACCCAAGCTTTAGCAGTGACTGTCTTTCGCTAAGCACTTGGCATTATGAAATGAAAGTCAGTCTTTTGGGATGGGAAACTTAAATAAACAAGGTCCTGTGCCACTGTACGCTTGGCACGATAAAGAGCCTACTGTAGGTATAATCCCATCAGCACAGTCACAGGCAAAATTTTCTACACTTTGTCAACAGCTGCTGACATCTCAATATTGAATATTCTTGACTGGGAGGTTAAACCTATTACTTAACTCAAATCAAGTTTTTTCATGCCTCATTCAGAAATCATTCACTAATACTGATGCAGTCAGCTCAGGGGCATGTGGAGGAAACGCAGTACCCTAGAAAACTTAACAGACTCAGCAGTGAACTGATAGATTTTCTTACTTGGATCTGCCTGAGTGGATTAGAACTTATGCGACGAGATGGACTGTGATTTGTAATGTGCATTCTAAACCACTCAGCCACTAAGACCCAAATAGAAAACCAGCTAAGTCCAGAAACTGGGTTCGTTTTGTCTGTAACCCAACTCTCTAGTAAATTAAACCAAAATGAGTAATTTGAATAGTACCGTACCTGTATGTCCCTTAAGTTTACATACTAGCTGTCCAGTTTGTGCATTAAATATTCTGACTCTCTCATCATCACATCCAGTGACTAGTATCTGAAAGTCAGTAGAAACTGCCACAGAATTTACCTAAAGTACATACACAGGTTTGTAAAATATACACTATGATCCTACTTTTAAACAATGGTACTTAATTGTATTTTACATAGTTTCATTTCCATTATAATTATATTACATTCATCATGTTCACAAAGCTTGAAGGGCAGGGCTATCACACCATGTTTGTAAATTGGATCTGGGTCCCTTAATGGCATTGGAAAGATAACATCAATTGTTTCATGATTTTTATTTTATTTTATTTTATTTTTATTTTTTTTTGGGGGGGGGTGTCTATGTTAAATACATGGTATAAATGTTAAGTTTTATTTTGAACTTAAGTGACTCAATTGGGTATTCTCCTAAATGTTTAAAAATAATATGGGTTTTGAATCACTGTAATGGTTCCTGTTTCCAGCCTCTCAATTACTGTAAGTAAATTGAGAACCCTGAGGGGTATCATTGAACTGTGAGTGAATTGTAGAGGTCTGGGTAGCTCAGTGGTAGAGCACTCGCCTATTGTGTGGGAGGTCCCAGTTCAATTCCTATTACATTGGGGGGCTTGTTCGACCCTGGGAAGTGGCCGACCAACAGGTTGGTCCCAGGGTGGAACCTTGTGGTTTCGATTCAAGAGAATTGAATGAAAAAAAAGGAAGGGAGAAACGTAGCTGTCTGGGTAGCTCAGTGGTAGAGCACTGTCTATAGTGCAGGAGGTCCCAGCTTTGACCCTGCAATTTTTCTCCTTCCTGTTACAGAATATTGTCTAAAATCATGTATCCTTATACAATGAGTAAATTAAACCTTGATTCATTGCCACTGCCATTATTTGTCCAGTCAGGTTTTGGTGTTATAAAAGGAAAGGCAATTATGAAATAAAGGGAGACTTGTAAAAAAAAAAACATGAAAGAAATGAAGGGACATGGTATTAAAAAATGCTGTGGCTGTAAGTGGGGTGGCTAAGATATAGAGGGCATTATGATAAAGTCTAATGTAGATCTACATATATTTTACATTTTGAACCTTAGATTATCTAAACAGTTGATATATGGTGTTTTGGCCAAGTAGTGATTTTTTCACTTAATATGAGTCAGTTAATTCTGAATGGATGGTGGGGTAAACATGAGTGCCAATATAAAAACACCAGCCTTTGGCAAGTGGACTGACAATCTTGCATATGCTATGATTCGTCCAAGTAGAATAAGCTTTGATCTGTAAATGCAGGCTTTAGACCAACTTGGTCACCTAATCTATCATAATTCAGGGTTTATTCATTTTATAATATCTGGCGAAATGATGGTACAGTGCTAATTAAAGAGACCTGATCTTTCAAATCTGGGATGAATACTAGTAAGTACAAATAGTTGAAAGATCTGTAAACAGACATTTACCCTTTCAAAATTAAGCAATTTAACTCACCCCCACCCCACCCCAAAAAATTAAAAACAATTAGAACTGTTCTGGTCTTGAAAAGAAATAGTGTTGAACCTTTTCAAGTTACCACATTGTCGTATTGTATCTTATCATGCAGTTAGATTACAACACTTGAACTTGAATGAACTTTAAGTACTTATGCTTTGTACCACAACTGTTTAGATATCTGGCCCCAGTTTCACAATTATTCCTTGACTAGATTTCCTTAACTTAAATCTTACAAATTTCAAATCTTAATAACTTTGTTAATTTCTATGATATTCAGTTATTTAAGGTGCCATTTTGAAGATTGCCTTCAAGCTGATAGCTAAGTATTCAGGTTATTCAGTGTTGTAGATCCAGAAAAAAAGATTGTCAAAATTTGCTAAATTTAAGTAAAGGAAAATCTTTTTTAAAGGAATGTTTGTGAAACTGATCTCTGGTCTTTAAGTTGGTGAGCTGATTACATCCAGTGTTATATCCAATGACTTTATAAATTCCAGTAATTGTAACTAAAATTTACTATCTTTTTTATTCCTAAATTTGAGTAAAGGAGGTTATAAATAAGAATGTTAAAACTTAAGAATAATTTTTATGATAAATTATGAGTACAAGTACCATACAAATTCAGGGGTTAAAAATTATGATTTGTAATGAAAGGTCTGGGACTTTCAGTCTTTATTTCTAGCAGGTCCCACATAAAGTTTTGAAAGTCCAGCGTCAAAATGGACAGATCTATGTGCAGTTGTCTTATTATAAAGAAAAAGTTGGAATATCCTCACCATGCAGGTCCATCAGACTTTTACAGTTTAAATTTCAGGGTCCCAAGGTAAAATCAATAGGTCCCGGACCTCGGACCCCGGTAATTTTGAACCCCTGAAATCTTATCAAATATTTCTTATATATCTATCATAGAACAGCTTTTCACATGAAGACCTCACCCCAGCCCATTCAACTCCCTCGCAATCAACAGTACAGTGACATGCAAAAAGTATCCGGTCACTTTGTATAATCCTTCTTTATTTCATATAAAACCATATATCTTTAAAAAATTCCCAAAAATTTATTTCTTGGTCAATTTCCATGATGTTTTCACTGTTAAATGTAGTTGTTTTTAATAGACAAAAATTTTAATTCAACACATTTTTTTAAAATTAAAATCTACTATATACTCATGTTTCACATATCAGGTAAAAGTTTACCATGCTGTTTACCTTATGATTTCTTACATGTTATAAGATGGATAATATTTTGAAAATTGTTGAAAGAAAGAAACTACAACTAATTTTTTATTTACCTGTAAAATTTTACAAAAATCGCTCAAGAAATGAGTTTTTGAGAATTTTTTACAAACAGCATTTTATATTTAATAAGTAAGGATTTTTTCAGTCACCAAATACTTTTTTCACGTCTCTGTATCTACTTGTATAATTTACCTCATCTTTGTGACCTCCATACTGTTTCAGATCTAACCTACAGTAGTCTCTGGGTCCACGGAACATAATTAATAAATCAAAACTGAACCAATTCAGTCGCTTCTCAAATAACTAGACTCAACATGCTCATTAAATGTTCTGCTTATGATATGTAACAAGTACTCATTCTCTAAAGATCATGGGCGAGGATTTCACCTCCTCATTGGATAAAAAATCAAATATGCTTCTTAACTTGAACAATCAAATTGATATTTTGTGTTGGTGTTTGTGACAATACTAGTATTAAAACTTCTGTTATCAGTCTATGTTGATAAGCTGAACTTCCTTCAAAGGAATACTTAATTCTAAGTTATTTTATTGACTTTTTACATAATCTATATAAAATGAGTTTGCACCACTCTTAGCGATGTCAATTTTAAATTTTAAACGTCCATATAGAGCACAGGTATAAAAATCATATCACACTCAATGACGTTTAAATCTTTAGACGTCCATTACACAGGTAAAATATCAAATCTTCATACACAGGTGAAAAAATCAAATGTTCATTACCGGCACAGTAGGATTAAAAACCCAATGTCGATTTGAATTTCATTGTAAATCACATAAAATGTGTCAATTCCCATGTGTCACGTTAACCGATTATGTTGTGCTTTCAGTTCTACAGTAATTCACATTTTCTGCGTCATCGTTAGAGCATGCTGTGAGTGAAAGGCATATAGGTTGCCTGTTAATTCTGTTTGTAATTCTGTTAGATCTAGTTATTTTATGAGAGTTCTACTTTACCCACAGACATTAAGCGACTTTATCATATATATAACGTCATTGTAACAGGTATTATCTGTGTAAATAGCTATAAATCTGGATTTGTCACAGGTTATAAATCACACTAACATTGTTTATACTGGATACCAGTTCCCGGAAGTAACAGACTTGGGGGTTCTAATTTCTAAATAGAAAAGGAACAGGACGGAAAGACGGAGATTTTTTTTCAAGACACAATAGTCCGTGGGCTAGGTGACCCACCGTGCAACCCCCCCCCCCCCCCCCCCCACAGGATCCTCCAACACCACTTTTTCTGGTACCTTAGGTGTCTAGTAATGGAATCGGGATATTTCCCAGAAATAAGTTGGGATGCTCTTCATGAAAAACTTCAATATTTAAGAGTACCTGAAAGTTTTCAGTAAATTTCTCTATTAGGGGTAGGGGAACGTTTTTATCTTTGTTTTCAATATTATTATGCAGATTCAGATCATATTTGGTACCATTGTAAAGGGAACATGTTCAGCTTTTATAAAATACAAAGTTGGTTGATGTAGCTGCTTCTATGTCGTCACCATGACGTCATAAACACAAGTTTTGAGGAAAAACGCTATAAAATCATGTCAATTTATCCTTTATAAAATTATTTCTATACAGCATAATAACACACATTAAGACAAAGTATGTTTTCCATTTACTTAATGAATTGTAGTTATAAATGATCATATATTCTCATCTTCGATAAAAGACACCACTCTATTCAAAATATATTAAAGATAGCCATTTTGTTTTTAAAAAAATGATCGAAACGGGGTAGGGGAACGTTTTTATCTGTTTTCGATGATATTATGTAGATATAGATCATATTTGGTATCATTGTAAAGGGAACAGCTTCAGCTTTTATAAAGTACAAACTTGATTGATGTAGCTATTACTGTGACGTTTCTATGACGTCATAAACTCAATTTTTGAAGAAAAAGGCTATAGAATCATTTCAAATTATATTACATGATTTTATTTCTGTACCACCCAATAAAACACCTTGAGACACTGTATGCTTTTCATTTACTTCATAAATTGTTGTTATAGATGATCATAATTCTCATTTTAAAGAAAAGACGCCATTCTGTTATGAAAAATATATTGATTTAAAGATACACTTTTATTTAAAGTTAATCGAATCTTAAGATTAATAGTTTTCACGATTAAAGTGACCCAGTATGTTTCTTTGTATAAATAATCATCATCATCATCATCATGGCATCATCATAATCATCATCATCATCAACATCATCATCATCATCATCATAAATTTTTTATACATTCATGTCAATACAAATTTACAAAAATGTCCAACATCATCACCCATTATTCTATAGCTAACAAAAGGCTTAATTAATAATCTTAGTTTGAGAATGGCTTTAGTTCTTATCATTGCCATAGTGATTTAGCAGTTGTTTTAATGGTGGAGATATGCCACAGGGTTCTTATATGCATCTAGAGCAGTTGAAACCTAAAATGCGATTTCTGCCATAGGCTAGTTGTAGGGAATAGGAAACATCAAGAATAAATCTTTTACTTTTTTGCCAACTGTATATCCTACTAACCAGGATGAATTTGTGCTAGATTTCGGAGCACCTACAGCCCCAGAGATGCAGTTCATTTATTTTTCAAACAGTTATGAGCAAAATCATAGAAATTTTCTAAAGATATTATTTATTATCTTTATGCTTTATCACTACAATGAGGTACATATTTCGACACAAAGATTGCCATAAAGTAACATCGGTATCACCAGAAAAATTATTGACCATATAACTATAGAACAAATGTAGGAGGAGTCTATTCATTGTCAGGGCAATGCATGGAGCAGATGTCATCTCGAACCACCAATTTATCATGACAAAGATAAAAATAAAAGCAGCCAAACAAATCCTGGAAAAAACAGAACATGAGTTTAATGTTAGAAAATTGAAACAACTGGAAAAGAAAGAAGAATTAAGATTAGTCTGAAGAACAGGTTTTATGCTTTAACAGCTATGGGTGATAATAATGAGAGCTGGGATGTCATAAAAAGGGCATACCGGTATATCGACACAGAGAATTTGGTTGTCAGAGGAAACACGGGACAAAATATCCCAAGGAAATACAAGAGAAAATAACAAATAACAGAACCAGGTTAGCAAAATATTAGTATGAAGGGAGTATGAGGAGGCACAGGAAGAAATATAAAGGAACACAAACAAGTGATTAACGAAAATATATGGAAGATGGAAAATATTGTAACCGCACAAGAAATAGTAGCTAATGAAAATCTATACCTAAAAACAAAGAAACACAGGTAAACCAGCAAACACAGACAGACCGGTGTAAGGAAAGGATGAAAAAAAGATCACAACAGAGGAAAGATGGGCTGAATATTTTAACTATATACCAAAAGACCACCTCCATACGAAATATTGGACATAACACCACATACCTTTGATGATAAAATAAGGAAAGGGTGCCAACAAAAAAGAAATAAAAAAGTATAAATCAACTTGAAAAAGGAAAAGCTATAGGACCTAAATAAATATCTAAATTACTGTGCATCATCTGGATAAGAGAAATTATTCCAACACAATGGGAGATGGACTATCTCATTAAACTACTCAAGAGGGTAGATAATGGAGATGTAAAAACTGAAGAGGCACCATACTACCCAATGTAGCTGAGAAAATACTGCCAAAGATCATCCTTCATAGACTTAAAGATGGAATAGAAGAGGTACTAGGTGCTCTGAACAAAACAAGCTGGTTTTAGGAAAAAAAATCTTACACAGACCAAATTGCCATGCCCAAGTATAGAACAGTCAGTAGAATGACACTATGCATTATACCTTTATAAATACTAAGTGTACATTTGTTAAGGTCTCAACAGAGAAAACTATTCCCAAGCATTTCATGTGAATACAGGAGTATGTCAAAGCTGTATACAAACACAAATCATCTTTAATTGCAATAAATGGAATACAATGGACACTAACACCCGAGATAGAATATATGGGCTTCGCTGATATACGCTATTGACCCTCACATTAAATCAAATGTAGATAAAGACCACTCTGCTAAACGAAACAGTTTTAAAAACTGGACTGAAGATCAACTCAAACCAAACAAAATGTAGAACAACAATACAACAAAAGGTATAAATTAGGATAGTTATAAATTGAAGAGGTAATTGAGCTTTTTTACTTGGGGAGCATGATTGTTGCTGAAGAAGAAACAAAACGGGGCATTAAGAAAAGAATAAAAATATCCAGAAAAGCATTCAAAATTATAAAGAATAATATGGAAAACTAGTCTACCACTAAGAACAAAAATCCAATATTCAACTCAAATGTAAAATCGTCCCTCTTATATGGTCTAGAAACGATGGAACTGAATTAGACATACGCTCAGAAAACCACCAAAGGGCAAGTGTTAGAATAGAAGACCAAAGCTTTTGGTGAGAAATAAAAGAGACAGAACAGAATCGCTTCAATTGAAAAAAATACTCTGATGGCCATATATTGTTCAAGGAGCTATTTGAACTATGTCTTTATAATGCATTGTACTGATAAAGCATATGTTATAAGGATAATGGATGATAATGTTCAAAATTATATGATTTTGCTTATGAATGTTTGAAAACATGATGGAACTGCATCTCTGGGACTGTAGCTGCTGGGAAACCTCCAACAAATTCATCTGTACAGTTTCTGAATGTTGCTAAGAGGAGGCACTGCAAGAGTCTTGATAGTGAGGCAAAAGAAATATTCTATATGTTTCATTTTCGCTACAACTAGCCTACGGCAGAAATCACACATATGTTAGGTTTCAACTGCTCTAGATGCAAATATCAACTCTGTGGCATATCTCCACCATTAAAACAACTGCTAAATCACTATGGCAATGATAAGAACTAAAGCCATTCTCAAACTTAAATTATTAATTAAGCTTTTTGTTAGCTATAGAATAATGGGTGATAATGTTGGGCAATTTTGTAAATTTGTATTGTCACGAATGAATAAAAAATTGATGATGATGATGCAGTTCTACGCCAAACGCACAAAATCTTCCCTAAAATAGGGAATCTTTTGAATTTGAAGTAACAATTGTGGTTTGGTCAGTTTGTTTGTATAGCAATAACATTTAAATTAATTTTGGACAGTGATGTTACCTCAAGCTGTTTAATGTATTAGATATTTACAAGGTTATACTTCACTTGGTGTCCATTCATGGTCTATTGTTACATAAAGGAAACATCCTCTCTTGTGTGTATCAGCATTGTCATAAGAAATCTTTAAGTTAAAACTTATTCAATCACGATGGGTTTAGCTAAATACATGGCTTAAAAATTAGAGTTGAAATATGAAAGAAAATATTAACAAAATGTAGTTTAACAATGTGTAGCATGTTTTATGGATGAAAGTAAAAGCATTCTTTAGTTTTCAGTATGTCAACATGTATTGAATAACAACTTTCAAGCACTAACATTAATTCAATTACGAAACAAGAGGCGTTACAGATGATCAGTTCATAGCTTTGGCTGAGATGGTTCACCGTCTGTCATGTGTCGTGTGACCTGTGTTACCTTTAGCATTTTAATATGTGGTATCAATGGATGCAGAATTAAATATACTTTATCATGATATTCTTGAATTCTGTATATCTTAAAAATAATTACCCAGCAACTCGTTGTGAAAGTGAAAAATGATAGAAATTTTACCTAACCGTGACCACCCCCACTCTCCATCCACGGTTTGTGGAAGCATATGTGCATGTGTGCATATTGAAGCTTAAATGTTTGAATAGGTGGTATCAATGGATGCAGAATTAAATATACTTCTTCATGATATACTTGAATTATGAATATCATAAAAATTAATACTCAGCAGCTGGGCTATTCGTTTTGAATATTAGGTAGATATAAAAAATATGGGTACAAGTTTTGCGGAAGTAATGACCCATTTCTAAATTCCGTAAGTAGGTAGTAATAAGTTGCTGATAGATAGTAACCAGCAGCTTTTCTAACAAGTAACTAGCCACCAGTAGCTAAATTCCCCCCCACAAGTAAATGATTACTGGTAGCTAACTTTTCTCACACAAGTAATTGGCTACAAATAGATAACTTTTCTCCCACAAGTAATTGACTACAAATAGCTAACTTTTCTTCTAAAAGTAGCCAACCAATAGTAACCAGTTACTAGTAGCTAACTTTATCTGCTATGTTTTTGTAAATATATTGGCAAAATAAAGACATTTTTGGAATGGACAGAATATAATTTTAAAACGAATAGGCCTATATCATTAAGGTATTTGGTTTACATGTAGACTACAATCTCTCTCTCTCTCTCTCTCTCTCTCTCTCTCTCACACACACACACACACACACACACACACACACACACACACACTACCCTAAACATCCAGATAAAACTCAGATTTAAAGTTACAGTCAGATTGGAAGTAAAGTATTCATTTCTAAATCCTGTAACAATGGCTATGTTTATTTAAAGTGATACTTCAGTTTGTATTGACTTTGTATTGTATTAAAGATGACCACAACTAATTAAATCTAATGTAGCGTAAACTAGCGACACGCCTACAAAAAATTCTGCTCTGCGTTAGTCGTAGAACTGGATGATGATGATGATAGTTATGATGATGCCATCATGATGATGATGATGATGATGATGATGATGATGATGATGATATTATTATTTATACAAAGAAACATACTGGGTCACTTTAATCGTGAAAACTATTAATCTTAAGATTCGATCAATTTTAAATAAAAGTGTATCTTTAAATCAATATATTTTTCATAACAGAGTGGCGTCTTTTCTTTAAAATGAGAATTATAATCATCTATAACAACAATTTATGAAGTAAATGAAAAGCATACAGTGTCTCAAGGTGTTTTATTGGGTGGTACAGAAATAAAATCATGTAGTATAATTTCAAATGATTCTATAGCCTTTTTCTTCAAAAAATGAGTTTATGACGTCATAGAAACGTCACAGTAATAGCTACACCAATCAAGTTTGTACTTTATAAAAGCTGAAGTTGTTCCCTTTACAATGATACCAAATATGATCTATATCTACATAATATCATCGAAAACAAAGATAAAAACGTTCCCCTACCCCGTTTCGATCATTTTTAAAAAAATGGCTATCTTTAATATATTTTTTCTAATAGAGTGGTGTCTTTTATCGAAGATGAGAATATATGATCATTTATAACTACAATTCATTAAGTAAATGGAAAACATACTTTGTCTTAATGTGTTTTATTATGCTGTACAGAAATAATTTTATAAAGGATAAATTGACATGATTTATAGCGTTTTTCCTCAAAACTTGTGTTTATGACGTCATGGTGACGACATAGAAGCAGCTACATCAACCAACTTTGTATTTTATAAAAGCTGAACATGTTCCCTTTACAATGGTACCAAATATGATCTGTATCTGCATAATAATATTGAAAACAAAAATAAAAACGTTCCCCTACCCCTAATAGAGAAATTTACTGAAAACTTTCAGGTACTCTTAAATATGAAGTTTTTCATGAAGAGCATCCCAACTTATTTCTGGGAAACATCCCGATTCCATTACTAGACACCCTAAGGTACCAGAAAAAAGTGGTGTCGGAGGATCCTGGGGGGGGGGGGTGCACGGTGGGTCCACCTAGCCCACGGACTACATATTATGGTCACTAAACAATACGTGATGGAGAAATAAAATGTGGGACTCAAACCTAGGACCAAGGGGTTAATATCTATTAGAAAAAATATAAATAAATAAATAAATAAATAAATAAATAAATAAAAATCCTCTTTTTATACACATTGAGAATCTTTCTTTTGTTTTTATTATTTATTTATTTATTTATTTATTTATTTATTTATTTATTGAAATGAATTTGGCCCCTGTGTTACCTAGGACATCAAGTACCGTATGCGTGTTCTTACAAAAATGAGAAAATGAGATCCCTAGATTTTACCATGATTTATATTTCATATTCTGAACATTTTCTTTTTGTCAATATTGTAGTAGTGGTTTTAGATCATTGTCTGATATGATCGTTAACACTGATAAACAGCATATTGCATGTTCAGATTTACTGTTAAGTTCACAATATAATCATGTACAAGGCATGTTCATAGGACTTCTCCACTTGGTGGCGCCAAAATTGCCATTGTCTAACATTGTCCTGACGACGTCACGTTGTTAGGATAAATATTCTTTGCCACTAATCACTGCATGCCGACTAGGAAGGTAAGTCCATTTTTTTCAATGTAGTTCACGAAAAACAACCTCAACATCCCACCTAGCTTGTCTACTTAGTTCCTATTGAACTATATGTCTTAAATGAAGTAGAAGTTTTTTTTCGATATTCAAGCGATAACATCGTAATATCAAAAAGAAACTTACCATCGTTAAGGCATGCAGTCCTCACAAATGGCGCGTTCTTCACTGGATCAGAAATGAAATTATAAAGAACTTACATACATATATCAACTGAAAATTCTGATCGTCTTCAGTCAGCACCAAGACGTTTCCTTTTAGAATGAAAGTGGTTCTTTGGTTTTGCGCCATTAACGGATGTACATGTATATCCAAAAATGATATTGAAAATCCTTGCCTAAAAAGAATCATCTTATTAAGATTCAAGTGAAAAAGTCTTTAATTTGTAATTTGTTCAGTTTATGTCGTTTTATAATTCTTTATATCATTAAGTGCTTTCTATGCAGTTACGTTTAAAGTTATTGGTGCCCTTACTGACACTTTTACTTATGTAGCGTTCTATTTAGCCAGTAGTTTGTAAAGCAATCACCTATAGTCCAGGAGTCCCAGATTCGACCCCCGGTTCTACCCTGCATTGTATTTCCCCTTTCTTATAGACTAGGAACAAATTCAGAAAATGTGACTTGAAGCGGCATTTTTTAGTAAAAGTTGGTAACATGCTTTTCTAACATAATTCGAGGGTGCTGAATTCAAAAAAGGCGGATACCAAGCTCAATTTTGAGTTTTTAAACCCATAATTCCAAAAACAAAATGGCGACTAAAATTAATGGTGTACCAATGCAAAAAATGTTACTTGGGTTGACAAATTTTGGTAAAAGTTAGAATATGATTTATTTAACATTATTAGAGAATAGCGAATTTAAAAAATGCAGATACCAAGCTCAATTTTGAGTTTTTGAACTCATAATTCCAAAAACAAAATGGCGGCTAAAATTAATGCTTACAATGCAAAAAATGTTACTTTGGTTGAGAAATTTTGGTAAAAGTTGGTAACATGATTTATTTAACACAATTCGAGGATGCCGATTCCAAAAATGATGAATACCAAGGTTAATTTGAATTTTTTAACCCATAATTCCAAAAACAAAATGGCGGCTAAAATTAATGGTGTACCAATGCAAAAATGTTAGTCGGGGTTTCAAATTTTAGTAAAAGTTGGTAACATGATTTATTTAACATAATTTAAGGATCCCGAATTCACATATGGCGGATACCAACCTCAATACTGAGTTTTTGAACCCATAATTCCAAAAACAAAATGGCGACTTATAGTGCACTAATGCAAAAATGTTACTTGGGGTTTCAAATTTTAGTAAAAGTTGGCAAAATGCTTAGTTTTACATAATTCGAGTTTGCTGTATTTAAAAAATGAAGGATACTAAGTAAAATTTTGAGCTTTTGAACCCATAATTCCGAAAACAAAATGTCGACTGTTTAAATTTATTGGCATATAATTTCTCAGTGTTATTTAAGTTCCATGTTTTAGCAAAAGATGGTACTTTGTGACATTTCAGCCTAACTTGCAGACTTGGGTTGTTACATTAAAATGAAAAGGGCTAAAACTGAAGTATAAATGTTTAAACCAAATTTAAAACAATTTCTAAAAATAAAGTGGTGGCTATAGTTAAGTGTTTGTTCATTATGTGTGCCTTTTGCATAGTACACTGATAAATCTACATGACTAATAAATTGAGTTCATAACCAAAACCATACTGAAATACTGATCATGGTGTGGAATTACCAGTAAAAATCGAAACTTGTGTTTGAAATGCAAAAGGGCATATTCCAGAACACTCTTTTATACTGAGTTTGCCACATGTTTTTGCAAAATAGTATGTAGAACCCGTGGTTGTCAATGTCAAAATCCCAAATTACTATGTCATCATGCGTCAAACTTTTAAGAATGATATAGGTTAAATCGGTAGAATCACAACCATTATTTAAAATCTTTTATCAATTGATACGTTGTGAACCGCATATATAGTGGTTTGAATTTTGACGGTAATATTGCATTATTTCACAACATAGTTTCAGTCTCTATACAGTTTTGCCAGCGATGTTTAAGGAGCTCAATGCAACTTTTAAATAATTAATTTTCTTGAAAATTCAGAAAGTCCTCCAATGAATATATAACATCATCATCCCACTATAAAACTGTGTAATGTAAATAGCAAGACTGATGTACAAGCTTAAGCAAAAAGTTGGCCACTCAATTTAAAAATTTAAAGCCACAGTCGTTAATTGCATTCAAGGCAATGGTAGAATTATGTCAGTGGACCAAGACACCTTTACTGAGTTTTCCACAACACTTGAAGTGAATATTTTTCCGTAACAGTCTGAAAAGTAATACAAATTATGTGCCATTTATTTTTTGTCCCTTTTGGAAATATTTTCTACATATATCATCAGAATACCATCAGTATCTAAGTTAACTGTGGTGATGGAACAGTCTTTCTCTGCCTTCTTTGGCGGAGATGAACCAGGTGATTCCATTGTTTAGACTGTTATTAGGGCTCAGGGATGAAATATATATATGTACCACTTTGCCTCCATAGAAACAAAGCTCTTGTGGGAGCTAACAGGATATACCACTAAAATGTTTAGATTAACACGCGACAAAGTGCATCTTGTGTGCTTCTGATTAATTGCCAGAAGTCCAACAGAACCAAAGCTTTCTTATTGCAAGATGTCAGAATAGAATGTACTGTTCTTTGTGAAATGCCAACTTATTGCCCCTATATTTTCTCTAACTCACCTATCAGTCATAACAATACCATGATTTTTATCTACGTTTCCACAATTTTAAAATGATTAGTGGCCAAACTTTCAAAATTTGTGAAAATGTTAAGAATATTTTTGTTTTTACAGATTTGCAAAAACAATTTTTTTTTCTGTTTGAAAGAAAAGGATTTCTCAAAAATGAGCAACCAATGGTGATATCGGCTACCATGAATGGAATGAAAACAAAGCTCTTTGACCATTTCTGGGGTTGCAACTGTGGCATATCTTCTATGACTGGGGTTATCATTAATGTTCTGCTTGTCCTGTTCATAATCCGCCACCCACCTTTTTACTCTTGCCTATGTAGGGGCATGTTGCTATCATATCAGTATAGATAGCCTCAAGTGCCTAACCGTATTTGTGCAAATATTGGATCCTGCTCTGTCACCATTTGTTTTACATTTGTCACTAGTCCTATTTATTTTAACGTAATACCTTGCTGATATTAATTTACAAAATTACACTGGTCTTTGGATACACAGATTTAAATAGTTAGGGGATAGAAGGGTTGAAAAGGGACATCGGCGCTAATCTCCTTAAACAGAAGGCTCACGGTATATCATTCAGCCCTATTACTTCTTACCGATTTTAATAAAATAAAATGTAGTATTGCTTTTGTTATAGTTGAATATCAAATTTCACATCAACATTTTGTAGTGCAATTTCACCTTTTTAGCAATTAGTCAGCTTAGAGTTGCTCGGTGATGGCTTAGCACCCCTAAATAGGTTTGGAAGGCTAGTGTTGTTACATTTACTTTGCTCTTCCACTGCAAAAAGAATTCTTCAGCATTGAGTGCAAACACAGGCTTCAATGTTGTAAACTATTTCATTCACACTCTAGAATACATATATCAGTGTTTCAGCATGTTATGTGTCATATTTAATTCATTGAATTAAACAGAAACATACAGTCCTATGTTCAAATTACAATCCAAAACCAAAAGCGAAAACCTTTAAAACTGGCTTAAATTAAACAGTGAACTTTGTACAGGGGTCAAATATATACATTTTTTTCATAATGACATTTGTCGCCAGGCCACCCGAGACGAAGGCTGACCGGTATGCCAGATCTTTTGATTTCATAAATATCAAACCTCTTTTTACAGAGTTATTGCCCCTGAAAAGTACTTAATTTTTTCGCAGATTGTGCTGTTTTTGTGGCTATTTACTAGAAAACTATTAGTGTTATATAAAGAAGACATTAAAAAAATAATAAACATGACAAACTAAGTAGCAATGTTTGTAAGAATACGATGATCCATAGAGGAGTTGTTACCCCTGGAGTATAATTTTTTGCGAATTTGTGTTTTTGACCATATTTTATAAAGAGTATTATAAATAGGTAACAACACCAAGTTGTAAAAATAATCAACATGCTAAGATTTAACTTCGTAGCAAATTTTGTGTATAATAATCAACGAAGGTGTTGTTGCCCCTAAAATTTCAGTATTTTGTTTAATGTTTTCAGGTGAGCAATAAGGCCCATAGGTATTTTGTTTAAATTTTCTGTTCATTAACACCCAAGTAAGCTTTGAAATATCACAATCTTTGATTAATAGCTGTTTGTTGCTACCAAAACAACTTCTATATCAACTTTAATGCAAAAATGCATTTAGATTTTGGCAGCCATTTTGTATTTAAATTTTGACCTACTTAGAGCAATTTTTCAGCTTGGTATCCGCCATTTTCGGACTCAGCACACCCAAATTAGGTAAGAATGATATATGGTTTGCTTTTACTAAAAATGCCTCTTCCTCTTTAAAACGACGTCTTTTCTGAAAATGTGCCTAGTCTATTATTAAGTACCGTGATTTTAAGAGTTCGTCAAATTGGAAGTGATTGGTCTAAGCCATGCGTTTGATCATGGAGTTCAATCTGAAATGGTTTCGATTCAAATTGGTGGAGGAAAGAATTTATCGGTCTGGATATATCGGTCAGTAGAGAACTCGCTTATAGTGAGGGAAGTCCCGGGTCGGGTGTTTTAATTGCCTGTTACGAATTCATTAAAACATATGTATTGTTGGACATTACTTGCAGCTTGGACCTTTTGATTCTGTAATGTTGTTTGATTGAACTCGCGATTTTTATAATTCTAGAACATTTGGAAAAAAAATTTTTTCCCTACATTTAAAAAGCAATGGTCCTGCATTATGAATGTAGTTTTACAAATCAGATAAAATACTGTTCCTAAAGCATTCATAAGATATATTTTCTTTGTGAAGGAATGTAACAAAAAGAACACAAGATGACGGAATTTTTTTTATCAATTTTGCGATCCAGAATTTAGTTCATCTTTTATAATTATATCATCACGGTCTCTTTCTTTACGCCTTCGACGTACAATCGGGTTGCATCGGCCCAAGATTTGTGAATTTGTAAGCATGGGGTTTGGGGGGCGGCAGCCCCCCCCCCCCCCCCCCCCTGAAGCTGAGCAGAATTTGAATGTCAGAGGATGAATTTGGCCCTCTCCCGGCATTTGATCCCCACATTTAGCTATTGAGCTAGTTATATAAATATGCATGGAAACAAGGATATCAGATAGCAAAGAATCACACCCAGCTTTGATTTTTTCCTCTTTTTTGTTCCTTTTTAAACAATTTTTTTTTATTATAGTTCTTACTTTTTTTTTAGTTTTGTTTTCTGGGAAATGTCTTCAAGACACTTCTTTTTTTTAGTTTTTTTCTGTGTTTTGTCTTTTTTTTTTTTTTTTTTTTTTTTTTTTTTTTTTTTTTTTTTTTTTATACTTTTTCTGAGTTTTTCTGAGAACTGTCGTTAAGACGTTATGGCACAAAGCTATATACAACAATACAATTTCAAATATAAGACATAGGCCTGAGCAGCGACAGGTCAATGTGGAAAATACTTCAAAAATTGTAACCACCGTCCGGTTTAATAAGGGAACAGAAGATGGATTTTGCGGTTACCATCTGATGCAAAAGTATTGATGTCTTGGTCAAAAATCAAGTTCGATTTCTGGATGCATATGCATCAGTGACAAGCCATTCAACCTGTCCTCTACCATTGTTGATCGAAGGTAGGTCTTTACACGTTTCAGGGCACTGACAAAAATGTGGACAACAAATACAGCAACGCATCGTTGATGAGTGTAATGCTGCTAATTGCTTTAGCATTATAGCAGACGAAACTACTGATGTTTCAACCACTGAGCAAGTCGCGTTATGCCTTCGTTATGTAGGTACTGATACCGAAGAACATTGTTTATAAACGACTTTTATTGTGCGATGAATTTCATTGTTGATCATGTACTGCAGGATAAAAAACAAACGTTTCCTTTTCATTAAAATAAACAAAAGTAAACTTAAATGTTGCTTTGGGAGGGTTATTTAAAAAATCGAACGTGGAACAATTTTAAGGGTAACACCACTAAAGATAGCTAGCCTTGTTACGCCACATAGCGGTGTTGCCGCATAAACGTGTTCCAACACGTCTATGTGGGGAATTTCAACGCATAAAGAGAAAGCTTTTATGCGGCAAAAAGGCTACATTCCACCGCATAAAGAAAACAATTACTATCATCACCTGCATTTACATCTCCATCATTATTACCACCTTCACAAAAAGCACCACCACCACCTCATTATATTATTTTTTATTTCTATTTTATTATAATTATTATTATTAAAGCAAAAGTCGAAATTCTGCCAAAATCACAATTTAACGATCATCAACATTACAGTCATAATCGCCACCGCCGTCGGCACGACGACGGTAACATCGCCGTCGCGCTCTCATCGTCCCTGTCCCCTATCCTCGTATTATTATTACCATTATCAACAACACCAACAACATAAATTCTCAATTGTCACCGTCGTCGTCATAATTTATATCACCACCACCGTTTTTGTCGAGATATCAGCTCTTTAAATTTCATACCAACTCGTTAAAATTAGCCATCGTTATGCGTCAAAAAGGCAGCCTTGTGCCACATATAAGCAACACATCTTTATGCGTTGAACGCCGCCGCATAAACGTGGCGGACCTCTTTATGCGTTGGAATTCCCCGCATAGACGTGATGGGCGCGTTTATGCGGCAACACCGCTATGTGGCGTAACATAGCCTACAATAATATCTCTTCGACTCTTGTCGGAGCTACAAAGCGATAATTACCCATAATGGAGCAGTGTTACGCCACATAGCGGTGTTGCCGCATAAACGTGTTCCAACAGCCCTTTTTTATTTCACATATTACCGACGTGTTTTATACTTTAGTGGGGAAAGTAGGATTAAAATAATTATTTTAATATTTAGAACAGATTACAGAAGATAATCAACAACTAAAAAAATTGTCAAAATTATTTGTAAGCACGTGCTTACAGTGCTAATAAGCAGCTACGCCAGTGGGTTGTAGCGATTCCCCAGTAGGAGGCGCCTAAATCGCAATTGTCTAGCGTTGCCTTGACGACATTGTGAAGGCATTTGGTAGTAATCAACGCATGGTATCTTACAAAACATGGTAAGTCATCACTTGTTTAACTATGAATGGGGTCGTTAAGCACCAAGTTTATCTTAGTTTCGACTAATTGGAGGGAGTTTACGTCAAAGTCAAGAATATTTCACTTATATCGAGACGCTACTAGCTATATGTGAAATGGCAGAAATTTTTACCTTTGCAATACGCCCAGGACAATGTACAGGAAGGATTCTTTAACGTGCCGTGCTTGCCGTGACACTTGACATTGGTTTTTAAAGCCTCTTCCGAAGGATTCCGTGACTTTTATTTCTAAATGTCCATTGCTTAGCAAAACAATAATCACTGCAATTTTTCAAGTCTTTGACAAACCCTGGCCGGGGTTCGAACCCACAACCTTCTACATATGGTTGTGGTCTTCAAAATGATATAGCGGAGCATTCAATGAAGAGGTAGGTATCTTGATTTTGCAACCTAAACACAAAAAAAACTTGGCTATCGCGATCACCCGTTTGCATTTAGTTTCTCGAAAGACATATTGTAATTTTCTTTAAAATTGGTAAGAATAGGAGATTTAATTCATTCTTCTTAATTTCAATTCCAAAATGCAAGGTTTAAAACCTCCTTATGGACACATGTGCATGTTGTGATCTTATGCAAACCCTTTTATATCACATTGCTGCCGACGTTTTCTTTCCGATGTCTCTATGTGTTCGCGATCACATTTTTGTCAATATTGAGTATATCATAATCAGAAGAAGTTATAAAACGGTAATACCAGGGGGCAAGAACTTGACTGTAGGAATGTTGATTTAGTTGCTCGAACTTGCATTCAGGAATAACACCTTTATGCCATCCTTGACAATGCAAGTGGATAGGAGGTTGTCTTAAAGAAGCCATATACCTTGGCTCAATCACAACCTCCTTTTTCTTTAATTTCAACTTTAAGCTGTTTTAATAAATCTACATAGTAAGCCCCAGTGATAAAGATTTCAATATCTATAAGATCAATAAAAATCTTTAGAATCCAAACCGTTTATGATACTTTAATAAACATTTTCGACAAAACTACATGTATAATTTTATTCCGAAATAGAGTGGAAACTTACAAAAATCCAATTATTCAGATTTTCAAATTCGGCTTTTTTCCTGGAAAATCTTCAGTATATTCCAGAAAGAATTTTTGGATAGTGAAAAATGCCCAGCATGTGTTTCTTTTTAATATCATATATTCTTATTTCATTTTCTGACTAGGTTTTGTTTATTACATAAAAAGCAGGGTTGTTGGTTGATTTCACTACTAATTCTTTCAAGTACTCTAGAATACAATGTAGTTGATTCGGCGAGTATTATCGCCAAATCAATGCATACTGTTTTTAGTCGAGTTGCAACGAGGTTGAATTCGACTATTAATTTAGTAATGCGGGTAGATGGGTGTGCTTGCGGACAGAATTAGGTTGGCCGACCAAGACTTGAAAATAAGTAGCGACTGCTGTTTCGCCAAGCACATTAAAGGACAGTCCTTGCACATTACCCTGAACACACTGCAAAGTTCCAAATTTGAGCCACTTGAGCTTATAGATGGTGGCGTCGTGATATAAGTGATATATTCTTGACTCGGACGTAAAACCCTATTCAATCATTCATTCAATCAATCAATGAATCGTAGAAGAAAATATAACAAGATGTAATGCATAAAATTTTATTGTAAAAAGCTACATCCAAAATAAATTTATTTTTTGTAAAAAAAAAAAAAAATCCTGCCAATTTCTAAGTTAATGCTTCAATAAAAACTAAAACTAATTTCCCTCTGATCTACTCATTTTTAAATTTTCATTAAAAGTTAAATAATCCATGATGATGATAATGTTGTACGATAAAAAAATACGCCAAAGATACAGCAACACACAGCTATAAGTGAAAATACAGTATATACAGGCATGTCGAAAGTTTAACAGGCTAAGCTAACGAATTTGTACTGAATCGGCAGAATATCTCATGATCAGCCACTCGTTAGCTTGGCAGCTTGTTTATCTCTCGTCATTAACGATCACTTGTTATCCATATCTCGGCCAATCAGCAACTGAAATACTCATTTTCGTTAGCTAATGGTTAAATTTTCGACACGTATGCACTGTAATTTCTACATGCCTTGTTACAAGATATCTAAAAAATGTAGAAATAAAATTCTCAATTTGTAGTAAAGTATAAAATTTAGGAAACTATCGTTTTATATCTAATTCGGTTTTAAAAAAATACACCTAGTAGTTATATCAGCACCAGTTTACTTAAAATTAATCACAAATTTCATTTTTATTATTCCATAACACATACATCTATTGACTATCTCTACAATGCTGACTGTTATCTTAACAAAGTTTTAAGAATTTCAAAAACTCTTTAAAGTTAGAGATTAAAAACCAAAACAAAGCATTTATTTAAGAAATGGTGATATATATTATGAGGAACCTTCGTCTGCGAGATTGTCCTTTGCATAATCGTGGCATCTATAGGACGTAATTTCCATAATGGTATTTCCGAGAAACCCCTCATTTTACTGGAAAAACGTGACAATCACGGATATCTCCTACGGTAAAAAGTTCCATTTATCTACATTAAAATAGCAAATTATTACTTTCATTAATAAGCTTAGTGGAGAATAATACATACAAGCACCAATATATGTTAAAAATAAAATAAATAGGTAAATAAATAAATAAATAAATAAATAATTCAATAAATAGAACAATCTCTAGTTACAAACATATTACTAGATCTAGTATATAGGACGGAATACAAATCTTGATTTAAATTTATTTGGTTTACTAACTATTAATGTTGAAATCTAAAAGATTATGCAACTGTCAAAACACAAAATATATGAGCAAAACAATACCTTGGCGGGAATTTCATTTAAGCAGATAAACAATTTGAAAAAAAAACCTCCACAAACAAATTCCCTGTAAATTATAGGACTTTTTGTTGCACATTGACATTATTCACCACCTCAATTACGAATACACAAAATAAATCACACAGAATAAAATAACGCCTTAGATAGAATAAAAATAACTTGGTGTTATAAGCGAATATCTGTAAAAATTGTTATATAATGAAGCCTGTGGTGTGCAAATACGATCATGTATTTAGCTTAGTTTTTTTTTTCAATAATTCTACTAATAATACTAGTATTTGGCCAGTTCTATAGTTAAATACATGCACTAAGTGTTCTTGCCAATCTGTAACATGACGTTAAGATCAAGTGATTTCCGGTTTCCACCATCTCTGAACTGCCCACATCAACATAACATAGATGCAGTAATCTTGATTGCGGGGTAAAATACATTAATTTTACTCCACTTCAACCCCTCAATTCAGACTCATAACAACTAAGTATATTTTGTGATCAAACACAGCGCTTTGAAATTCAAGGATAATTATGTTGTAGCTAAAAGTCTCTAGTTTTTTCAGAGAAAAACTAGAGAAAAAACCCACTTGATCAAAGTCCGTAACTCACAGTTGTAATAAGTTTGCAGCTTGGCAACATATATGATCTGGCAAGGCAAAGCAAACGGATAACTAAAATGTATTTCCATGTTAGATGTTCTACATACTCTTTACATGTGATATATTGGCTCGTTCGTGTTCTTTTGGAACATATTGTTATTGTTGTCATAAAACTAAAACAACAAGACCAAGTCACCAAAACAAAAGACAGCCTACAGGAGTAGAACATCAATGCCTACAGTGATATATGACAAAATCGTAAGTAGTGTGACTTTGGGGAAATAAATGTATCTATATGTGATGATTTCACACTAATCCACGTATTGTGTGTGTAACCAATACTTTAAAGTGGGAACATGTTGTGCAATCCAGATTTTCTTTTAAAATTATTATTTTAAATCACTTCATAGTTCAAACATATATAGGATGTTAGATATGAAAAATTGGGATACCAACATTATGGTAAAACTTGTTGGCACTCAAATGAAGCATGATGTTTACTAATGTGTTTTCAACCTGTTGTTATTGAAAATTTCCAACACTAATGTCTCAAAGTTCTAGTGTGTAATTGATGATTTGGCGCACAAAACAATTGGTGAATTTGTTTGATATTAGCCAAGACTAAACATTACAATAGAATCTATTGCTTTCTGAGCGATTCGCCAGCCACACGTTTCGAACGCACTTGATTGTTTTTTGTCTTCAAATAAATAATGTACTTAACTGAGTGATTGGTCGAGGTCGAACGCACTCGATGGTTCTCTACGGGTGAATAATGAACTCAAGTAAATGAATCGTTTCCAACATACTCCACGATTCCCTACAAGTAATCAATATACTGAAGATGGCGTGTCAAGAACGGTAAACTAAGATTACCAACTCTACGGTAGATGTTGTTGGTTTCTGATTTATTCTTGATAAATTCCGAATTTCATCAATGTACTCAAGATGGCGTGTCTAGGACGGTAACCAAAGACTACCAAAACTTGTTTGTAATCAAGAGGTTCACTATGTTTGAAATGTTCATTCTTCAAATTGTAATCGGATTCTGTCTCATTGGAAGACACATGTGAAGTGTAGGATGAACGAGTGAGACTACCAACATTTTTTTGTAAAACTCGTTCGTACTCGGGTGATTCATCACGATAATTAATTTACACTCTTTCTACCATAATCTAGGTCTATCTGGTGATTTCCTATACACTGTTTATATGTACTCTAGATGTGAGGTGTAGGAACGGAGACCTAAACTACCAACATTGTAGTAAAACTTTTTTGTACTCGAGAGATTCATTATGTCCATTAATGTTCACTCTTCCATGTGTAATCTACGATTATATGATAGTTTCCTATAAACTGTTTACATGTACTCTAGATGAGAAGTGTAGGATGGCAGACTGAGACTGCCAACATTGTGGTAAAACTTGTTGGTATTTGAGTGATTCATCATGTCTGTCAATGTTCCTCCTTCCTGTCGTAAGTTCATGAAGTCCCACAGCACCTTGAAACAATACCTATACTGGTCCTACAATGACAATTAAACTTTAATAAATGCAGTGAAAATTTGATAATATCCTGGAAGTGGAGTTGGCTAAGTGGCACTATCAATGACTAAAAGGTTAAGAGTTTTGGGTTCAAACCTCAAACCTCACTCGATACTTAGGAATCTTTGCGGGATGATTTTCATCTTCTGTACGCATTGTAGCTGTAAGTAACTTTATAATAGTGTGGTCTTTCGGATGAGACTTAACACCGAGATTCTAAGTCTTAAAACACGCTAAAGACACATTTGTCCTTCGCAAATCTCGAAAAAAGTAGCCCTCATGTAACCTCTACTAGATTACTTATCATTGAAACAATCACACCAGTCCGTTTCCAAATCAAAACCTCAAAATAATTGTGAAAACTAGTACATTAATTTTAACACATGGACCTCCACCAGGGAAGTAAGGTCTGGTGATCCGGAAGGATAAGTACCATCTGTCTACCTATAGCTACACACAACACGTGTAAAATAAAAACACGAGACTGCCAGGAACATGGAACTATGGTAGGTCACATATATTCAAAATATTTTCAAAAAAACAGACATCATACTGATCAACAATATTGTGATGTCTGTCATAAAAATTTAACATTATTTAAAGGAAAACAATTACTTACTAGAGTGTCAATTATTTGCGTCCGTCTTCTTTTCATGTGTTTAATAGTGTGGAATAAATCAACATCACCATCTTGACGCATGGTTTCACAAACAACATAGGATGCACAAAAAAGTCCACTGTGGGTTGCACCATCTTTACAATGTACAAGTATCGGTCTGTCGTGGTTTTTAGATACTCGCTGCCAGTCATCTACCAGATCGAATAAATCCAAAAACATTGTCTTAGACTTCGGGATGAATTCGGAATCATCCCAAGCGTTAAATTGGAATTGTCTAATCTCTCGACTTGGTTCACTGGGTTTATGCATGTAGCTGAGTTTGAAATGTCTAATGGTCACATTTTCTTCTTGGTAGATTTCCGTATTATCTACGAAGAAAGGTTCGAACTTTTTAATTTTCTTTTCTGGCCAGTATTCCGCACAAGTGTCATCTTCGTGTTTGTAGCTCTCCATCATAACAATGGTGCTGATATTATAGTCATACACAAGTTTCCAGAAATCTAACACAGTGGTGTGAAGCGGTGTTTGAGTCACAATGAAATGGTTCCTGTATAAATGGCTATCTAAAAACACAGCATTGACATAATCCGACTGACCAAATTCACCAGGACCAGGAGTCAACAGATGGGGTCGGAAATTATCCGGAGGAACCACATCCGGAAATCTGTTTTTATCCACATTTACTGGCACCAAAGCATTTGAACACTGATGAGGCAAAAGTGGACGTGTATATCGCTGTAAACAAATGAACTGATCTCGAAGGAATGAATGTTTTGTTTTGGGATTTTTCATAGTCAATGTATGATATTTCTGTTTTAGGTCTAAACCCGTTCTTGTGTCCCCGGCTACACGTGCTTCAAATATTGCCTCATAAATAAACACATATTGTTTAACAGTCCTGACCAAAGCTACTCGGTCTTTTCTCAATTTTCGTAGAAATGCAAAAACGCTTATTCTACCTTCATGTTGATACTGTTCCAACAGCGCATCTATCGCTATAAATGTTCCAGTTCTACTGACCCCAGTCCCACAATGCACTACAATGGGACTCCTATTTCCGCTGTGATACTCACGGACTTTGTGTCTCATTTCCAAAAGAGGAATGGCATCATCCGGAACCCCATGATCAGGCCAGGAACAAAAGTCAAATATATGAACAACTTTAGTATCTGCATGATTTTTAGTTTTTATTTTAACTGTTCGTATGATGTAATCCGCAAATTCCTGTTGATCGATGAGCTCCAACCTAAACCGGCCATAAGTCACTCTGCCTTGCTCGGGATCTGGCCAATACTGGGTACACTTGATGATGTCATCTTCAATAATGTTTGTAATCATGACGACCACCTTGATGTCAAGTTGATACAACATCCGCCAGAAGTCCAGAACTGTTTCGTCATCAAATGGACTCTGTGCTGCTATGTATGCATTCGCTTTCCGGTAGCCATGAACGTAATTAGCATTTATATAATCACTGACAGAATTATCATCTCTGTCCAATATAACCCTCGTGTGATCATAGGGCAAAAGATGGGGAAAACGATTCTTATTTTTGTTGTATCTTTGCAGAGCAGCGTTCCATGAATGAAGCTGCCCATGTGGCAAATCGTGGAACTCTTGTGGAAATGTAACAGGTGGAGACGTGTCACGAACACCCACAGTACCATTCGTGTTCAAAGAATCGTCTGGTAGTAACTCTCTACCAGCAACTATATATCTGCTCTCCCTATGGGAATGAATTGTGTTCCAATATTTGTGAGGGTCATAATCATCGTGAAGAATTTTTGTCATGTCAATCTGTTCTTTCTCTACCTCAAAAGGTTCATATTGCTGCGATCTTCGTCTTCTGTACCATAGGAAAATACACAAAATGATGATAGCAATGATGATCAACAACACAATCACAACCACTGCTATTATCACTGGGATATAATTATTTTCCTGAACGATAATTTTTTGAGGAGTTGTCGGGGCTTGTGTTGTTGTCATAACCATACTAGTAAACACAGGTTGGTCCATTTTGGAGAAACTTGATTTTGGGATCCCTTCCAGTATGCTTGTAATCTGCAAATAAACCTCATACATACGATTTGGTTTTAGAGGTGCATTTACTAACCCATTGCTTAAGACCCCCGTTCCAATCGTAAACATTGTTCTTTTTGTAATGTCACTTGCAGGAAACAAAGCTGTCTGGTATCCTGGCACTGTTGTTTGTCTTTTCCGTTTCCGATCTGCAGTAATATCATTGACAAACAACGAGTATGACGTCAGTGGACCAGTGTTGATCACTATGGAATCAATAGCAACAGTGATTGTGGTGTCCGTGTGGTTGATATACTCAGGAGGCGAGGGACTTGGTGGAGCTGCTTGTTCAGTTGTCCTGTAAACCGTTAATGGTCTGCCATACCCACGACCAGTCTTAGCTGATACTTCTACAAGGTATCGTCTGCCAGAGTTGAGTTGACAGATATAATAAGGTGGAGTACCAGGCTCTGGAATGACCTTCACCTGTTTTATTGGGTTTTCCAGTGACATATCCATGTAATGAATCTGAAAGATCAAATCAATTCTAGAATAGTATTAATTTTCAAGAACTTTAGCAATCAAAAAAGGTAAAATGTTAGCATTGAATGAAACAACAGAATTTTTTTTTCAATTTCTGGATATTTTTTTCGTGAATGCATTATTTATAAAAATACATCCTCTATAAGTATATATCACATCAGTTAAAGTCCCGATACTTCACAAGGGAGAAGTGCATGCTTCCACGACAACATTACCGGGGCTATTTTCTCTTTACTAGCCCCGTATATATAGGAAAAACAAAATCTTGGGTGACAACAAAGATGTTCAACCTAAACAGTTACATCTACTCTAGTTGTTACTTGGTATTAATAATGCATTTCTCCAACATGGAAGTGAGGTTCAGTGCCCCGAAAAGGTAAGCACCTCCTTTTTAGCTAGATACATTATTCACACGTGTAGTTAAAATCGAGAATGAACGGAACGTGGAACTATGAGATGTCAGATTCAGAGGCCTCATGTTCATTAACAAGTAACAATAAATAAATACGTACACTATATTCGACAATTTTCCCGTTTTGTGTGATTGGAAACACCCAATTTATTCCTAAACATGTTTCATTCCGAGATACAAAAGTTATATTATTCGGAGGGGTCGGGTAATCTTCCTGTGTCGTTAAGTTAGTCATACTGCTGTAAGGACCCCAGTTTGGTGTGTTTGTCTTTGCTCTAACCTACAGCAAATCAAAATTTTAAACATGACTTAAAAATATGATCAAATAACATGCTATACCAGTGTTAATTTTACAGCACTAGACGGCCGTTTCTGAATACAATTCATCATCAGTAGTCTTCGGACGAAATTTGTGAAGCCAAAATATCTCCAGGGGGTTGGAGAAGTATCCAAAGCACCAAAATGAAATGTCTTCAAGGGGTTAAACAGGAAGTCATAGCACCAAAATGTGTCAAAGTTAGCTAAAGAAAAACTTCCATGAGGGAGTATACCTTAGTTTTGAGGATCTTTAAATCTACTATCACTAGTGTTTTTATGTTTCATGTATACACTCATCAGGTGAAATAATGATAGTAACTTGGTCCATTTGGTGCTGGGTCATGACGTCATAACAAAAAATTCACAAAAAAACTGTGTCATCGGACTTATAAAAATAAAATTATATACTACTCCGGAATGGATAAAGTGGAATGAATATTAAAGAATGGTATTCTAGTTGTACCAAAGTAACAAACACATGTACTTAGACATTCGTATAATCTCAATCGTGATTGAATGGTACCATTGTATAATAATAATATTCTTTTTGTGAATTCTTTATATATGCATGTTTGTCTATCTTTAAGTTGACAGCTTAATGTGTCCAAGCCAGATGTGTGGCATTTTGTTGACATGACATCAAAATACTTAAATCCGAAGTTTTGAACAATTTATGCTTTATAAAACCGCAAACACAAAATTTGTTGAAGAGAAACCTTTACAGTTTGTCTGAATGCCTAATCAACTAACCCCTAGTATACAAAAGTATTCAATAAAAACGATAAAATAAACATTTTGAAATTAACGCCATGTCACAATGACAAAATAACAAGTAACTAGTAACAAGTGGTTACTAAATGTTAACTATAACTTATAAAGAATGTTCTGCTACGTTTTAAAGATACGCACATAAAACATTAATAAAATTATAAAATTATAAGTCATGCAGATTGATAAAAAATCACAGGCTTGTCCTGGTGGCCCAAGTATGGTAAAAAGGGTCAGATAACAACCAAGGTTCGAAATCCGTCGTTTTGGCAAAATCTTTGTGTCAGTTTGCCTTCTTATGATTTTATCAAAGCACTTGCGAAATTACATGTATAACAAAACAAGTTTTTTTTAACTTACATCATTAGAGAGTTGTTACGGTATAGAATAAATTTCTTACCACAAGAGCTCAGACCAAAGTTGTGAAAATCAATATATTTTTAGGAAGTTGAAACGAGACAAATAGAAGGACCTAAATGTATTTTTGACAAAAAATCATCTATGACAATACTTTAAACGATTATGTATATATAGGTAATTTTAAAATTGAAAAAAACAGAAAACTTTAACAATCCCAGAACTAATGGCCTGTACATATTTCAAATATCTTAACTGCATCTTAAAGGACACAACACATCCTCACTAAACGCGAACCTTGAGACAATGTTTATTAAAGTACCTTAACAAAATAGTGTGTGAACGGCTTCAGATCTGTTATGACATAGGATGTGCTGCTTGCTGGCTTGTTTGTGATGTCTCTAAAGTCCTCATATACACTGTAGGCTATCTGATAACCCTGGATCACGCCGTTAGCTGGATCTGGAGTTGTGTAACTAAGCGTGATGGTACTTATTCCCGCTGACTTACTAGTGATGACAGGAGCACTAGGTTCTATGTGGAATAGAAACAAAAATATATAAATTATTAACAATAAATCACCACGTCCAAATCACAATTCCAAACACAAGGCAAAAACTTAAAATTTCAAAATTGAAAACCTATCATAATGTGCTATCGCACATAATCCAGTTTGCCATGCAAAGGTTTGGCATTCATATTGACTATGAACATCATTTCAAAACAGTTCAATTGTTAAATGTAGTGATATGCTGATAAGACACTTAAATTGTATGCTTTAACATTCAAAATCCTAAAATCAACCATTTATGCGCTCATGTATAGGCATTTTTTTAATATTAAAAAGCGCTAATACCCTTTCAAATAACGTTTGTCGCAA